>CM032667.1:18876533-18889145 GCA_019095985.1 Streblospio benedicti | reverse complement strand
CCTGCAAAGTCCAGCTGAGTGACATCAGCACCAGACTCCTGAAGCATCGAGGGCTACTTCAACAAAGCCCTGGCTACAGGCCAGCAAAAATGCAGTATCGCCAGTTTTAGTGCGTGCATTGATGTCATCAATGTATGGCAATAAGGTCTTTATAACCGCTAGCCGTTTAATATCTATGTCGGGTGGATCATTCTCCCATTCTACACTTTCCTTTTCCTTAATGAGCTTCATATGATGGAGCTCATTATCACAAAGAGGAAGTGTAAAGGACATTCCCTCACATAGTGCAGTGTCTCAGACTCACTGAGGGACACTGCAGCATGGAGAGGATTATGTCCCAGGTCGGCGGTGACATTCACCCTCTCTCTACAGACATATTTAGTCACTAGATGGTCCCTACAGTGAATACATGCCGTAAAAAGGCAGTTACATTGTGGACGCTGAGGTGGTCAATGTCAGCCCCATACTGTAGTCAACCCAGTCTTCACCGCTTTTTCACGTATGAGCTGGAGTTCACCGTGTTCAACCATCACCCCGGCTGCATCTCGTACACCCCTCAGCAAAGGCTCTTACCTGGAAATCGCAGTAATATATATGCCAATCGCTATTTCTATGTTGGACGTGTTCGTACATATTGCATAGATGCATACAAATATCACGTGGAGCGCAATTCTCCAGCGAAGAATGACTGAAGGACGAACTCGTGCGTGTAGACGCTTCTGTAATAATCACATCTAAGTCTTGTAGCAGTGTTGCTACATAGGGATCTAAGACGAACATGTTGTCGTCAACTTGTACTAAGATGACATTATCAGTGTCAGAGCTCGTCATATTCGTACATACAAGAGTTATAATGGTAAAGTGCTGCTTTGGTGACGTGCGACCAGCAGTGTAATCACTGTTCAGGGGTGTTTAACGTAAATGGCTATATGGGCCTATAATTGTGGTGTTGTGGCCGTGTTATCTTAGACGTCAGTGTTTTAAACGGACCTAATGTCACTAAGTGATTATTAAGGTGTCGTAGTATAGTGCAAAGATGCAACCAATTATCCTGAAAAGAAAAATAAAGGACATAATTAGTGGTGTTTTTAAGGTATATAATTGTAGTATTGAAGCTCGTAACTTAGCGTGTAAAGTTGTATTTATTATCAACTAAATAAATCCTACATGTACATGTTGTACAGGCTTTAAACAATCATAGTCACTGTTATATGAACTCATGTTGAAGGAAAGAAATGTGAACATACAGAAAAACAAGAAACAGAAGTCCAAATCAATCTCACAAAAATAAAGAAGACCAAGGTTTCTATCCATAAAAATATGTTAATCTCATCCTGACGTAATGAACAGAATCCAAACTTTCGTCTGCACTATCAAGGTCATGTTCAAACTGGATATTCTTGGTTGTGCCTTACTACATTGGAAGTGGACATCCGCTGCTGTAGGTCATAATATCCCTCTGTTGTTTTGCTGTCTTCATTCCTGAATACGTGTTGCCACGCTATGAACCGTTGAAGTTCGAAGTACGTGTTGCCACGCACATCTGGGGTGGTGGTGTTTGTTCTTGCCGACACAAGACCATCCTCTGGGCGTCCCAGGCCAATGTATCGCGCCGTGAAGTGGACGTGATACGAGCCCACCGAGCGCATGTGCAGTGAGCTCTGCACCCTGCGCGGAATTATCACGACTCACACGGACGGGCAGATGGAATGCCCGACCCCCTAAGGATGTTGAAAGCATGAGGGTTACTCTATCTCCTTTTAAAATGTGGTACTGCAGACCAAAGGTCCGAATGAGTGTCGTCTCCGACACTGGCGATACTCGCCATGTCATCTGCTGCTCGGAGCGTGACGCTCACTGGGTGGTGCAGAAGGTAGCCTTGTACCATGTATTTATAGTGTCTCGGTCAAGCGGTTACTGTCTGCCGCATCGGCGCAGATGACCCAATAGGCGGCCGTGACATAGAGATGCAGACGCCGGAAAGGTCAGGTGGTTTTTATTATTATTGCCGACTCGTCAACGACCTGATCTCGCACCCAATCGGTTAATGCTTCGCTTCATGCATATTCACCCGACAATAGTGACTCACGCGTCTGACCTCTGTCTGCTTTATTAGCCGACCCTAAACTACGGTCATCTTGGTTTGGTGGCCGAGAGACATAATCTATTTCTTATAAAATTTTGTTTTTTGCTATTTCAGAATATTAAAATTCCATACATTAAAAGATGTGAAATATAAAAATAAAATATATAAATATATGAAGTGGATAAATGTATGTAAAATCTGTTACTAAGTATCTTATTGCAACTGCTAGTTCATGACACCTATAAACATGTCTTTAAAATATTCTTCTTAATCAAAAGGTACATGTAATTTAATAAGTACTTGCATGTTAAAAAACAGTCTTAGTTACACCATATATGTCAATACCTAACTTCATTGCATGAGTCACTGAATATTATATTCTTGCTAGTGTGGAAATTGAAATGTCAAAGTAAAGGAGTGCTAGCTAAATTGGGAATCACAGACATGTCAGACATGGATAATGTGCTTCGCAAATACAGACTGAGAGCAAGTTAGCTCATGTGAATGATGTCTATTACAACAGCTCACTTCTTAGGGAATCTCATACAATTTGTACTTACCAAAATGTTCTAGCATATAATGTATCATATGAAGTCATTTAACGTCATTAAAAATCAAATATGATATCTTATTTCACAAAAATGCCCAAGACACGACAAATGTTTCTATATAAAACAAAAAATGGGATTATCATACAATTTGTAGCTACCAAAATGTTCTAGCGGTGAATTATGTAGTCTGCCGGGTTGGGAGGCAGCTGCGAGGCGGGGGCAGAACATTGCTGCCAGAACTGTCCTTCAGATGAATAATGCAACATAACATCCTTCCATCTTTCAAAACTTTGAAGGATAAATGTAGTATAGTCTTAACTGAGAGCACAATTTTATTGCTCAAGTTCTCAAGTCTCTTCATAAAACTTTAAAAGTGTGATCAGCGGACACACACTGAGCTTCGCACTGCTCCATCGCTCCTCTATATGAATCTGCGTGAATGCGGTAATGCTGCACAGTCACAGATTTCAAAAGATCTTCAGAAGGACCTTTTATAATCCTCTACCTCATATGGTTTCATCCAATTGGAGTGCTCAGTGATAAAGTTGCTTAAATACTGCAGATTACTGCCCATTGCAAATCTGGATAAAAGACATTGACATTTATCACTTAAATATGATGCAATAGCATTTATTTTCAGCAACCAATATAGTGTACTTTCAACATAGTATGCGTAACTAAGTACAAAAGGAACATGTCCGTATGGCTCGTTCAGGCTGGGGCTGTCTCGTCATTCAGCTGGTGCCCTGGAAACATGCTATATTCAAATGGCCATATCTCGGTGACTATGGTATTCATTTGATTTTTTCACTAGTACGCACAGGAGCATTGGGGAAACAGACAACAAAACATTGAACAAATGATTTTTTCTTTAAAGTGCAACCGGTGCTGGTGGCGGAGGAACTGTGCTTTCATCCGGGGGCCGAAGGTGAAACTACAATTACAAAAAATATCTGAAAAGAACAAATTTTAATTGTTTGGCCACATAAAAAAACAATTTTTAATTTATTTGATATAATACTAATTATATGTATATCAGCTTACAAAAAAATAGCAGAGCATAGCAGTGTCTTAAAGACACATATTTTTACTGGTCGGAAAGGCATTTATGCCTTAATGCATGTCTTAAAATAAGCCTAAAACATACGTTCTTCACACCCTCATATCTATCAAAGTGTTTGCAACATGCATCGTACAAGACCACTTGGTGAATCAAAATCGCCTACTCCATTCATTAGCCATCATATTATTATCATATAAACCACTTTTTGTAGTAAATAATATATTTTTTTTAAAGAAAATATACTTAGAGATGAAATACCAGTTTTCGGTACTCAACTTTGACCACTAAATCTAATTATTTGTCGTCAGAAACCCCCATCGTGGTATACTCCGTCACAATATCTTGACGAAATGTTTTTAGCATGCTCCCGTTATTGTGGCAGTCTGTAACACTACAGTATCTCCTACTATGCCGTTCTTTAGAATCAGCTGCGCTATGGCACAGAAACTTTGCTGACCAGCAGAGGCTGACACCGACGAAGTACCAAGTAGAACCCTATTTCACTTTAAAATTCAGCTGCAGTACAAGTTTAATTATTCTCTCCAGGAAGGAATTTGTAATCTGATTGATGTGCACCTGATTTGGAGGTTTCATAGCAACCCAATATCTACTAGAGTTTAACATGAGGCTCTTTCTCATTTGCTGATCATTCCTCATAACCAGGTGAAATATTTGTTCCAGCACATCTTGGGGCAACCTGGGTGGGCTTGTGCTCAAAGCTCGTTTGCAATAAACATGTACATTAGAAAGAGAATTGGTGAGACGGTTCATCTGCATTATCCTCACAGACATCATTATAATAAAAGAATGTTGCACTTAATATATTGTAATTATTCTTGGCAAAGTGGTGTTGTCTACTATGTGATAGAACTTCAATAACAATTGAAACCTTTTTTTTTTTACTTTTTATATTTTATTCAAAACTGACCAAACATATATACAATATTTACAATACGAAATCAAAAGCATTTTTGCCATTAAACAGATAATACATGATAACCATTTCAGACAAGCCTGGCTCGCTTTGCTGGTTGCTGCACTGTGCCCAGAACGACATCCATGTCGCTATTTTTCCTCTTACCCTTGACACTGACATGAGAGTTCTTTTGATGGAAACCTTTCCTACTACGTTTGTTCGAGAACCATCTTGTCACTTGGTCTTCTTTAATCTTTGCTTCTGACGCAATTGATTTGATAACATGTTTGTCAGGATATGGGTATGCAGAATGTCCATTATACCATGCCTCCATCAAAGTGACAGCTGCAGTCGGCAACCGAGTCTTACCAACTTTAGGACAATGCTTTTGGTCAGTGATTATTTGATCCTGTAGAGTAACAGCAGCTTGCTGTGGTACAGGATTAGATGGTTTAGGTAGGACTGTGGAGCTTGCAATATAACTTGCTGTCCGTAACTTGGGATTTGCTGCTGCATGAAAGCTGTTGAATATGTAGTATACATAACAGGAATATTGACATGTCCTAGTATAATTGGTTGTGTGCTTGCAAATACTGGATTTATAGCAGAAGGTAAAGGTGGTGCGCTGCAAGTGGTAACTGGTATCTCATCCGTTGAAGCTATCTGTACTACATTACTTTCCTGGAAACTAGGGGCCGGGGTGTATTGCATGCTGTTATGTGGTGAAATAGCATCTTGATTCATGCACTGGTTGGCATGGTCCTGCTGGGGTCTCTGGGACAGTCTCCTGCTCGTGCTCTGTGTGTCTCATTACTGCTACTGGAAGTGTTTCGGCCACGACGTTCTCGTCGTCATCAGGCAAAAATGTCAGAGTCGGAGTCGTTGTCAGTCAGCAAATAGTCATCGTCGGGCCGAGTCTAATAGCCAGGATGTTGGGAAATCCAAGTCTCATCATTAAAGACCTCATCTATCAACCCCTTATAGATTAAAAATTTTAAATTTAGTAAACTAAACCGAGGACACTTCATTTAGCTACAATACACAAGACCTTATTCATATATGTTAATACTAATTTCAAAATGAAAACCTGGCAACCTACCTGTCATTACTCTTTCTTTATGTCAGGTCAAATGCAAATCCTTCCCCGACAACATGAACTAGCCTTGAATGCTCATCAGAGTTCAATTTGTGAAGTCACTTTCACTATAGAACTGTCATTTTTTAGAAGGTAGTCTTCATATTTGTTGTCTGGCTGAGGCTTTTTTTCTAGACTGTTTGGAATTACTAAATTTTCTTACAAAATTGGGATTGTGTTTGCAAACAGGACATAGCATTCGAAAATCGATTTGCTGGCATGATGATCAACTTAACCACCATTTTATTAAAGCTGTGTGTGACATGAATGGCCTTAATAACTTATTGTCATTGAAAATTGATACATTATACCCATAGATTGCGAGAGATCTTTAGTTGACTTTTGATGCAACAATTGAGTTATCTGGAAAATCCAATAACGGAAGATTAAAACATAGATTAAACACATCCTGCTGTAAAGAAAATTTTTATGATAATGCTATTTCATAATAATTTACATAATGGATAATCAATGTACTCAGTAAATTGAATATAATAAACCACATTATTCAAATAATCAACTGGGATAAAAATGACTTACGTGTCAAAACAATAGAACCATATATATTACACAAAGTCAATTGTCATATTCGATAATCTTCAGGAGTTATGAAAGCTATGTGGCATAGCATTCAACATTGTGAAAGAAATATTTAAAATGTCATAACGTATCTTTAATGATGAAAATAGTAAATGATAAATGGATGCTGTTGAAAAAAGCATCTTAAAAGAACAACAAATGCTCTTAATATATACATATGCAACAGAGATATAAACGGTTTTTATGCAATTGATATAAGGAATGATAAGGCATTTTCATTACCGTAGAATGACTATAAAAACAGACATTGACCAATTAATGAAAGAGAGATATTAGCTCATACAGTAACCCAAGATTTTCAGGCATTCTTTGTTGAAGTAAAATCACTTGAACACACATTATTCAAATAATAAAAATATAGAACTGCTCATAACATACGCACACATACATATAAATGAAGTGCAACCCGTTTTTAAATTTAACAGTATAAAACATTGCACCCAAGTGTGCAACAAAACATACCACGTTTAAAATTATTGTGCATTCAACTTCTTCTTACGTGCATTTGTTTTTGTCCGCACATCCGAATCAATAGTCTTGCAGCAAACCTTCCACTGCCTTTCACATTCAACTGGCGAATCACATGGAAAGTGGTAAAACACTATTTGTTTTACCAGCATCAATTTTGATGCATCAATTTTGGAAACAACTTTGTTGGGGACATTTGTCCTCCCAGAAGTATTCCTACCTTCGAGCTCCTCCCAGTCGAAGAGCTCTGACACCACATGCCACGCAAACGAATCCCTCTTTGCATACCTCCCACTCGCATGGTGCCATGTGATGTCACTAGCATTACACTTCGACCGAGGCGAAGCATAGGAGGTAGGAGAAGACGTAATGGTTGGGGTTGATGGAAACAAGATGGGCTCAGATGTATTGTTAAAGACTGGTGGACATACTGCCTCTGATGTCACTGTAGAGGCTGGTGGACATATTGCCTCTACAGTGACATCAGAGGCAATATCTGTAGAGGGTGGTGGACATGTTGCCCGGGTAGGATGGTGGGCTGAATTTACTACGGCGGGAATGGGCAACATTCAGTACAGGCATATCTGAATCTGTGTTAGGAGATGGCTCATTAAACATAAATTTGTCTCCTAAGCACAGATTCATAGACTTTTGGAGTATGTCACAGTCTGTATTAAACGGACCCATACCATCACAAATAGCTGTAAATGGACCTGTGCGACCAGAACTAGCTGGTGAATCAGGTCCTTTGTCTGTCACATGAGTGGCTATATTTGCTAGCGCCGAATCTGATAATTCAGGTGGCGCCAACAAATCTAATTTACAAAGGATTGTGTTTTGCATTGCAATAAAATAAAATATGTAAATAAACTGATTATCTTTAAAATTGTATACCATCTGATTCAATGATCAGGTGCTGTTTGTTACCAATAGAATGTGGATCCTCTTTGATGAATTTCATCAACTGCTGAATTTGGTAATCGAAGTGTCTGGCACATGTACAGGGGTCTTTATTTATAAGCAGACACTTTTCTTCGTAAGACATTTTTTTTGGCGTCATCTTCTGTAATGTTTTTAATGTCCACAATCTTAGATAGATGCTAGGACCAAAGGTTGTTGTTACCACCGTTTTAGTCTCCACACAAACTACGAACACTTCAGTCGTCACCTCTGTTGTCGTGAAAGAGGTCCAATCCTCAGTGGGCGCTCTCACACGAGGGACCAGCGCCCCCTCCATGGGATCCGTAATGGGGTCCGGGTCCTTAACGTCTTGTATCAGCCCGGCTATCTCATCCTCGGTGAGCCTAATGTCAAACAGATCGTCAAAATCGAACAACTCTATGTTGGGCGGGCTGCCCAACTCGTCCTCGAGGACCGGGGACTCCACAAACGGTGGCCCCGGTTGCTCCCCGACCTCTGGCTCCCATTGCTCCGCGGGTGGCAGGGGCTCACTTGGCGACTCCACAAACTTTGGCCTCTGGCTCCTCTCCTTGGCTCATCTCTGGCTCTCGTCGCCTAACTCTTGGGGGTCCCCCACCGCTGACCCGCGGCCTCTTAAGGGGGTGGTCCCCAGCGGCTTGGCCTTGTTCTGCCCTGGAAATAAATAAAAACAAAAAAAAGGAAAGAGGAGATATTGGTAGAACCCTGGAACAAAAAAATATATATATACATATACATGGTGCGGGGAGGTTAGTAATTAAAAAAATCAGCCAGGTGAGCAGGTCTATGGACCTGCCTACCGGTCCTCGTCACCTGACCCCTAGCTTCATCTGGCGTGTGGCTGTCCTCCGGTTCGGACTGTTCTTGTTCCTGGCTCTGCTCCTCGAGATCTTGACTCTCGTCCAACCCACCGTCCAATTGCGACCCAGGGTTGGCGCCCTCCCAAGCCTTCACACGGTTGTGGTGGACCACTTGTTGCCCACGGTTGGTCCTAATTTTGATCAACCAATCTGAAATGATTCCAACAATTACATAAGGACCCCTCCACTTTGGAGTCAACTTGGGACTAAGGCCTTTATAACGCCTAGTGTCTTTCACCCAAACGTGGTCCCCTATTTTATAATGAACCTGGTGCGTTCTCTTGTTGTAGTGCCTTTCCATGGCTTTGACATTTTTGTTCATCTGGTCCCGAGCCAAATGATGAACGTTTGCTAAACGCTCTCTCAACTGAAAAGTAAATGGGTGGGTTAGTTCAGGGCCTGGAGCTGTACCTGAAATTAAATGGGCTGGAAGCATAGTTTCTTGACCAAAAAGCATCATACTAGAGGTTTGGTGGGTAGTTTCATGGGTGGATGATCGATAGGCCATCATGGCAATTTGCAGGTGTTTGTCCCAATCACGTTGGTGGGACTCGACCATTTTGCTTAACACTGCCTCGACGGTGGCATTAAGGCGTTCCACAAGACCGTTGCTTTGGGGATAATAACCTGTGCAACGGGTTTTATTTATTCCCAGAAGCCCGCACAATTCCTGAAATAGACGGGATTCAAATTGGGTACCTAAATCGGTGTGGATGGACTCGGGCACCCCATACAAACAAATGAAGTCATCCACAATAATCTTGACCACAGTTTCAGCTTCCATATCGGGCATCGCTGAGGCTACACACCATTTGCTGAAATAATCAGTAATTAACAAAATATATTTGTTACCGTCCAAACTCTGGGGCAGGGGTCTGAGGATGTCTGCCGCGATTCTCTGAAACCTACGTCCCACCTTAGACGGTCTGAGTCTGACTTGTGGAGTCTTGGGAGCTGGTTTATGTTTCTGACACTGTTAGCACTTTCCACACCAGTCGCGTATGTCTTGTTGGTAGCCTCGCCAGTTGAAGTCATCTCGTACCCTGCAAATAGTCCTACGAATGCCAAAATGACCCACATTATGTAACCCACAAAGTAATTCCTCTTTCATTGATCGTGGCACGATCAACTGTTCAGAAACTTTATCTCCATCGTGCCACTGTCTACAGAGTTTTCCCCCTGAAACTGTAAGCCTAACCCACTGTTTGACATTGTTACGACCAATTTAGCCAAGGTAGAAATAACCTTCCCGGGTTATGAAACCAACAGACAAATCAACTATGAATTTTACAATGTTTATTTGAAAGTAGCGATTAATAGCAAAATACAAAGTTTTACAGATTAAAATTACTCTACTTTACAAACTAGATGTTTACAATGATTTCAATCAAACACTAATTATAAATTGACAATTACTGGCCTGGTCAGTTCTTATCGTCCCAAACAATTCACATACAGTCCACGTGGAATAAACTCCTTTCACTGGCAGCAGACCTCCTTGGATGGACAGGGATGAATCCAGCACTCAGCATAAAGTCACTTGTTTTAAATGTAAAGTCCGCACAATTGTTCAATATTCTAGATCTATCCTATGGCAATATTCCTTTCAAAGTTCAATACTCAACTTGGCAATAGTTCTGTTCTTTTTAATATTCTATGGTGTAACTGACCCAGGCCACGTTTTTCACCTCCTTTTATATAAAATTTACCACCTCCAGAAAGATCCACAAGTTTTGAGTTAATTCAGTAATGTTCAAATCTAGCATAAATTAACCTAGTACATGTATTTGTTTTGACATCTAGATACTTCCAGAACAATCACTATTGACAATCAATGCATACTTATTGATTAACAATGCTATTGATCAACCATTTGAACTGTAGTAGTAATACTTGGCCAAAATAACAGTATGTTATTTGTAATGTATACATAGCTGTAACACTTGTCACATCCTCGGGTGTGGTGCGTTCCCGTGACTCTAACTGGTTGACATGTTTCACATGGTTGTCTCTGCTTCCGTCTCTACTTCCTGACGAACGTGGTCAAGTTCCCGGTACTCTGATGTGTTCATACTTTTGTATTACTTCCTAACGTGCGTATATATGATTTCAAAATGATGTGAATCCGATGAGGTATTGTCTACTTGCTATAATCCACTCCAGTTTGACTTGGAAATCGAGGGATGTTTTCTGGACCATCTTGATCTGAAAAGATTGAGTCTTACCTGTGATCCGAAAAAACTGATCCTAGGTTGGTAGAGAGCATTGTCCCGAAACGCACATTCATCACTGCATACAGGATCTTGATAAAATTGGTTGAGTTCTGCCTTTGTTTTAAAGACAGCCAATTCCTTACAAATATCACAGGGAGCTGCAAACTTCATCATGTCAGGATTCATTGTCTGAAAAGAAAATTTATTAATAATAAGATATTTTATGATTGATAAAATATTTAACATTTAATGCTTTTGCGCGATTGTACAATAAATGTCCTTTAAGTTTCAACACTTCATCTTTAACACGCATATAGAAGTTGTCCATTGACTCATTTTCATTTTGCTTCAGCCTATACACTTGGTTTAATATATAGATACAGTTCATTTTGGGACAGTAGTGACTTTTTAACGCCTTCTTGGCCGCCGTATACGATTTTTTGTTTACACCGTTTGACGGAAGTTTATTGAGTGTTTTTCTGGTGTTACCCAGGTAATAATATAACTTCGAAAACTTCTCTACCTCGGTGCAGCCCATTGCTTTGAACATTGCCTCCAACCCCTCCACCCAATCGTTCCAGGTTCCCTCTTGTTCATCGAAGGGTATGGTGGCAGCTCCGTTGATCTCGTGGCCATACTACTGGGCGGTGTCGGCTGGTTGCTGCTGCTTGCTTGTTGCTCCAATTCCGTAGGCATATCGTAGATGTTTGAATAACTTGCAAACTTCTGACACCATGTGTTGTGTCATAAAGTCACTAAAGATTCTTAAAACATGTTTATTGTCTGCTCCCACACTTTTAACTGTCACATTTTCAATATATATAAAATGGCGGGTTTGTGTTAATTAATATTCATCACGTGACTAGCTACGCTTCCGCGTGGTTAGCCTTACAACAAGGTGTTGCATAATCTAAGCTATATCATTACAATATCTGAATTACCTATTGATAACACATACATCGTGCAGAGCAGAGAAACACATGCTGCGTTCCAGGCTAAGATTGAAGCAATGATTAGCAACTCTGTGTTTGTATATTTAAAGCCAAGCCCATGAATCTCTTAGGCATCAAGATAGCTATTTACTATTAGCCATGCTCATCACGTATAATATTCAAGAGAACATCCTGCCACACAATACACGGTTCCTGTAGGGATGGCTCCAGCTTCATCTGTCATCGTCAAATATCTTAGTCATCCAGTATCAACACTCTTCACCAATTTGGCACTGTTTGAGCCAAATGTAAATGCAAATGTTCACATATCAAAAAGGTTTACAGAAGTGATTCAGAAAGCGTGCAACATTGCCATAATTTCGGGCATCTATGCAAAAGGTGTCCTCACTGGTGTCCTCAACTTTGTCGAGTTCAAAAAAGTAGGTATCATCTCTACTTTCTGCTTCAGCATCTGAAATGAATCAAACATGGCGAAGTAAAACATGCAATGACCGTGCTCGTTACAATTAGCCAATCGGCGAGGAGCTGACAAATACACGTAATTACCACAAATGCGCTCATGAGCGCATTTCTACACAATTCCAACTGATTCCCAACACTAGGTTTAGCTAAATGCAGAATTTTGAGCCTACAATTTCGATCTATCTAATTTATGAAGTGAGAAAATTATCTTGAAATATTCTGCAACTAGTTTGCAAATAATATAATATTTGTTACCTCTTTAGTGTCAGCAAAAAAAATCCAATAGAATTGAAACCAAAAACTTTGAAAATCCCTTAAAAACCACATTTTTCAAATAAACGAAAGGGGAAAGGCCCCCTTGGTTAT
>CM032667.1:18833881-18876433 GCA_019095985.1 Streblospio benedicti | reverse complement strand
ATGATTAGGGAATTTTACATGTACATCGATGAGACATCTTTAACACCAAATTCTTGTAATATTGTTGATAATATCGATATCAAAGAACCGCTATCTGTAAAAAAGGCACTACAATTGAGCATTACTACCGAAGCTGGATATGGTGTGACTCATCATAACGATAGGATTACTGAAGATCATTCACCGGGTTATGTCAATGAGGACTTGACAACTACAAGCATTACTAATATTACCTTTCAAGACAGCACGACCCCCAGAGTTGGGAGCTTTTGATATAACTACATTTCATCTAAATTCTAATCAATCTGTTGACTTTCTCACCTCTACGTCACATAAATTTGACAACTTTCTTCTAGAATGTCGCTGGAATGGTGTGAAAGATAAAGATTGTGGTTTAGTAGAGCCCATCAACACAGATCTTGGAGTGTGTTACACGTTCAATGCCAATGGGGGTCTGCCTTGTCCACCTCTTACACAGGTATTGGGATGTCCTTGCTTCTCAATATAGAGCAATACGGCTACATGAAGGGCTTCACAAACTTTGCAGGTGTCAAAGTGTTCCTCCATGACCAAAACGAGATTCCAATGGTCAGGGATCTGGGAATAGCAGTCGCATCGGGGGTGCAAGGGCTGCTTTCTGTCAAATACTCTGAAGTCGTAAGTACAGTGGCACCATGGGGAAACTGCTCAGACAAGCCATCATTATACTATGAGCATGAACCCTACACCAGGTATCGTTGCTTGCGAGCTTGTGAGACAAAGACTATGCTCAAGACATGTGGGTGCAGGGATGTCTACATGCAAGGCCCAGGTGAGGTGTGCAATGTGTCAACTTACCTTCAGTGTGTGAAGGGAAAGCGGCAACCGGTAAACACAAACTGCAACTGTCCCGAACCGTGCCATTCTCAAAGATACTCAGCCGATGTATCGTATTCACATATTTCAGCATCTCACTCTGACAGTCTCCTAAGCAAGCATAACAGTTTTATAAAAAAACAAAATGTTGGCCAGTGCTGAAGTTAGACATAGAATTGACTTTAAAAGCTTCATAAACACAATGCAATTGCTCAAGAACAACATTGACACGCACTTTGTTCTCATGCTATTCATTAGAGAATCCTTTCTACAAACATATAAGACAAGTGAACGAATCGAACAATGCCTGGAGGACTTCAGACATGTGCTTATCTTAGACATGGAGCATCTCGGTGCAACATCCATGGAAGTAAACAAAGACCTAAAATTGGATTATTCTGATTCTATGATCGCAGAAAGAGTTGATCAGAATCTAGGAAGACAGCAACAGTTTATTGCTAATCTTCTTGATAAGCATCTTGATGGGAGTCTTACAAAGCTTGACCTGGCAAACAGCACGGATGAATTGTCCTCTTTATTAGATGACATAGAAGTATTAATAGAAGAAATTAACACTAACATTTTACAGCCTTTACAGATTTTCATTGGTTCTGAAAAACAGGATCTACCTCGTGTTTACGATGACTTTGGATGGGAAAAGGGAACCTGCAAAACAATACACGGTTGTATATAAATTGCCATCCAGGTGTTAGCAAAGATATTGTTCGCTCGTTTACTTACCAGGCCTTATACCGTGTCTACGAGTTGAAGATTTTAGCTCTACACAGGCAAGAGAAGTCATCAATGAGTACTACGACACACTCATGTCAATAGTTGATGACCTAAAGAAGAAATTGAAAGCCAAGCACCTAGACTTCCAGCAGGCAGTTCGTGCTTATCAGGATTACCTACGGGTGTACATGAACAGGGCGGAAAACACAGCTGACATGGACCATGAGTTTATACAATCCAATATCGTTATGCTCGACGTGTTTTATGGGGGAGCTTAGGTACGAGTCCGTCATCTACCAGCCTGCCTACGACATGCCCACATTCTTCAGTGATTTTTTGGTGGCTATATGGGGTTACTTCTCGATTTGCAGTGCAATGACTGTCCTTGAAGTATTTGATCTTCTCATTTATAATGCACTGGTAAAAAGAAAAGAAGAAACACCAACAAAATGTAGCCGTTAAGCCCCATCCACATCGCTACGACGGTGGCCACACCGATGCGACGCGACGTCGCGTTGGGTACAGTCACGTTGGTGTGAACATGACTACGATTTCATTAATACCCGTTACGTCGGAGCCCGTGGCGAAGTTTGAACATGTTCAGTCGTAGTCAGGCAAGGAGTTGGCAGTAGTTACGTTGGTGTGGACACTCCTACTACGCTACGGGCAGTCTTTTCATTTAAAAAGAGTATATTACATCATTATGTACAGTATGTAAGTACAGTTTGCATATGTGGATACTCCATGCTCAACCCACATCTTTCCTGATATATTTAGTTCATGAAACGCTCGCCATGATCACGGGAGGCTCATGACGAGACGTCGTGGTGGTGTGGACATGCACCGTCGTAAAGCAGACGTCGGAGAGCGTCGGACACAGTCTTACGAAAACCATGTAATGGCAGATAGTCGTCTCTAAGTAAAGAATGACAACACAGTCATTGAAGCTGAGCTTAATGTCCTGTCTTTCGATGACCATATGTTTTTGTATTAATTGTCTTCATTATTGATTGCATTTTACTCTTTTGGGTTTACACCTTCCCTTGTGGAAAATTTACATCTGCACCTTCATTCCTTTCATTACACCTTGAGAGCTTTCAATTCTCCTAGGAATCTTTGCCAGTTTACCAATCCGCCGTTTCTCCATTTGATACTTGTGTGACGTCATCTTCAGTCAGTATTTGTTGCAGATGGCATCCAGCGCATATAGGGATCTGCTCTGTACATAGGCTTCACGAATTTTCCATCAATGGGTTTTGTGTCACTACCCACAATAGTGTATTGTCTAACGTTAGGTGCCGGTTTTCATCATCCCTATATACATAAAGCAGAATATGAAGAAAATAACAGACAAAAAATTAGACCATTCCACATAGGCGAGTAATAGCTTAATTGCGCAGCATTATAATTGGCTTGGCAACAACTTTACAAGCGTCATGTACCAAACTGTACAGTTTGCAAAGTCTTAACTCGATTGCTCCCGTTTCCCGCAGTTTGAATATTATACTTAGCCACAAACTTACAAGTATGAATTGTCGCAATATTACTAGTTGTAATAACAGGTCAGAGGTTTTACACACATATTATATAAGTAAAAATTTGATTTACATATTTCTTTGCTTTTATGATAACACTGAATGTAAAGATATACTGAAATTCGGATTATTTTGTACAAATGTGTCACCAATTCATATATATATGTCAGTATCTATACTATCCTACTACACTGTACATTGTATTCATGGGCAAATGGTTCGAATAGTTGATATGATGTCTTCTCATATTTTGTAACAATGTTTGATTATATGTTCATTTTTCATTGCTCCCACTGAGTCAATGTTATTACAAAAAATATACAAAGCGTTTTTTTGTGTTAAGACTAGCTTCAAATAGTGCTTATAGCCTTGTATAATTATAAGCTAAATTCAATATTTGAACAGCGGCAAGTTCTCTCATTATTGTTGTTTTTACACTGTACGTCATAACTGCTAGTGAAAGGTTGGCCAAAAGTAGGTAAATTTTGAATCAAATTTTCTAAAATTTATTGGCCGAGTATAATTGTTAAACAACAAGAATTCAACTACCACTGGCATACTAACTGTGTCCAAGTTACTCCATGTTAATTTAGGACTAAATGTGATTGTGAAATTTATGGAGTGTTATATTTGTATTTTTTTAATTACATGTATCCTCATAGCGTACGTGTGTTAGTCCTAAAATGTTGTATTTGGATGGTTTTGTTTCAATTTTAACATGTAAAATGTATATTTGAGGCATCTACCTGTACTCCATATAGCGAGGGGCACATTCCACCGCAAAGGGAGTCTTTGCCTCAGTCTACGACCAAACTTCAAAGAAATCGTAAGTACAGTTTTCCTATAACCTCAGTATCGGCAAACGTTCGTTTTTCAAGGCCGTATCAAATCATACTAAATATGTTGGTTTAATTGCAACTTGGCTACGACCACCCTATGTTCTATATATAATAAATGGTTACTTTCGTAGTGGAGGCAGTGCATTTTTACTTTTTTTAACGTTTGGTTTCTTACGTTGGAAATAAGCACATCTTAGGATGGAACCGCAATTTTTATTTATGTGCGGATATGTATATTTCAAGAATCTGAAACCTTGTATACCCTTGAGCATTTTTTTATTTTCCACGGCCATGTTTTAAAAGCCACCCCATTGCCGACGCATAATTAGCTTTGGGAACAGTATGTATGTCAATGCGTGCGGAATGAATATGTAGACTATAGACCTCAATAAATTTGCGGCGACCATTTATTTTCATAAAATGTGAAACATTAAGAATTATACGGGTGTAACGTCAACTTCACTTTTTATAATAGTGCTTTGCCTCATTCGCAACTCTCTAATTCAAAGACTAATATAACAGTACAGTTGTTCTATAACCAATTAGATTAGTATAGGTGTGTAACGTTTGGTCTTATTTCTAGCACATCTTATGTAATATTATTTATATCATATTCTAAATATGTTGGTTTGCATTGCAACTTCAATGTGATATTCAGTATAATTATTACTATGTACTATATATAATAAATGGTTACTTTCGTAGTGGTATTCTACATTTTTACTTTTTTAGTGTTCTCTTGGTTTCAAATCTAGTCAGTTTAATTGACATGATTTTCCTACCCAGATAAGAACCAATTTTAATTGCTGTGCATTGTCTTTAAAATATGTATACACCAACCAATGAAACGTTCACCCAGTACCTTCTTGTTCACCCTTCTATGATTTAAATTGAAATGTCCAATTATATTACATGTTAAAGGTATCATGCCAGTATAATTAGCTTTTATATCCATTAGATATATGAGTGTTTTGTATCAAATTAAAGCGTACAATGGAGAAAGTTGTGAAACAGTAAATGATCATAAAAACAATAGATATTTGTTTTATTCCATTTATTTTCATAAAATGTGAAACATTGATTTTGACACACCTGTAACGTCAACTGTCTGTATTACAGTCTTATTATTGCTTTCTGTACTACATGTAGAGTACATTTTATTGATCCTCATCTTCTTAAGAATTATATACTTATTCCCCAATTTGAAAATAATATCAATTTGCTTTGTATGGGAATAAGCACATTGATTATTGGCCTCACACTTGCAGTAAGATGTGCACAACGAATGACTGGCACCTGCAGTTTTGGCTAAACATGGTGTTACTGTTTTTATATTCTGATCTGTCAGTATGAGGGAAGCTGCTTATCATCACTGTTTAGGGGATCTTTCGTTTTGCTAAACAAAGGAACCCGTAAATCATGTAAGAACTCACTTTTCTTTCCGCGGTAAACAGCATGAGTGAAATCAATATCCACACAGTTTGAAAAGAAATATTTTCCTACACAGACGAGAACCTATTGTTAATTGCTGTGCATGCCTTTAACCCTCTAATTACACCAACCAATGAAAATTTTACCCAGTACCTTCTTGGTTTTATATTCTCCTATGATTTAAATGAAATGTCCAATTAATATTACAATTAAAGGTATCATGCCAGTCTAGGGTCACGCCTTATATCCAATGAGGTCTCCTACTGAGTGAAAAGAGAAAGTGGTGCAAACTGAACATAAAGGCGAGTGGGTTGTGTAACAACGAGGCTAGAGACACACATTACACACAACACACGTTCATGGACTAAAACAAACCAAAGCAAACTATTTCCCCAGTCAATGAATCCCCTAGTAAGTCACATTGAATACAAATGTTCTCTTTGAGCAACTTATCATGGCTTTATTGGACGATTTATTGTCACGCTCGCAATAAGTGACATTACTGACTTCATAAACCTGCCTATTGAGTCATCCATTACAAGAGGTCACCAGTCTGCCAACGATATATTAGCTGAATTAGCCACACTCGCCGGTACAAAAAGGGCAAGCCCGACAGAGGCTTACATGGCGGGCAAGCGATGGAAGGATAGCAGGGACAGATCCCACAAAACAGGGGACTTTACTTCAAGGTCAGGGAGATACAAACAATATTGTTTGTGTCAAGTAGGCCACCGGAAGCCGCACATGAACGAGACAATAGTAAGCCCTTTCCAGCTTACTGCGTGGTAATACGTTTTATGTGATGAGTTTGTGCAGCAGATAAACCACCAAAGGATAAACCATTACATTTAATTACTTGATACAGATCCATCAAGGACGCTTCCTGCTTAAGTAGCTTACAACTCTAAAAGAGAGGAAAAGCTTTGGAGTGAAAAAAGAGGTATGGTAAAGCGAAGACTTTATGAACATTGTACAGGTTTTTTTTACCACTGAATCAGCTGCCAGCCTGATAACCTACTTGTTATGGCACAGATTATTGGTTTTATTGGTTTGGAGAGACTTGTTTATGTTTATGCATATACCCTGATCATGCTGATGTTCCAACATATAAAAATGCAACACTGCACCCCAACATAATAGCAATGTCACGGGGAAAATGCGAAAGTGGTCGCACACGTGTATTAGTTGGTGTAAACCACACCGGGTCCATTTTCATATAGGATATTACCCAACATATATTTCACATAACACTGATCAGTGATCAGTGGCGAGTCATAAAGGATGAATGACATGGCCGCTGGGATCGCTAGTGCTGTAGCCAGTTGTCACTGAATGGAAAAAATATATAAAACATCAAATTTCTCACACAACAACCACCTGTGGCTGAAGTCCCAAAGCATTGTTGCATCAAGAGTTACTTGAGTGGGAGACAACTTATTCTACAGTAATAAATAAACACTGAAGTCATATCTGATTTGTCTTTGATTCTTGCGTGCTTTGCATATTACATTCTCCACTCCATACACAGCCTGATCTACCCTGCTTCACCGAAATAATCAGACCTAATCGGCACCTCCTCCCGCAAAAAATGAGTACGCCACAGAGTCACTAGCCTCCGCAAATCATAATCTACCAGGTTGCTCTGGCCGAGGTTGGGGGTGGCCATGGGCGAGTTGCTATCAAATATTACAATGTTGGGGGTAAGCATCTATGAATGTAGTTTACAATATATGGGCAATGAAACAAAAGTAGATTGAAAAAAACATCGGCTTGATTCAGTGAGGTGAGGGACATCTGGGTCAGACCGAGTTGCAGGTTCTTAGATTTTAATCTCAACCGAAACTGAACTGCGTTATCTGATTTAATGCTTGGCTTACATATCATTTGGGCCACTTACACAATTGCAATTACTCTTATGGAATATTTGGTAATTTAGTTTGAGGTGGATATATTTGCTGTTTATAAATGTGTCCTGCAGTTAGCCTCACATGAGACTGTCCTGCATAGTTCATGCAGTATTTCGAGGTAGAGTGTCAGTAGTTTGAGTTTTATGTTTGGCTTCGATGAAAGAACTTGTGAAATTTATCACGAAACTTTAATAAACCTTTCAAATTAAAGAAGAGTTGTGACCAACACTAGCTTCAGTCAAATTTATGGTGCCGGAACCAGGGAGATATCCATAGGAGGTTTGGAGAATGAGCAGGAGAATGAGCATGAGTTACAGGAGGGTGTTGGTCACATGAGGTGAGCAGTCAGCCATCTTTGGGAAATTTTGAAATTTTGTATCGCCATGGCCCCTGCTAAGGAGGAGATGTCAGCTGCAAGGACAAAAGCAGGGGCAGTTGGATGGCTTACGAGAGCTTGTAAGGTGTGTGAATGTTCGGCCGGATTGTACTTTCGGAGGTAGACATTTCAGATTATGAGTCTGCTCTGACACATTTTAACAGTAGACTTAGTGGCCACATCCTCATTCTCCCCGAATTTGGTGTAAATAGATGGGTCACTTCACTCATTTAAGAAATAAGTCCGCATGTATTCCTCTGCCGCTACTAACTGCGAGGCCTTGTAGCGGGCCGCCGTCGGGGATAATAGTCTCTAATGTTTGAAGTGTACTTCCATGTCAAGTTTGACGCTCTTCATAATCACGTACGAGTGCATGCTCTTTTACAAATGGACATACTTACAGCATACAATGCCCCACTTCAAAACCTAATCTCAGTTGCTACTGTTATGATTTTGAGTAGCAAATTGTTTTGGTTGATAATAGGGTTAATCATGTTGTTTCTTCAAAATTTCACTTACTTAAATGTCTTTTCCTAGCTGCTCAAATGATGTAACACTCCATATTTTACATTATTATTTATAGTTTATGTTGTTACATACTTTTAGTTTCCGTTTATGTTTAGATCTTTTGTTGTATCCTTGTATTTAATGTTTTTACACTTATTTTTTATTATCTGTTGGCCATATTGTGAGATAGCACCATCTACAGGTGACCTGGGGGGAAACAATTAACCTGACCCAGTTTTTGTCATATAAAAGCCTGGTTTGTATTGTGAGTGGCTGGATTTTGTGATGGTGACGTTTGCTGAAAGTTGTGAAACTGTTTTATATATTTCTTTTGTAGTTTTTGAGTAAAAGAAATGGTTAGTAATAAAGACATGAATTAAATTCTCCTTTTTATATTTTTATAAATAAAACCAGTATAAAAATCGCTACATTGGTGGCAACGGTGACCTTTTATTTCAGGGTTTTTTCCAGGATTCCTGCTGAAAGTAAAAGCACATGCTTACATTTTTGTGACATTTTTATAAAATTTATAAAAGAAAAATAAAACAAAATGTTTTAATTACATGTACTGACTGTTTTAGGCATAACATTTAAAGTTGAATATTAGGGTAGTTGTCTAGAAGGAATTTTTTTTTGTGAATTTTAAATATTTTTAGGTATTATTTTTTTACTACATGAAAATGTCATAGTTTCAGGACCATGTTGAACTGAGGAACCTGCAAATAATCTTTCTTTTCAGCAATTGAGCTCGCCAGAAATAGCAGACCCTTGGGAATATGTTTGTCAAATGCACAATAATACTAACTTAGGTGGTGGGACAGTGCATGAAGCCTCTGACGCAGGGTCTGAAAATGAAACTGGGAGTGCTCATGGGTCAACATTATTTCATTCAGGTAACTCTGCAAATATGAGCATAGATATGCCCGAGTATCCTCCACCTTATCATGAGTTATATCATGAACAGGCTGCCTCTATTGTGAAGAGTGAGAAATTATTAGCAGGTGAGGGCGGTGAGAGAACTCAGTCCGTCTATAATGATGGTATGAACGAGTATTTAGATGACTATATGAGGCAGAACAAGTTGGTGGGTAATAACGGAGTGGGGAGAGGTTTGGGAACGCCATTGCCAGCTCAGCCAAACCAGAGTCCTCAACACCCCCCCAGCAAGTTGATAATCACAGAGTAGGACGGTCTAAAATGGTTAGACATTCTGATTTAATTTCAGATGAAAGGTTAGCACATGTTGACCAAACAAACACCAGTCAGGACGCCTTTCAGAGATTTCTGAGCCGCCGCTGGACCACCCAACACACTCAGACTTACAATAACAGTTAATTTCAGGGTCCTAGCAAAAATTCAGTGGCGACCCAGGTAAGCAGGACGTCATTGAATCACGACACTAGTTATTTTCAGGGGCGCAGGGACCACCATTCTATTTACAGGCATCATGGTGGTTCTGCTGGTGGAGGAGGTGGAGATGGTGGCGACGATGGTGAAGCTGTTTCCCGTTTCAACCACGTTCCTGCAGAGCGGAAACCGAAGAAGCCGGCTTTCTACAATGGAAAAACTAGCTGGTTAGACTATTTAGTACACTTTGAGATGATTTCAGAAATAAACGGTGGGACTTTACAGGAAATGGCTCTAGAATTAGCTACAAGTTTGCATGATAATGCCTTAGCAGTATTAAGTGTTCTCCCACTCCTGACTGTGTTTATGAATGGCAAGGCCGTAAGCATATTTTCTGACCTCTTCATAATTTCATACGCCATACTTTGCATAAATGATAATAATAGGTAAGGTGGGACTGCTTTACTACACTTTACTCATATTCATTCATAAAATTGTAGTTATTCATTTTAAACACCAGATGGCAGCATTGATAATAAAATTCCCACAAAAATTTCCGTTGTTATGATTCCTCATCACAGGACGAGTTGATTATCTGAGGGGGTTAGGTCGTTTGTCTTTGGCAGAACTAGTTATTTTCAACTTTGTGGAACAAACATTATTTTTTGGCCGTTTTACATTATAACCTTATTGTGCTTCACTAGCAGTAAATGTTTATTCAACAAATATTCAGAAGTAAAATATTCATTCTAAAACTACCTACCCCTCTCAGATGGCTGGACATGTTGATTATTTGAGAGGGGGGGCCAGGTTCTTTGACTTTGGCAAAAAGCATTTATTTTCAATTATTTTGCAAACATTATTTACTTCTGTTTTACATCACAACTTTATTCTGTTTCACTAGCAGTAAAATATCTGTTTTAAAGTTTCGGAAGTAGAATATGTATTTGAAAATACAACCTACCCCTCTCAGATGTGGTTCTGCCCACAATGGTGGGTAAAATGACTTGACTTATATGCATAGACCGTGTTTGTGACGTTTTAATCATTGTACCTTTTACCTTGACCTTAACTGAACTCAACTGAAGCCACTTTCTTTTGTTCTTGGATAGAAATTGGATAGTTTTAAGTGGTTTCTATGCTTTGTTGCCGAGTATATATTTGGAGGAAAAAATAGTATATAGAATGGATATATCAGCCAATATCTCACCTTGAGGTTTTGATAAACGGTTCAACTTCGCTCACTCGTCTGTTATCAAGTTCAGTGAGATATTGGCTGATATCTCCACTCCACTCGTATAATAACCTATTGATATCGAGAATCATGATCAGAAGAATTATGCATGTTTGCACGTTTTGAACCCTAAAACAATGCTATAGTATACAGAGCTGAATTAAAAAGCAGGATTTTTATATAAAAATGAAAATCTTAAAAGGTTAATTAGGAAAGTTTATACTGATGTACCAAAATTAACTAGAGATGAACTTTCTAAAGGATGCTTCATAGACGCATTGCATGATGAAGACATGGAATGGGCTGTTCACCAAAATAAACCTGACAATATTGACGACGTTCTGCAATTTGCTATGGAATTTAAATCTTTCAGGAAATCTCGGAAGCAATGGACCTCAGGAGATCCGTGGCGAATGGCAGGGGTTGTTCCTGATGAAGAAAATAAATGTATTGGTGAGAAAAATACAAATAATATTAATTTCAGAGGTCGAGGTTGTGATCAGGGTAGTGCCATCTACCGCCCACGGAACTTTTGGTTTTGTGGGTCTCCTAATCATTTTAAAGCAGATTGTAATTTTTACAAGTCTTTTTCAAAGTGGCAGGCAGAACAGCATAAGAAGACAGCCACAAATGCAGTCGTTAAACTTGGACTAGCTGGTTCCGGGGTCCAGGAATCAGCTTCCGTGAAAGATAATAGGACCATTTCATAGAATTATAGGAGATTGCAGGGGCTTCAACACAATGGGCTTTATGTTGACTTATTCGTTTCAGGTGTCTGTGTAAAAGCAATTATTGATACAGGATCAACTATTTCTACATTAAGTCTAAGCAAATATTTTGATATTTTAGAGAATGTTAGGCCTCCATTACGACCATCTACCAGCGAATTGGTAATGGGCGATGGTGGTAAAGTATGACCCCTAGGACAGGTGGATCTGGTAATAATAGTTGAAAACAAACGCCTCACACATACTTTTGTGGTAGCTGACGTAAATGTGCCAGGTGTATTGGGTTATGATATTTTGAAGGTGCAAAATACAACACTGGACATACAGACAAATTCTAATATTGAGAGATACAGATGTACCCTGCTATCTAGAGAGTAGAGTGCCGGCACTTTTTAGAATTGTTTTACAGAAAACTGTCAGTATACCTCCTTGTAGTGAAATGTTTGTTTCAGGGAAATGCGTAGATGCTGGTTCTGAGGTACCCATGTTAGTGGAGACTAGTCACCAGTTGCTGGATAAATCTGGTGTTCTAGTGGCCAGAAGTTTGCTGCAATCGGACACAGGAGATTTCCCACTGGGTCTTATGAATGCGAGTAGTGAAACAAAGATCTTACACAAAAATACTACGGCCTCTGTAGGTGCGGTACCAGTATCAACTTCAAGTGTTAACCAGGTGAGCTCCAATGCTGATAAATTACCTGAATATTTGCAGGACTTGTATGACCGAAGTATTTCAGATCTTACCAGTGACCAAGCCGACATAGCCTATCTCAAGGCCTTTAAATGGTCTGACATTAAGGCCTATTCTAAAAGCCTCTGTATTACGTCAATGTTGCAAAGTGTTTTGCTAAATTGACGTCATTTACTAAAAGCACATGGCTTCTATTTTAGAAGCAGCAGTCCAGCTGTGTTGGGTATTTTCCCGTTTAAGCACGTGGTACTGTTTATTTGTAATATGTTTCTGGTTCATTAATTCACACATAAGCCAGCCCCAGTTAGTAACAGAAGCTTTAGCATGTGGTACTGTTTATTTATATTGGGGAATGTCTGATGACGTTCTGTTTTGTAATAGTTTGTTTATTTGATATTCTATTGTTATCTGATCATGGATAATGAAGCAATTAGACATAGCTTGCAAAAAGATTGGATATGAAGCTGTAAGACAACATCAGAAAGAAATATTGGAAAATGTATTGCAAGGAAAGCGATTGTCTTTTAGTTGCTCCAACCCGGTAAATATCAAGATTACATATTTAATATCTTGGCTGACGCCTGATCACCCATGCATGGTGCTGCAGTGTCTTGGCTGACCCTTACCTGATCACCCATGCATACATGTTCTGCTGCTTCTGCAGCTGTTGCTAGTGAACACTCTGGTTTAAAAGGCTATAACAGGGCAGGATGTTTTGAGGCTGCATATTTAATATCAGTGGAATTCTATGGTTTTTAAAAGACCTTATATCTATTAGAGCTAGAGGCTGTCACAATTGCACTTGCTCTTTATCTTTGCATTTAATATATGGTTGACACGAAAGGTTTATGTAATAATAGAAATAAAAAAACTATTAGATATAAGGTCTTTGAAAAGACTAAAGGCCGACAAAACTTGGAATTTTCTTTGTAAATACCAAGATGTATTTGCTTCAGTAAGCAGGATATTGGGAGTACCCACGGTGGTTCGACACAGCATCAATACAGGGGATGCTGCTCCAATAAAGCAGCGCCCGTACCGACAGCCTTATGTAAAGCGGGAGGAGACCAGTAAGCAAATAGAAAAGATGTTGGAGGCAGATATTATTGAACCCTCAACAAGTCCGTGGGGCAATCTCGTTGTCCTCTGTAAGAAACAAGACGGTGGTTGGAGATTCGCTTTAGATATGAGAAATCTTAATGCAGTGACTGTTAAAGATTCTTTTCCTCTCCCCCGTATTGATGATCGTTTAGATGCTCTTGCAGGTAAACCAGGCAAACGATGGTTTTCAACAGTTGACGCTCAGAGTGGTTTTTGGCAAGTAGAAATGGAGGCCAAAGACAAAAGAAAAATGGCATTTACAACTTATGAAGGTCTTTTTCAGTTAAAAAGGATGCCTTTCGGCCTCGTGAACGCGCCTGCAACATACACCAGGTTGATGGATACCGTATTAGCTGGCCTCCATTGGAAAACGTGTTTGGCCTATTTGGATGATTGCATCGCTTTCACGGATTCATTTAACAGCCACCTGGAAGCCTTTGGTGCAATACTCACTCGGTTCAGAGAGGCTGGCTTGAAGAGCCATCCCGGTAAGTGCTCCTTATTCAAACACAGGGTCAAACTTTTAGGCCATATCGTATCCGTGGACGAGAAGACCAAAGTGGTAAGGGATTGGAGACAACCGACGTGTGTTATGGAGCTCCGAACATTTCTAGGTAGTGTGTCTTACTATCGCCATTTTTTGAAACACTTTGCAGAGATAGCAGCACAATTGCATCAACTCACCAGGAAAGACGTCGCCTTTCACTGGACCGCTTGGTACACTGAAGTCTTTAACAAATTGAAATTGGCCCTGATATCACCTCCTTTTAGCTTTTCCCTCCCCAGGGGATCAATACATTTTAGATTGTGACGCCTCCCAAGTTGGCCCTGGGTGCCGTGCTCCCAAGTGCAGAATGGAGGGAAAGGGTGATAAGCTACTACAGTCGCACTTTGACCAAAAAGCAAAGAAAAAGAGAGGTTGTGTGACCCGTAAAGAACTTTTAGCTCGCATGGCGTCACTTAAACATTTTCATCATTACCTGTATGGTGTGCATTTTCAGGTTAGGACAGATCACAACTCCCTAAAATGGTTGCTGAACTTCAAAATCCGGAGGACCAACTGGCCTGGATTGGCTGGAATTATAAGTATTTACGATATGGAATTTCACATTTCGCCAAGGTCGTTACCACACTAATGCCGATGGGCTGTCGATTTATTTTGGCCCATGTGATAGCTGTAAAAAAAAAAACACAATATACTAAGGTGAGAAAAATTACATTTAATGATGGTGCCATTTCAGATGTTAGGAAGGCGCTGTTGGCTGATCAGATTTGAAAGACATTCTGTTGCAGGTGGAGCAAAAATAAACCTAGGTTTACTGAGGAGGTTAAGTGACAAAGTCCAGCTTTCATACATTATGTCAAACAGTGGGATAGGCTTTACAGTTTCAGGGAAAACTCTGTAGACAGTGGCACGATGGAGATAAAGTTTCTGAACAGTTGATCGTGCCACGATCAATGAAAGAAGGAATTACTTCATGGGTTACATAATGTGGGTCATTTTGGCATTCGTAGGACTATTTGCAGGAGTGCGAGATGACTACTACTGGCGAGGCTACCAACAAGACATACGGACTGGTGTCGAAGGTGCGAACAGTGTCAGAAACATAAACCAGCTCCCAAGACTCCACAAGCCAGACTCAGACCGTCTAAGGTGGGACGTAGGTTTCAGAGAGTCGCGGGGCAGACATCCTCGGACCCCTTCCCCAGAGTTTGGACGGTAACAAATATATTTTGTTAATCACTGATTATTTCAGCAAATGGTGTATGGCCTCAGCGATGCCAAATATGGAAGCTGAAACAGTGGCCAAGATTATTGTGGATGACTTCATTTGTTTGTATGGGGTGCCGAGTCCATCCCACCGATTTAGGTACCCAATTTGAATGTCGTCTATTTCAGGAATTGTGCGGCCTTCTGGGAATATATAAAACCCGTTGCACAGGTTATTATCCCCAAAGCAACGGTCTTGTGGAATGCCTTAATGCCACCGTCGAGGCAGTGTTAAGCAAAATGGTGGAGTCCCACCAAAGTGATTGGGACAAACACCTGCAAATTGCCATGATGACCTATCGATCGTCCACCCATGAAACTACCTACCAAACCCCTGGTATGATGCTTTTTGGTCAAGAAACTATGCTTCCAGCCCATTTAATTTCAGGTACAGCTCCAGGCCCTGAACTAACCCACCCGTTTACTTTTCAGTTGAGAAAGCGTTTAGCAAACGTTCATCATTTGACTTGGGACCAGATGAACAAAAATGTCAAAGCCATGGAAAAGACACTACAACAAGAGAACGCACCATGTTCATTATAAAATAGAGGACCACGTTTGGGTGAAAGACACTAGGCGTTATAAAGGCCTTAGTCCCAAGTTGACTCCAAAGTGGAGGGTCCTTATGTAATTGTTGGAATCATTTCAGATTGGTTGATCAAAATTAGGATCAACCATGGGCAACAAGTGATCCACCACAACTGTGTGAAGCCTTGGGAAGGCGCCAACCCTGGGGTCGCCAAATGGACGGTGGGTTGGACGAGAGTCAAGATCTCGAGGAGCAGAGCCAGGAACAAGAACAGTCCGAACCGGAAGACAGCCACACGCCAGATGAAGCTAGGGGTCAGGTGACGAGGACCGGTAGGCAGGTCCATAGACCTGCTCACCTGGCTGATTTTTTTAGTTACTAACATCCCCGCACCACGTATATGTATATATATATATATTTTTTTGTTGTTGTTTTTTGTTCCAGAGTCCTACCAATATTTTCTCCTCTTTCTTTTTTTTTGTTTTTATTTATTTTCAGGGCAGAACAAGGCCAAGCCGCTGGGGACCACCCCTGAAGAGGCCGCGGGTCAGCCGGTGGGGACCCCCGTTAGAGCGACGAGAGCCAGAGATAGTGGAGCAACCGGAGCCAAAGTTTGTTGAGTCCCTAGGCCTCGAGGACAAGTTGGGCAGTCCGCCCAACATTGAGTTGTTTGATTTAGACGACTTGTTAGACATCAGGCTCACGGAGGATGAGTTGGCAGGGTTGATACAGGACGTTCAGGACCCGGACCCCATAACGGACCCCATGGAGGGGGCGCTGGTCCCACAAGTTAGAGAGCCCAACGAGGATTGGACCTCTTTCACAACAACGGAGGTGACGACCGAGGTGTTTGTAGTATGTGTAGAGACTTCAACGGTGGTAACAACAACCTTTGGTCCTAGGCGATAGTGTGGACAATGAGTGTGGTGAGGATTATGTGGACAACTGAGGATTATGTGGACAACTGAGGATTATGTGGACAAGTGAACTGTGTATGTGACAGTGTACTTTGAGTGTACTTTGAGTAGGTTGAGATAATCGATTCTCTTTTGTGGTGTTAGAGCTGAGGTTATATGCTTAATTATTAATTGTTGATATTGATCTTATTATATATATATATTTTGTTAGTTAAGTCATTTTTTATTATACATTTTTAGTATTTGTTGTTGTGTCGTCTTAACTGCTGTATAAAATAAGTGCCAAAGATTTAAAAATTTTAAGTTTATTTAATTTTGCTGAGCGCTTTTGAACATAAAGTTCCTCATCAGAGCTAAAATATCTAAAGGTAGCCAAAAACAAGTTTTTTGGCTACCTTTTAGATATTTTAATCTGATCATATTTGTTTATACTATGCGTTGAGATAATATCCATACTATTCGAAGTAATAAGATTAAAGGAGGAATCAAAATTGATAAAGAATCAAAATTAGTACAATATGCAGATGCACATGATAAAACTGCAAATTTTTGACAACTATATCATTGATAAAGCCTCTTCTTTAAGAAATTAACCTCTTTGGAAATGCATCGGGACTCAAGTTGAATAAAGAAAAAACAATTAGATTTTGCCTTTAGGCCCTAATGTTGATAATTATAAAATGCTTAATGAAATGTTGGTAAAAATAAACACTACCGCCCATTAAGCTTAACGAACACTGATTATACTAGAATAGCTGCAGGTTTAGTGAGCATCTTCAAACTGTCATGGCATATTTAAAGGAACGTTTCATGGGTAGGCCTACTTCAGTTAGAAATTTGTTAGCCATTTATTTTATAACTTCTATGTATTGACTTTCAAAAAGTTTTTTAATCTGTTGAACATTATTTAATTTTTGAGTCACTAAAACGAGTTAACTTTGGAGCAAATTTCGTTAAATGTGTTCAAATAATGAACACTGAATCAAATTTTGAAGTTAAGAATAATAGTGGGTTGTCTGATAAATAAGCAATGATAAGAGGTATCCGGCAGGGCTGTCCACTGTCAGCACTTCTCTTTATTATTGTAATAGAAGTGTTAGCAATGATAAGACAAAATAAATATATCAGAGGAATGGTATTGAACATAAAATAATGCATTATGCCGATGATGCATCAATATGATTAAGAAATTCTGATTCTATTAGAGAAACTTTGTATTAATATTAAAAAAATGGTCAAACACACATAAATATACCTTCGATGAAAAATCACCCAGCTAGTAGTAATAGAGTGATTAGTTTCGATTAGCGAATTCTACCTACGAAGCTCTATGTACACTGGCGAACAGGCAAATGCGTCAGAAAAATTTGAACATGTTCAAAATTCGTTGACTAATATACTCGTTGGTTTAGGTTTGTTACAACTAGTTATGCTACCATTCTGAATCGTTTAACCACAGATTAGTTAACTAATCTGTGGTTTAACATTCACACATATAAATAACACCTCGTTTGGCTCAGCAACTCCGTGAAACAAGCATTTTTACTATGTTCAATGTTGCCTCAATACGCCCATGTAGACAACCTGGACAAAATCGTATTTATGAGTTGCACAGATTCGCATATGATCGCCTAAATGTAATGCGGGTCTTACTTCTAATTACGACATTCAACTTTTACCAAGCAATAAAGTTTCAAAAGACGTACAGTAGAACCTCTAATCCATAGAGATATACACACAGAAACGGGAAGAAGTGTCTAGGCTATCAAAAGAAGCAAAAATAAATTGTTACAATAATCTTATCCCTGAAACTTCTGACCAGAAGCAGTTGTTCAAAAACACCGACAAGCTGTTAAATCATGATGAAACTGTTTTACCGGGTCATTCCTCAACGAAAGAACTGGCTAATTGTTTCGCAAACTTTTTTAATGATAAAATTTAAAAAAAATCATTCACGACTGTTAAGAGTTGCGGGCCAAATCATTTACTGCATAATCAATATCATTTCCTACTACTGTAATTGCTCTGGATTAATTCAAGTCAGTTTCTGAAAAGGAAGTAAAGGAGATGATATTGGGAAGCAAATCATCATGTCAGCTAGATCCACTGCCTACAACATTCTTGAAGTCAAAACTTAATTGTTTACTTCCGGTATTTACTTTCACAACCAACCTTTCCTTCAAAGAAGGCTATGTCCCAGATGATTTGAAATTGGCCTTGACCCTCTGTTGAAAAAAATGCCCTAGACGCTGAAATTCTTAAAAAAACGCTTGTCCTGTGTCTAACTTATCATTTTTATCAAAAGTAATCAAGAGAGCTGGATCATATGGTGTTAAATAAACTTCATGAACTCTATCAATCCTTCTACAAACAATTCCACAGCGCTGATACAGCTTTGCTCAAAATACAGAGTGCTGTACTTACTTCACTTGATTCAGGAAAGTGCGTCCTTTTACTAATGTTGGACTTATCTGCAGCTTTTGACATTGTTAGTCATTATTTGCAACTCTTGAGCATGACATTGGTGTACGTGGCACAGTGCTTTAATGGTTCAAAAGCTATGTAACTGGTCGTAAACAGGCAGTGTTGATTAATGGAGAAAAATCGGATCCTTGGGAACTTCTTTATGGAGTACCTCAGGAATCAGAGTTAGGTCCCATTCTGTTTTAATTCATATGAACCCTTTAGGAAAATTGTTGATTAGTTTAGGAATTCAGTACCATTTTCATGCAGATGATACTCAAATCTATATTCCATTCAATACTTATGAATCTGACAATGCTGCCTTTTTTATGCGGATGATATTCAAATTTATATTTCATTCAATACTTATGAATATGACAATGCTAGTAGTCGTGTTGAACATGTTGTTACTCTTGTTAAAGAATGGATGAATTCAAAGTTCTTGTGCTTGAATTTAGATAGCACTGAGGTCTTGCTAATTGCATCAAAGTTAAATCATAGTAAGCTTAATATTCCATCTGTAAAAATCGGCGATGGCTTTAGTTCATACCGTGAAAGCTGTGAAGAATATAGGTTTTATTTTTGATGATATGTAAAATTCAAAAGCACATGCAAATTACACCTGTAAAATTGGTTGGTTTCACCTAAGAAGGTTAGATCAGATTAGGTCGTATTTAGATGACAAATATACTGAAAAATTGATTCATGCTTTTATCCCCTCACGAATTGACATAAATCATGGCTTACTGCTGGGACTACCCTTGAACTTGATAAACAAAGTGCAGATACTACAAATGCTTCTGCACGCATGATCAAGCGCATATCAAAACGATCACACAACAGAAACACTGATTCAATTACATTGGTTGCCAGTATTACAGAGGATCAATTATAAAGTATCACTGTTTGTTTTTAAGGCCTATATATATCATACCTCTATCTTATATTATTATATTATATATTAACCTGCAAATACGACCACATCTCTATTGACACCACCTCTATAATAAGACCACTTTTCACGGCCCCAAACCTTCATAAAGCTACCATAATGAACCTCTTTATAGAGACCACGTCTCTATTGAGACCACGTAACACTGGTCACAAAGGTGGTCCTAATAGTCCATGGGCCCGGTAAAGTTGATTTGCACCACCCCGCCCCCAGGACCCTCCGCGACACATACCAATTTGTTCATTGGGATGTCCCGGACATGACTACAATGTGCCACCATCGCAGATTTGGGATCAACCCCTCCGTTTCAGCCATTTTCATAATGGCCGCCATGGAATAGAGATAGTATTATAAAATCTGATCTAGTCCACCTAGAGCCATGATCTTGGTGTCTAAACCCATGTTTTTGAGCATGGCCAGTGTGATAGTGTACATGAAATTTGTCTCAGATATGGCAGCCATCTTGAATTTTCAAAATGGCCGCCATGGAATGGAAATAGTGTCGTAAAATCTCTTCTAGTCCAACTAGAGCCATGATCTTGGTGTCTAAACCCATGTTTTTGAGCATGGCCAGTGTGATGGTGTACATGAGATTTGTCTCAGATATGATGGTCATCTTGAATTTTCAAATTAGCGGCAATGAAATGGAAATAGTATCGTAAAATCTGTTCTAGTCCACCTAGAGCCATGATCTTGGTGTCTAAACCCACGTTTTTAAGCATTTTGAAAATGGCTGAAACGGAGGGGTTGATCCCTATTCTGCGATATTGGCACGTAAGACCCATCTCCGGGACATCCCTATAATAAATGAATTTTCAAATTGGTATGTGTGCCAAAATGAACCTGGGGTAGAGACCACCTCTCTATTGAGACCACTTTAACACTGGCCCAAAGGTGGTCCTAAGAGAGGTTCTGCTGTAGTTCATAATATCACCCTATACTGGCTGACTTGTGACACCTGAGTGATAAAAGTTTCGGAATGCTAAAAGATAAAAGCTAATGTGAGTAATCATCAGCTGCTAGCTATGTTAAGCTTTGAAATACAATAAAAGTGGGAACTAATGACAAGGATGCCTATGAAGTGATGGGAATGGTTAGCTGGAGCTATATGTAATAGTAAAGCAGGTGACTACACTAAGCAGGAAAACCTTTTATATATGTCAGGATAAAGGGAACTTCAAAGACACTGGAATATTGAAATAAACGAGGGGTCAAGTCGATGTATCTATAATGTGACAGCCAAAGAAAAATGAATGGTCTGCAACTCACCAAGAAAGCGGCAAATGTCAAAACGAAAGTCGTTCTTAAAGGCCACTTGACAAGAACTGCTCATTTCGTCTGTCCCCGATGACGTCAATGACATCGCCATCTTGTTATTAAGTCACATGATGCCTGAAGAGTTGGGAGGTTTTCTATATTTATTAGGGAACGCTCATAAATAACGATACCGGGGGGAGGGGGGTTCGTCCATTTTTGGAACTTGAAGAAAAAGTTAACCGACCCCCCCCCCCATCAACATTTTAAAAAGTTGAGTGACACCCCCCCACACACACACACACACTCACACGCTAAAGAAAAAGTCCTCTGTATAGTCATTGCATTGCTAAAAGAAATTGTTTGAAAAAATATACCATAGCGTGGCAAAAAAGTTCAGCGACCCCCAAAAAGGAATCACAAATGTTGGACGACCGCCACACCTTTTTGGACATCCCCTCCGGTATCATTATTTATGACCATTCCCTTACCAGAAGCAAAAAGCCATTTCTTTCCCTTCGCATGCGCATATTCGTGTTGATAGTAAGCAAGAACTGTGAAGACAACTCACTTCAAGGAAACTAAGGGAGTATTCATAAAGGAGGGGTGGTGGCGGACAGGGCTGAAAACTAACACTTTTTTGCATTCTAACCCATTGAAGTGAAAATGTTTTCTTGTTCATCCCCTTTAAGTCATACCATATATACACAATCGTAATAATTTACCCTTTATTCGATACCCAGGTTTGTGTAAAACAATGCAGATACATAGTAGTATGATGGAAGTTTATTTATCCTGGATCTGATAGTCATATGTGTATTTATATTGTTGTGTTGACCCCTCGGGGGGGGCAGCTGGGGATTCTCCCGCGCCAAGAGTAACGACTTATGACGTCATGTGAACAAGGCAAGAGCAATTGCCGAAAGCTCAAGATGTATATTGAACTTTATTATTCTGTTTAATAGATAGAGGTACCTAGTAGTGTAATTATTTTCCATTTGGCCTAAAATGAAAATTGAAAACGTTTAAAGAACCCAGAGATTCATTGTGGTGCAAATACCTACGAGAACATCAGACTGACGGTTGCCGCATCTTCACTAAATAATCTGTTCCTTCAGTACCATAAAACCTTTCTTTTCCTCATAAGTATAGTTAAAAAATTCTTGTCCTTCCTCTCTGCAATGGCATAGAAACTTTTCTGGTCCTCCACTCAAGTTTACCGATCCCTTCCCCTTCAGTACTTTATCAACTCTCCATAATAAAGGGAAACCGCAACCGTAAAGGAACCGGTTGATTCATTGGACAAGCGTGACCAATTACACATTACATTACACCAACATGCCTACATCGTATAGCGGACACCTAAAATGAATCAAACCAAATATAGAAAGCAATCCAAAAGGTCCCAACTATACTCGGTAAAAATGGTGCAAGAAGTAGACCTATAGAACGCGCTGTCTGTGACACTGTGACATCCGCCGGCTTAGTCCGTGAGCCGACCGCCGATTACGCCTTACGTCTTACGTCTGAGCCCCGCACATCATGTCCCAGACACTAATTACAGCAGACAGCAGGTTTTATACCATGGGTCCCAGCATCATGGGGCGGGTGTATGGTATGTACAGGGTATACTACTATGATTTATCACACTTTTTCATGTAATTTCATTGGTTACCATGCATCACAATGTATCCAATAACTCGGAGAGGGTTATCACCCCTCTTCGAAAAAGTAACAAAGACAATATCAAATATAGCATAGAAACAACGAGAGCCTTTCAGCTTAATTTAACTGTAGATGCGGTGTTCGTGTGAGCGGCTCAGCGCCACTAGCTACACCATTTAACCTATTTGGAGGTACCCTACCAATACGCACTTCAAAACCAGCAATTACCACTGCTAAGTATGGTCAACAAAGCAGAAATCAAACAAGCAATAAACCAGCTGAAAAGTTAGGCACAGGCAACACGGAAGACCGAGACCTCCATGTGGAGGATCTGCATGCGAGAATGGTTGATGCACATGATGCGACAGCTGGTCCAAAGGATGATGATTCCATCACGAATTATGTGTACTACGTGAAACGGAAGGTACAAGAACAAACTGCTAAAGACATGATATGCAATGCAGCTTCAAGTTACCTGTAACAGTAAGTGCCGACAGCTAGTTTTGGTCTTGGAGGGGTCATTATGCAAGAACATAGTGGTAAGTTGAAGCCCGTCGCGTTCTGTACAAGCACCCTAACTTCAACATTACTACATTACATTACACATAACTACGATTATAGAGATAATAGTAGTTATGTGCATGGTATATTGTTTGTAAATCATACTAGTTTACATACATCTCTCCCGTGATGCCGGGGCCCATGTTTTATGCTTTTCCGCTGCGTTAGCGTTAGTTGTATCCACTGCAAGCGGCTGCTTTCTATCCGGTCAATGTATTACGTGTAAAATTAAGAACTGGTTATTTACATTGTAGTTCTGTTGTAGAGTTAAAACAATAGGCCTCATGATACAAGTAACTTTGAATTTTAAATATTTAAATATTTTAAGATTAAAAATGTGTTGAAAATAGTACAATGATTTCACTACTTGAGCCATTAAGATTCTAGCGAGTATTGATATACACGTACCAGTATACAACTCTGAATGATTTAGCTGGCAGGTAGCTCATGTCTACAGGAAAATCACCAGAGTAAATCAATCCGCACAATTCCCCTGAGACCACATGTACATTTTACTTGTGTGACACACCTGCAACCCACTTGCTGATGGCATCAACAACAACACGTGCATTTATTTATAAACACAGACTCTAATCTCCATCACCAACCCTTTTATTGCCTTTAAACCCATGCACTTATTTTCTAATAGAAATATTTAGGGTGCGATCGTAGTTCCTGTCTAAAACCAGCAGGTGCCTACAAACAATTGCAGTCTGGGAAAAAATAGACAAACCGTATCAGTCTTTATCATTTCTTTCTGCCACACCGTACGTCACGGAGCTTTGGTTGATTGAGACTGGACGGCACCACTGGTAAAAATCGTACGGAAATATTTCTATTGAGACAGCGAAAAAGCTTCATTGCATATGCAAAACAACCACGTGTTTTGTTTGTTTGTCTATTTATTTCCCATGATTCCTATCCATACGAAAACAAATGTATTACGTATTCGCGATCGTGGCTAGTCCAATTTCCATTCCCGGTCCTGAGTACCGCTCGTGGCTGGTAATGCTGTCTGGCTGGATATCATCCCAGCCGGTGTGTTCGAGGCTATGGATTATTATGTACTTTGATACGAATGCCAATGATGTACACTCTGAGTATCAGATGTCCTGAAGATTTGGTTGGCATCTGATACTCAAGAGTGATGATGTATTGAAGTGAAGAATAAATCACATTCGACTCATTCACGGGGAAAGGCGAGCGTGAGGAATAGAATGTGCAAACAAAGAGAGTGGAAATGATTGGTGGCTCGGTGTCTGAATCTGGAGACTGACGCTGGCGGACGATAAGAGACGGCGGCCGTCGCTCATACGTCAGCTGGCTATAGAGGCGACTAACGCGGGAAGCGTGGGAACTGGCACTCATCCAGATTAACACAGCGCTAATGCGATAACAGCAGACAGAGAATCCGTCATTATATTATCCTATACAGTGTTTTGCGTTCATTTGCGTTCAATTGTGACAGTTTTGATTCATCAATTACACATTTCACAGCTGAGTGTGGAGTGTGGAGTGGAAACTTCCTCCATGATTTAGGCAACACGTCCACATGCCCTATGTTTCCCTCCAATAAACCACGAGTTTAAAAATAGATGTAGACGTTCAACTTCCACAGCTTAAAAGAACCCACAATTCTGCTATATTTTGGCCATCTTACAACACACACCGACGTCAATAACAAACGCTGGGTTATTCGCAGGCACACTGACAACACAATTATGTGGCATTGAGTCCGATAAAGGCACGTGGCTTTATTGTTATAGAGCGCTACTCAAAAGCTCGCATGATTCCTTGTATAGGCGCAGACAGCAGGGCGTAATTTGCAGGTAATGGGAAATCCAGATTTCTTTCTCGGGGATCACATTACCAGGGGTTTATAGGTAAGAGAAGACACACACGTGGACAAAATGCATATTCTCCCATTTTTTCTGAAAATACTCAATTCTTATTGGCGTAGTGGAAAAAAATGACATACAATGCAAGTTTAAAACCTAAAATGATCAATAAGCATGAGAGAACAGGGTTATTAATATGCCGCTTGTTTAGTGGCTACGTATAACTACGTTCAACTGGCGTCCAATCAATTTCAATGTCACTCCGCCGACTTTCAATGTACCACAATTCACTACTACCCCACACAGCAAAAGGCTTCCCGCTAATGACACGTATAATGCTGCATCAGCCGGGAGGGTCACGCTGTCAAAGCGCATCACGGGCCGCATATCTCCAGCTCACAGCGCCAATACAAGGGGTAACAAAATACACAGTAGAACCTCTCTATTAAGACTACCTTTGAGAACAGTGTTAGGGGATGGTCTAAATAGAGAGGTGGTCCCGATACAGGGGTTCATTCAGGTAGCTATGAATGTTTGGGACTGTGAAAAGTGGTTTGATTGTAGAGGTGGTCTCGACAGAGAAGTGATCTAGGGCGGTCCTTGTTAGGTTTTACTGTAACATGATTTCCGCATGACTGTCTGATGTCCATACAGTACCACATGTTTCGCTCCCCCCCCCCCCTCCACACACGCACACAGAGCTTGATGGGGCTTTAAAACTACTGTGCGGCTGTGTCCATGTTACCTCGTGTGGATGCCTTTTACAGCTGCTCGCTTCCGTGGACACGCTTGTGTATGGAGTATGTGATCAACTTATAAGAATACGGCCTCGTTTGGCCGCATTGATAAGGAATAGTACGCTCAATTAGGGTTTGTCATTGAGATCCAAGGTTATGTGGACGTTCATTACAGTTTGGTGCCCATTGGCAATCCACGCTTGGCGAAGTATTACAAGCTGTAGAAGCTCTTGCCACTATGCTATATGAAACTAGCATAACGTGATAAGTTAGATGTACATTGAACGTTGATGTATTTATAAGCAAACCCACGCCGAAAATGGGCAGTCTATTGGGCCCAGCATGTTCTGTAACCGCTTGGCTATCGATTGCTGCCACGATGGCCTCTGTAGTACCGGCATGGCCCGATCTACACACGAATGTGACTGCGATGTCTTCATGTGCCATGGTGATACTGTTCACGTGCCATACAAAATCACACCATGCGGTTTCACTAGTGACGTCAATCACTATTGGCCATCAAGAATTCCGGTAAATACGTTGGGGGGGGGGGGGGGGGTCCAAAGGAAATTGAACAAAATAAGAATAAATGGCATCAGACTATCCACTGCAAGTATGTAGGGACATACACAATGTCAGATGTGGAAGATGAATTTTAATCAAGAGCACAAGATTACCATTGCAAAACTATTTGAAGAAGTATCAATCTATAGCTCTCTCCAAAATGTTGTTGAAAAATGTTGGCGCCATTTGATTAAAGTTATTTGTAATGCAGAGTCTAGTTTCATTTGTACTTGATAAAATGAAATTTTATCTTTAAAAACTTAAACTTTAACTTTATTATATAATACGAAAGGAAATGAAATTCAAGTAAAATTTGCAAGAATAACATTAATTAGATACTATATAATATCTTTAAAATGTTAAATCTTGTACTGTACATTTTACTTGTATTTAATTTCCTTTGATGTTTCAAATTTGAAAAGGAGCCTTTAGGAGCTCGAAAAAACTTAATATTAATGAAGAAGAAAATGCAAGTTTTTAAAAACAAAATTTCATTTTATCCAGAGTACAGTGACAAATAAAAACTATACACTAAACATAATGAGGGCAAGTGCTGTAGGCCAACTATATAGGTTATCCTAATTAATTAAAGTGGAATCCAAATATTACCAAAGTTCAGTAGGCAGGTTCCGGTGCCAAACTCTTTCCAAAGTAGGCAGGGTTCCGGTGCTCAACACTCTTACTTACTCTAAAGCTGCTGTAGGAGTGCATGGTTAATCTGTATATTGTCACGTAAGCTATCTCTACTCACATATGGGCACAGAGAGTGGACAATATGAGGGAGGATGAGGCCAGCAAAAGAAATAGCTAAATTATACAATATTTGATAATAATTTCTTTAAAAGAAAACATGGGACAGATTTGATAAAGCAAGATGTATAAGATGTATTTAGAATACAATTTTTCTTTTCCAAAAATTCCCCGGCACTTTTTTATGTATTTTGCTACATAAATGGCACTCTTTATTAAATAAATAAATTTTTGCGGGCATCCATATCATGAAAATGTTTATATTTATCATTTGCTTTTGTGTAAAAGCATGTTGCGTTGATCTTTTTTATAGGTCACAATTGGGTTAAAATGAAATTCAGTTTCCCATTTCCTTTTTTTTCACATAACATACAAATACGTTTTTTTTAATTCAATTTTCCCCCAAAAAGACCAGTCTCAACTTTTTAAATTGGAAATGCCACATCTGAATTTTGCTTTGTGAACGTTGGCAGGGTTAAAACCAATGGTGAGTGTTTAGAACTGGTTGTTGCCCCCCTATGCAAACCATCATCACCAAAAATCAATAGTTTCTTTACTACAGTAGGCATTTCAATGAAAACCATCTCTATTGAGACCCCCCCTATAAAAAAATCCCCACATTTCACAGTCCCAAAGCTTCATAAAAAAATATCAAAAAGCATCTCCGAATAGAGACCACCCTTCTAATGAGACCACCTTTCCCCTGCAGGTCCAAAAAGGGGGTCCTTTTTTGGGGTAGGTTCTACTTTTCAGTAAAAAAGCACAACATTGCCACCCCAAATGTTCAAAATACAACTTTTTTAACACTTATCCAAAGCCCGCTGCTTTCAGCAGCTTCCCTTTAAAATTTGGGGCTATCATTATAGGGAGTGGTGGCGGCATGCTGGGACGGCGTGTGTCACGGCGCGCAGACGACACCGGCTGTAGGCGCACGTGACACCCTGCGTCACCTGCTGCCAGGGGCCGGAACAGGCGTCGCCATCTCCCACATGGCTGGGAGGCCATTATGGGGGAGGATCGCTGTTTAAGGGCTGCCTCAGGGTTACATCAGCTTTTTCGCATGCACAGGCGCCGCTCTAAATATAGATGATTATCCGATACATACACAACACCTTCTATTTTTTAACCCATTCCCCTTTCTCATGGGGATCAAAATGGTTAGGGGGTTTCTTTTTGTGGGTGTTAGCAGGGGGGGGTCATATAAAAGTTCACGCATGATTCCTTATGGCGCAGACAGCAGGGCGTAATTTGCAGAATGAAATCAGATTTCTTTCTCGCGGGGATCACATTGCCAGGGTTTACTCAGGTAGAGACACCTTTACAGGGACAAAATGCTTATTTATTCTCCCATGTTTTCTGAAAATACTCAATTCTTTTGGCGTAGTGGAAAAAATGATATATACAATGCAAGTTTAAACCTAAAATGATCAAAAAAGCATGAGAGAACAGGGTTATTAATATGCCGCTTGTTTATTGGCTACGTATAACTTATGTTCAACTGGCGTCAATCAATTTCAATGTCCTCCGCCGACTTTTCAATGTACCACAATTCACTACTCTAAATAGAGGTGGTCCCGATACAGTTCATTAAGGTAGCTATGAATGTTTGGGACTGTGAAAAGTGGTTTGATTGTAGAGGTGGTTTCGATAGAAGTGATCTAGGGCGGTCCTTGTTAGGTTTTACTGTAACATGATTTCCGCATGACTGTCTGATGTCCATACAGTACCACATGTTTCGCCCCCCTCCACACACACGCACACATACAGAGCTTGATGGGGCTTTAAAACTACTGTGCGGCTGTGTCCATGTTACCTCGTGTGGATGCCTTTTACAGCTGCTCGCTTCCGTGGACACGCTTGTGTATGGAGTATGTGATCAACTTATAAGAATACGGCCTCGTTTGGCCGCATTGATAAGGAATAGTACGCTCAATTAGGGTTTGTCATTGAGATCCAAGGTTATGTGGACGTTCATTACAGTTTGGTGCCCATTGGCAATCCACGCTTGGCGAAGTATTACAAGCTGTAGAAGCTCTTGCCACTATGCTATATGAAACTAGCATAACGTGATAAGTTAGATGTACATTGAACGTTGATGTATTTTATAAGCACACCCCGCCGAAAATGGGCAGTCTATTGGGCCCAGCATGTTCTGTAACCGCTTGGCTATCGATTGCTGCCACGATGGCCTCTGTAGTATCACCGGCATGGCCCGATCTACACACGAATGTGACTGCGATGTCTTCATGTGCCATGGTGATACTGTTCACGTGCCATACAAAATCACACCATGCGGTTTCACTAGTGACGTCAATCACTATTGGCCATCAAGAATTCCGGTAAATACGTTGGGGGGGGGGGGGGGGGGGTCCAAAGGAAATTGAACAAAATAAGAATAAATGGCATCAGACTATCCACTGCAAGTATGTAGGGACATACACAATGTCAGATGTGGAAGATGAATTTTAATCAAGAGCACAAGATTACCATTGCAAAACTATTTGAAGAAGTATCAATCTATAGCTCTCTCCAAAATGTTGTTGAAAAATGTTGGCGCCATTTGATTAAAGTTATTTGTAATGCAGAGTCTAGTTTCATTTGTACTTGATAAAATGAAATTTTATCTTTAAAAACTTAAACTTTAACTTTATTATATAATACGAAAGGAAATGAAATTCAAGTAAAATTTGCAAGAATAACATTAATTAGATACTATATAATATCTTTAAAATGTTAAATCTTGTACTGTACATTTTACTTGTATTTAATTTCCTTTGATGTTTCAATTTGAAAAGGAGCCTTTAGGAGCTAGAAAAAGTTAATATTAATGAAGAAAAATGCAAGTTTTTAAAAACAAAATTTCATTTTATCCAGAGTACAGCTGGCAAATAAAACTATACACTAAACATAATGAGACCAAGTGCTGTAGGCCAACTATATAGGTTATCTAATTAATTAAAGTGGGAATCAAATATTATTACCAAAGTTCAGTAGGCAGGTTCCGGTGCTCAAGCACTCTTACTCCAAAGCTGCTGTAGGGAGTGCATGGATTAGACTGTATATTGTCACGTAGGACTATCTCCACTCACATATATGGACAGAGAGAGTGGACAATGTAGGGGAGGATGAGAAGTAGAGCCCGGCAAAAGTAGCGTGGCTTGAACTCTGTAAATGGAAATTAGGTCAAGCAAAGTCGGATTTAGGTTTGATCAAATGCCACAGATTGGAAGCTATGGTGAGTGTTTATAACTGGTTGTTGCCCCACTTATGCAAGCCATCATCACGCATAATCAATAGTTTCTTAACTACAGTAGAGCATTCCAATGACAACCACCTCTCTATTGAGACCCCCTCTATAATAATACCACATTTCACGGTCCCAAAGCTTCATAAAGATAGCAAAATGCATCTCCGTATAGAGACCACCTCTCTAATGAGACCACCTAACACTGCAGGTCCAAAAGGTGGTCGTCATAGATAGGTTCTACTGCAGTAAAAATGCACAACATTGCCACCACCAAATGTTCAAGTACAACTTTTGAACACTTATCCATTGAAGTCTGCTGCTCAGCAGCTCTCTTCAAGTTTGTGGCTATCATTATAGGGGGGAGTGGTGGCGTGGCATGCTGGGACGGCGTGTGTCACGGCGCGCAGACGACACCCGGCTGTAGGCGCACGTGACACCCTGCGTCACCCTGCTGCACCGGGGGCGGAACAGGCGGTCATACATCTCCCGTAACGAGGAGGCCATTATGGGGGAGGATCGCTGTTTAGGGCTGCCTCCGGGGTTACATCAGCTTTCGCATGCACAGACGCCGCTCCAAATATAGGTGATTATCCGATACATACACAACACCTTCTATTTTAATCTATTCTTATTCATGGGGATCATATATGGTTAGGGGTTGCTTTTTGTGGCGTGTTAGCGAGTGTGCGTCATATAAAGTTCAGAAGTATAGGCTTACAAGCATAATAAAAGCACCAGCATTAGTACGCTTCATGTATAAGGCCAAATGGGAAAAAACGTCGGCAGAAGTGGCTGTAGCTAAAAAACAACACGTGTGGCACTCCTCTCGTGTCAAAAATCTGTAACGTCACACCCCCATTTCACTATTCATTAACATAGCCCTGATTGCGGACGATTGCAAATTCCCACTCACTCGTACTAGTACTCGTCTCTACTCGGGCCAGATCAGGCTGTGTACTCGGATTTCACTCACACTCACATACCGCCAAGTGATACGGGCAATGCAAATCGGCCATATTTGTCTCGGCAATCTGCCATAATTTTCAATGTTTCATGCAACTTCAAATATTAAAATTACTCAAGCCAGATGGTACGTTTAAGGATTATCTAGATCCATTATCGATTGCAATCGCGTTATATCATATCTCAATCATCCCGGATTCGTCCCTGCTTGGGTGACCTATCGTCTCGACTTGTCCCGACTGTTCCCACCTAATATGGAAGAAAAAAACAGACTTGACAGGGACGAGTGGAGATTATTAAAGCACGAGAATCGGGCCGACGTGAGGTGCGCTGAAGTTTTGTATAGGATGTATAGGTGCTCCTGGTGTCGGCCGATTAGACAGGAGAGGCTTGATTGTGAGATAATTGCTCCAAGTGTCCATGATATAGGAGGGCTTGAACTACATACCTCCTGGTCATGAAGCCGCCACTCTATGCACTCCAACATCTTGGCCTCTAATCTGATATTATACGTCTGGAATTGTGCTTACTTTGTTAGTTACTGTATTGACAAGGTAACCCCTAATAATATCAATGTATAACATTTATAAGAATTATAACAATTACATATTTACACTTAATTGCAATAGTTGATTTATAATTAACTGAAAACAACGTCATATTGGGGGAATGTCAGGAGTTTATTGCTTGCATATTTACCAAACACATCAATTGTTGAATAAACTCAGAAAATAAACCCCCAAAACCAATTCCCCCAATATCATATATGAACCAACAGCACACTATGACTGGGTGATGGATCTACAGATGTAATTGTCCAATACGGTCAGCCATCATTCTAGTGGTCACCAGTTTGTCTGCCATAGTGAGAGAAATGTATTTCAAGTAGCAATCGGATGACCAATCGCCTTGACATTTGATCAAACTGGGGCTGACCCCACATTGAAAAACAAAAGTTGCCCCACCCCTCCTAAAGCTATGTGAACTGTACAGATCCTTGTTGCCAACCTCTAACAGTGTCAGCCACAACTTGAACTGACGTACGAACTGTGAGTAAGTAAGTGGGACAACATTACCGTGTTTTAAATAAGAAAAGGCAGGATAATCCGGTGGCGTCTTGACCATTGATAACAACCGTCTATAGGCCTGGACAGGACATAATATAGACCCAGGTACACTAGAAACTGGAACATACAAAACTCTATCCTTGAATTGAATGGTCTTTGACCACTTAACCTTGATTTTCTAAACATTGTGTAAAACATAAATAACATGGCTGCCCACGTACACACATGAAATGAATTGGAAAAATCAACGCACTTGTGAATCTCGCTCAATAACAATGGCGTCACGGGCAGTTTCTGCGATGTTGAAGAACCCATTGTACGTTTCAATCCTAACATGAACATATTAACACCAAATACTAATTGTCTGTTGGAACATGACTTTTTATCTTTGACATAGTTTTCAAACTGGAAAACACATTCAAAACAGTATTGTATGATGTCACCGATTCACTAAACAATTGAAGAAAGTTAACTACTGTTGTCAACTGCATTGGTAAGCATGCAATGCCAAAATATTTACAAAAAAGTACATAATCTGACCAGTGACGATTTAAATTACTCCAAGTCCCCTTTGCAAAGGCATTAAGAGTTGTTGCAGTTGCCCGATTGTTCAATGATGACAACTCAGAAATTCTGCTAGGTGTCTGGGAAGCACCTGCTAAAATGGATACAATACTAATATTTACACTTTATACAGGTAAGGAATATCAGACTTTAAAAAATTGGTAGTAACTGGCAAATTACAAGGTAAATGTAACTTACATATATTAATTATATATAAATCATTAGCTGTGACAACAAATGTCCAACCCTGCCTGAAGCATTGATCAATAATACTTAACTACCACGGACAAGAAAACCCCAACAAATCATCTACATCAAAATAATCTCTTGTCCATGAATGGCCAGTGAGATTCAAGAACTTTGCCATGAAACTCTCATCAATAGCACATCTGCTGAGTATATCAGGTAGTCTATTATTTACTCCAGCAATATGTCTGGCCTTCAGTTCGAATTGGAACTTGCACGCCAAGAAGGCTATTTCTCTGGCACACTTTTGCAGATACTCCTCACTGGATCGTCCAGAGTTTACAACGTATACCGTCGCCTCATTGTCACAATGTATCGTGAATCTCATCCCCTGCAGCTCAGGTCCCCACAGTTTCAATGCTATTACCACAACAGTCGCCTCCAGCTGAGATATGCCGGAGATGCCCTGGAGGAAACGCTCAGGGGAATTTGAAAGCAAAAGTATCTCTTGCCAAATGTGCCACCACCCCCTTTCATGCATGAATCTGTTGCTATCACTTTGTCTATGTCGGACCATGGGGCAGTCTTTATCATGGACACAGTGTGGAAGTGAGGTAAAAAATGTATCCACCATTGAACATCTTTCTTGAATTCAGCATTCAAATATGTGTGGTGATTTGACCTCCTCAGGCGTTTGATTGCTGATAAGATGCGAGCCATGAAGCTACGACCATGTTTACAACATTTGGCTATAAACATAAGTTTACCTGCCAAAGATTGAATCTCTCTTCTTGAAGCGCGTTGTTTTGTAGACCAATTCTTTAGTTCTTCGCTTATTTCGGCCATTCTATCTTCAGTGACCTCCATTGACATTTTGCAACTGTTGAACTTGATTCCCAGGAAAGTCATCTCCTGTGTTGCGTATACCGACTTGTCATTTGATAGCACCAACCCAGATTCCATTATAGTCTGATCTAGTATCTCACCGTCCTGAATGCATGTGGAGCGTGATTGGGAAACACAAGCAATATCATCAACGTAGTTAACAACATCAACGCCTCTATCCTTCAGTATATATGAAATGGCATTAGTGGTTCTTTGACATGCTTGAGCAGCGCTTCTGAGTCCAAACGGAAGTGCAGTATCAAAATACAATTTATTTTTCCACTTAAAACCTAATAACCTGAAATCATGAGGATCAACTTTGAGCTGCCTATAAGCCCTGTGCAGGTCCCTTTTTTGCATCCAAGGTCCGTTGTCGTTGACATTCTTCTCTATCAATAATTCACAAAATCTATCAACACCAGGATATTCTAGATGAATGTCCTCATCCATGTAAGCATCCCTTGGAATTCCGTCATTCACTGCACAGTTTGCTGGGAAACTCAGGTCCAACACTACCCGGCGCTTAGCAAGAAACAACTTTTTCTTGGAAACTGTGTGTAAAGGTGAAGTGATTAGCCCTTACTGAATGGATCGATTTGGAAGGGACCAGCTAAAGCACCATACTTCAGCTCAGTTTTGATATATTCATTTATAACATCAGGAAATTCCTCCGCTGTGGAGTGAAGCTGCGCAATGTCACTATGCACATCACTGTTACTGGCACTTGCACTATAATTGTCACTATGCACATCACTGACTGTTACTGGCACTTTCACTCAACAACAATATCATGAAAACGACAAACGCACTGACGTCATTACGTCGTGTTGCTAGGAAACGATACACAATAGTACACAAACGTAGTAAGTCGAAAATTCGAAAACAAAATAACCACAATTACTCGATATTTCATGTATTAAATTTCTAACCCATGTCAGATGTGGACAGAATGTTGATTACAAGCAGTTCCATTATAGAATAACCAAGGCTCTGGTGGAACTGAAGTTATTAGCACTATAAAAATAAACAAAAGCAGCCCATCAACCTGAAAACACTCAATAGGACATCCTTGAATGAGTTCATCGTGTTGGTAATTATGTAAATTTATTATTTTCATCTTTCACAACACAAAGAATTTCTAACTGTTTGACAGTTTCCTCTGCTTCTGCAGACATTTTCAAAAACACTACTGCTCATGTCAAGTCATGATTGACGGCCGCAGTCCCCGACTGCAGCAAGCACTGGGTCGTAGAATCTCGCAAGCTGGTGGGCCCCCTCGTCTCTATTCACGGTCTGACTGTGCATCCGGATGTGAACTGCTTCATTGATAGCTCTTTTCCTACCATCACTCTCTCTATCCAGAACTGACCACCCCTTCCAATCAATCCAATCAGGGACGGCGGCCGTCAATCATGACCTGACATGCACAGTAGTGTTTTTGAAAATGTCTGTAGAAGCAGACGAAACTGTCAAACAGTTAGAAATTCTTTGTGTTGTGAAAGATGAAAATGATAAATTTACTCAGTAGAACATGTTCAATTTTGCAGAGACACAAAGTGGAGCCTTTCAAAGATGACGTTCAAAGCGAGAATGATATTCTGTTGCTTTTTTCTTAGTTCCTGACAATGAGGCCTCCATGGCACCTATCAATGGAGGTAATTTCATTTTCTTATACTGTAAAGAGGTTTTCTTCAGTAACAGGCACAATTAAAGTCCCTTGGTGGGGAAGGCCAGGTTCCAGGTGCTGACCCGACTGGTCTACGTGCATACATGTGCACCTCAACAAATTCTTCCTTAATTCTGACATTGACATATCGCAAGTATGACCGAGATGTTGCGATAACAGCCTTCAAATAATCTTAATGTTTTGTAAACACTCAATTTAGTTTGGGTACGTTTAGATTGTCACAGCATACCTCCAAAAATAGTATACATCACATTTTGTATCCTCGTTTATTTTTTCGTTAGACACTCAAGTTCATACATTCAAAAGATTAAATCATAAACTTTTAAAATTTTGATTCTTAAAAGATTAAATTTAAAAATACATTAACATCACTTGAAAAACAACACCAGTACACAAATAATTAAGGAATGACCTATTCTGCTTCCTAGGAACATACAATGAACACAGTGCAGGGACCTGGGCTGACTTGTGCTCTGCCATACAACGTTCCATGACGGAGCGCCAGACCCACACGGCGGAGGCACAGTAGCTCGTCTTGCGCTCAGGACGGGGCTTTTGCCCCCCTAAATACACCCTCCCCTATTTTCTTCTTGGACATTATTTGAGATCTATATATAGATGTAGATCTACGTATATGTTTTGTCTGTCTTAAAATTGAAAACCACAAGAATAATGTAAACACGAAAAAAAAACATAAAAACAGCAACATACAAATAAAAACACTTCATCATGGGGTGCGAGGGGTATGGAGGGGATTATACAATACAATACAATTTATGTAGCGTAAATTCCACAAAATGTTCATGCACGCTTGTAGGATTTCTTAAACAAATGGTGCTTTAGTTGGGATTTAAAGGATACAAGAGTTTGATTGTCGAATGGACAGTGGAAGTTTAATTAATAATTTAGCTATAGTGCTGCCGTTTTAAATGCTCTATCACCATAAGACTGGGTTCTTGATCTAAATTCTATAAACAATGGCCATCTTAGCCGCACAACACAAGCCATCTGGTGGTGAAAAAATACATAACAATTTTCGTCAACAAACATCAGTTTTGCCCTGGATCTGGACGAGCACACTCGGTTCGCAAAAAATAATGTCGGCGATTTCGATGAATTGAACGTAAAAGATCGCGGAAGTCAAGAAGCAGGTCCAGGCAAATCTCGTTTAAAAAGTTTATCCAAAAGGTCCAGAAAAGTATCATGAGTATGCGGAATGAAGTCTAGAAGCAGGTAAACAGAGTTTTTTAGATTTAAATAAACACTCGCCTTTTTTTCTTTATGATCTGTTCTGTTTTAATATAATTTGGTTTGCTGTAAATAAATATGTGATTAAATAATGTGATTTAATAATATGTTCTCTCTTAATATGATTTGGTTTGCTTTTAAATAAATGTGTTTAAATAATGTGATTTAAATAAACTTTTGTACCTTTTTAATTTTTTAATCTGTTCTGTTGGTCCAGGTCTAGAAGGAAGGACGAAATTTCAAAAGCAGCAAGGCAAAGTACAAAGAAAGGATGCACGCCCAACACCACGAACATTCCTGACTGCAGGAAATTGTCTCCTACTCTCTGGACTCTGCGCCGTGGTTGGCATGGAGAAAGCCACACGAGCTCAAGTGATAAAAAAGATGTGGAAGATCATCAAAACCAACAAACTGCATGTCAAGTGCGACAAACGATACTTCAAGACAGCAGGATGCCCCAGGCTGAAGAAGCCGTTCGGGTGGCGAGATAGCAGGGTAAAGTACTTCACCATGATAAAGTTCTTGAAGAAGCATATGTGTTCGTCGCCGTGTTCCCAATCAGCGCTCAAGTCATTTGCACAGTTATTTAGATATCTAAATTCGGTGCGTTTTCGTCTTGTCAGATCCAAGAGCAGTGCAAGACTCAACTTGCACCATTTAGAATTCTAAATATGTGCTTTCGTCCATTTCGTCCAATTTAGCTCTCAACTAAAGTGAAACGTTTTGTGAAATGTATTTGAAAAAAAGAAAAAAAATATGTAAAGTTGTGTTACAAAAGTTGTGTTAGAACTGCCTTGAAGTTGAGGCCCACCCCCTGTTGTAACATAAGTTTTTTGTATTTTGACATTTAATTTGTGATTTTATTTTTTTATTTATTTTTTGCTCTTCAGTTTGTACACATAAAAAAATAGAAAAACAGGTCCAAACAGGTCCAATAAAGAACAAAAAAACAAACAGAATCTGTTTGTTCGTCTCATTTGAATCGTAAATTAAAAGTAAACAATTTAGAAAAAAATAAATCTTTATAAAAATGTTTGTAAATTAATTTAATGAAAATACGTGTATTTATTCTATTTCAAAAGTTTACTTAGTAATTAGAATAGTCAATTTCAAATTCAAAATAATTAAATATGGATCTATCAGAATATAGGTTTATTTTTATCACTCAATAAGTACAAAATTATTGTAAGATATACATACAACATATTGTAAACAAAACACAGGGGCAACTTATAGACTAAAATAAATAAGAAATACCTAGGTACACACATAGAATGTCTCATGTCTTTGACATTCGATGTGTGTAGATTTATCTAAGGCATTTCTTATTTATTTTAGTCTATAAGTTGCCCCTGTGATACAAAAGACAGAATATTGAGTTTGGAATAGAGTATATATGAAGTGGTTAGGACATTATAGATGGTTAAATCTTATTCTGTATCAGATGATTCAGATCTGCAGACTAAATATTGCATCTTTGTTTCAATTAATTTTCCTATCACGGCTAAATGTATCATGTAAAAATGCTCATAAAATGTCAGGTTTGTGCATATATGGTCACGTTGTACATGTAAGGCGACCGTAATTATATTCTTTGTTTAATAAACTTTTTTTTCTGATTTTTTTTTCCATACGGTCGGAAAAAATAAAAAAAAGGTCATGGTCTCATAACGGTTAGTCGGCATACAAAATAATAAAAGTATGGCAGTTTTTTGTTGATACGGTAGCAAGACAAAAAATAAAAATGAACACAGAAAAAAAAATCAAACCACCTATATTTCATCTGTGCCGAGTATGCATATCGTTTCATTAGAAACACAAACTATTCGACGTCCACATTTGATCAGTAGTTTCCCAATCGCCTATGGTGTAACCCGGAATAAAAGATATAATTAGATGAGGCACGGGAGATGAATAATTTAAGTTTTCCAAAGAAAATATAACAACTTCAACATCGCCATAACACCTAGGTGCCTAAACAACAGGACATTTGATTAGTCAAAATCACATGCGCAGCCTTTACGCACTAGCATTGAGACAGATTCATAACGGTGCTTTCCAAAACGAGGTTCACCAATGCATGGTAGCGTCTATCACATGCAGTTTTACTGCGATTTAAGCCAAGAATACCATGTCGACTAGTCTCGCGCAACACAGACCAACGTACAGCGAGCTCCGTCAAAGTGAGGCTGGCTGGTCGAGTCTACATGTCGACGAGCTAACATGTTATGATTTTTGCACCTTGTGGAATCAGGTTCACCGGCCGATATTATTATGAAAAAAAAAGTGATTTGTTGCTTCATCGGCGTAAATTTAATTAAAAGAAACATGTATGTCAGTTTTATTTTTGTATCAGGGGCTATGCTGATTACTGAACTCACAACCTCATGGTTCTGAGAACAGCCTCATACCTTTATCCCAATTTAGTGTCCTCTCGGGCTACCACTCGGCCACCCTAGAATCGGCCGTAAATTGCACAAATCTGTCGTGCTCGGCTGGCGATGAAATAGGGGTATTAGCTGGTGGGAAGTGAAACTAAAGCAGCAGGAGGCAACCATATACATACTAAGGAAATAGAAAACAATTTCTATATGTTATATTCTCCTACACGCTTGTTTTGGAAAAAGAACAGTTGGCAAATGTTCACAATTAGCATCTTATTCCATACAATCGACTCTCGAAAGTACTCAATCCTACCAATGTCGTTCTTCTATTCCTAGATTTCGCAATTTGATGGCACTAGAGAGAGGAGTCACACGTTCTGTACCGTCACACTTTGATATAGCGGACTGGCGCAAAGCTTATCCCGTATATAGAGGCCGTCAAAGCAAATGTCAGTGACTTCAGAGGTGTTTGCTGATGGAATGCCGTCTACAAGCTTATATACCGAACAGCCTGTATTCAGGGGCAACTTGATTAATGTAGGTGCTTATAAATGTAGAAAAGCAACATGAACATTGCATAAGTCTCATAAGATGTAGTTCTGCAGTCATGTAAAGAGCAACTGCTCGTATTTCATATTCGTTGGGTTACACTTTCCTCTCAGCAACATGTATACTTATGGACAAAAAACCAATACATAGTAAAACTTTCAGTTGTCTAGACGGACAAGACAGTGCCTTCAAAGAATTAGTTTAAAAGTAAAGCGTACATTAAAAAATGTAAGGTTATCGTACGCCTGTGCAGTTGTCTTGACATGTTGTGTAAATGTATGTGTTGATTTAAGGTCATGATCTAAGTCTTGTTGTCACGACTTTACATTTTACACCAGCTCGCTGGCATATTTATTGATAATCAATTGTAGGAGTTGACCACGAGATTGGAGAGTCAATCGTAAAATTTAGCATGCTGAGGTGCGATGGACACGGAAAAAGTGAGTGTCCACCAAGCGTCAGCATGCTAAATTTTACGATTGACACTCCAATCTCGTTGTCAAATACAATTCTATCATGACAAAAATACACACCAAACAAGTGTCTGATTCGTTTTTATTTTGAAATAAATCATATAATAACGGTCTCAATGTCAGTTTGACCATGCGACGTTATCAGCTGTACACATATTGTCACGTTACTAGAATGTGGTATCCGACCGTGCAATAAATCACGAGTGCGTGCAGTAAATCGAATAATTGAGCACGCCCCTCCACCAATCAGAATGGGGTTATTGGCGGTGATTTATGCAGCGATAGAATGATCATTCTCCCATACTTGCAACTGCAATATATTCAGCGCACAATGCCAATCACTCACGCAATCACTCACTCTTTCAATCCAATGACCTCTACCTAATTAACGTGTAGGTGCCACGGAACAGTGTGCAGCCTGTTCGAGGTAGGTTTGCTCAACACCCACCAAAATTGATTCCAATTTACGGTGGTTACATTTTTTGCGGCAGCTAGGCTATTTTTAGGAGACTGGTCACAATTTACGTTAACGTAAATTATGACCAATCGCAATTTAAATGTGATGTAAACAAAGTGAGGCTTGCAACCCACGCCTGATCCTATGCGGCCAGCCGTCTTCAAAAGACAACGAGGCGGTCATTGGGCCCGGTCTGGCAACGGTTTGATAGACCTAAGACCCCGCTTCTCGTTGTGCTTTACGTACATGTACCCACACTTACACCACACAGCCGGGGCTAGCTCCCTTATTGTACAGGTTGTGTGCGTGCAAAAGGCCTCCCGGTGGGAGGATTTCGCACCATTGCTGACACGTGTGTACGGGTGTCCCCTTTACAGCGCTACGTGGGACACGAGGTACGCGCAGATTGTGAGGATAGCCACAGGCTAACCCTCAGAGAATTGACGATTGAGAGCGTGTTCTCCAAATGGGCCCTCAAGTGTTTTTTTACATAATAGTAGTTTATGGCAGTGTTTGTAAAACATAGTAGTATACATACCACACACCCTCCCATGATGCGGAGGCCTATGCATTAAGCCCGAGAACAATGAGAGTAGTGAATTCATGGAACAACCTGCCAGAGGAAGTTGTAGAAGGGCCAGCCATTAGTACATTTAGAACAGCACTGGAAAAATGGAAAATTTGCTGTGTAATTTAGAACTCTCTTATACTATCACATAGACTGTAGTATTGTGTTGGCATTTGTTTTCTATCCAGCTACATGAGTCCAGGGAGGTATACGCACTGTATGCAGGTGTGTACCTTTTTGAAAAACTATCACCATTTTTTGGACCTACTTTTTTCTGGCCATCGTTTCAATTTATCCCTTTTAATGGAAAATAAGTCATTCCAATCATCCATTGCGTAAGAAATGAGGTGTTACTATGAAACATTAAAGCTAATAACCCCCAATCTGTGACCCATGTGAAAGCTAACACTTTAACACAGGCTGACCTTATAGATAAATACCTCCGTCAGGTCAATAGGTTGCTTTGAAGATGTTTTGACCAGTCTCTATGTAATTATGCTATGTAGATTATCGGTTACTGTGCTGCTACTTAGAATGTTTTTTGCACACTGGAACAGTTAAAGGTCTAATAAGTAATTGTCTGAACTCAAGAGCGTGATCAGCCAAGACTATTAGCAGAAAAAAACACTATACGGCATAAAACTAAATCTCTGGACCATGAAACAATACAAAAATAGTCGATAGTATGATGACTATATGCATGCTTCATTATGGAACCAGATTCATCAGCTTTACGAAATATTTATCTGGAAAGCTGGAACTCGTGTGATACAATAGACGGTAAGAATATATTGTATGTGATTGCTGTAAAGAAAGAAGTGTGCGGGTGGGATGAAGTGAATGATATCAGACTGCATGTAGATAACCATATAGGAAAAGGCGTTTTTTATTTTTTTATTTTATCAAGCGCACCCTTTTTGTTTAGTGTGAATAAATGCCCATCGGTTAAACATGTAAACTTTTTTTCCAACTTATCATATATTATTAGCT
>CM032667.1:18819019-18833781 GCA_019095985.1 Streblospio benedicti | reverse complement strand
TGACGCGACTACTCGCCCAAAAAACGAGCTAATTTTCATTTGTTTCGATTAAAATAAATTATATGCGTTTGTATTATTGAAGAAAAAAAATAATTATGTCACATTTGCCTGCATGTACATTGTACATGTTTTATGGTTCAGTCACCGCCTTTATGAATTAAAGATAGTTAGTGTTTATGATTAAGCTCTTGTTATATCTTTTGCCATTGTTTGTTACCGGAGACTCTAGTACTTTATTTGTAGATGTCTGAATAACAGCATATGAAAGTCAATTGATTTGCAACACGAGGTACACGCAAAAATGCCAATTCCTTGCTCAACTATCATAAATATTTTTCTAGAAGTCTATGCATCAGTTGATGCAACCCATGAGGGGGAAAAGCAGTGGTGTATGTCGCAGCATGGAATATGGCTAGCAGCAGCAGCAGCAGCAGCAGCAGCAGCAGCAGCAGCAGCAGCAGCAGCAGCAGCAGCAGCAGCAGCAGCAGCAGCAATTGAGGCTTATTACAAGCGTCACTTACAACAAACGTCACTGTTACAAGAATTTTTTTTTTGAAAAAGGCACCCATACTGAAGCCCTCCGACATTTGAATATGTGTTTGCTGACCACTTTGTTATTCACCATATTTATTACCTTTTGAATAAACATAATAATGAATGGAGTTCAGGTAATGTTTTAATGCAGAAAATCATTATTTTTATGACAGGCTCAGTACTTTTCCATATCGCCTTATGTGTTGCAGCTACCGCCTTTGAAGTAGGCGAATCTCTTTGTGCATAATAAAAGCCTTGGGTCTCTATCACCCAAATGGGTTTATCATGTCCACGTCTTTTAATGCAGAAAGTATAACATCGTAATAATATGATATACTTTTACAGCAAAGTTTATTTGCCCCCAGGGAAAGATGCACAAAACATACATTGAGATTTGCGAGGGTCTGTAGGGATAGGATGGGGTTGGGATAAAGAACGTTTAGCAACCATGGCTGTTCCTCTTAAATAAAATAAACTAAAAAGATCTGTGAGTATTGTGAATGAGGAAATATGGCAAAAGCTGACTGTCGAGAATTTCACCATACCCTTTATGAATTGCACGTTTTGAAAGTGCAGAAAACTACAGGTTATTAGGACTCCATCAAATTCTCTCTATATTTACAAACCTTCAATTGCATGCCAGACGCTCATTTTGAGGTTTTTGTTAGACTAACAAATTGTGACTATGATTGAACCGGAGCTTCGCAGATTGGTTGATTTGCTCACCAGATGAACTCCATCTATTACCGAGATTAAGAAATTATACTTCCGTTGGATACACGTGCTGTTTAGAACACATGAAAAAAATAAAACCGCTGATCAACTCAACATCATACGTCAATATATGATTGCAATTGAGTGAATTTTTATTTGTACACTTTGTTAAGCCTACCCCCTTTTCTGCGTTGCGATTAAAGAACCACAATATAGGAGCAGTGCTGACATTTGATTCATGAATACATTACTTACGGAGTCTCCTTCCATAGCTATGTGGAACCTCTGTTCTGTTATGGAGGGGACCAATTTATAGAAGGTAAATCAATGATATTGATTGGTAACTATGTCATGTCACATTCTTATTTTGTTGACGCATTGCATTTGTGTTATACGTGAAAATTTAGGGTTTTTAGCATCGTAAGCGTTTGTCAAATTGACCCATTTAAAGAAGATTGGATGCATATATGATAGTACACTGGCCGATCAAGGGTTTTCGAAAAAGGGTTGGGGGGCACACACACAAGATTCGACGTATGCGCAAAGGCGCGAGGATATATGAAAAACCAACACAAAAATAGAACAAAAAACAAACAAAAACAGCATAAACAGCAGCAGCAGCAACAGAAACAACACGAAAATCAAATGTATTGTGGTTTAATTGTGAAGTACGGTGTGTGCTTATGTAATGTGGAGTAAAACATCACTCTATTGTTCTACCTAAAAGGCGACACCAATATACGAACATAAAGGTGAACACAGCGGTGGTCATAAGCTCATGTAAAAGATGCAGTGGATCACTTTACCAGGACATTTCGAAGAGCGCAATTCCATTATGTGCTGGCCCGCGTCCCCATCAATAAACACACTTTGCTAAATCTTTGTCAGTGACCCCTTTTCTTTCTTTTATATTGAAAAGCTCTACTTTGGTACCCCCAAAATATTGAAAATCTTTCTAGAAACTGGGCACCGATTTTGTCATGATGGCAGGCATACGTGTATAATTGTGTGTACTAATTATCTTCGGTTTCTATCATTCTATGTAAGACATTAACATTTTTTGACAGATGCAGTATATAGAATTGAGTGAAAGGCAGACACGCACGCACTCACACACACGCGCACACTCAACTAACCATCTATTAAAGCACACTGACTAGGGGGCCTAATCATTATAAGACCATTCCCTTTCATAGCTAAAGCCGATACACGTAAACACGCAAGACGAGGCCATACACACTTGTTGAAGACACATCAACAGACATCCTTGAGCTCCTATTTCTTGCAGCCAATTTTCTTGAGTTTGTGCAGAAAATCACACAATGAGTTTCCATTAGAAAGAAATATGGTGCGAGATAAACATGTCTTTGTGGTCGTAATCGTAATGGAACCTAGCTTTATTAACACCTATATATAGGGGAATGCCGAGATGTTTGTTTACGTCTTCCAGTAACACCCCTGGATACTGCTATATTGCCACCGTGCACGTATATAGTAGGCCTATGTGCTGTCCCTGTGCAAATCAGTATCCATGATAGGGTGAGCTAATTAAATAACGGAGACTAAATATTGATGATCAGATGATTAAAATTCCATTTTTAGCTCAAACCTGCTCAAAACAAAAGCAATTAACGAACGAAAAACATGAAATCCACGTCTCACCATAAACTTGTCAAAAGTATCGAAGAATCTAGATCAGATGTATGGTCATCCATAATCAATTATCTCATTGTAAAAATATGGGAAGGTGGTCTCTTGCATAACTACCGTCTTCTATTTTTTTTTTCTATGGATTATGAACAAACTAAAAAGGAAATCAGCAATAGACACACTATATGTAATAACCAGCTGGTAATAACCATATAAAAGTGAGCTCGATAATTAAGAACATACATCATTCCCAACTATACAATTGTCTATGATATACACAATCACACTGGAGGGTAAAAAAAACAGCCTTCTGTGGGCACAATGAGTGTGACACAGGCGGTGACGTGTCGCCATCCGCACGCCACCTTCGATATGCACTAGAGGCCTCACGTGGTCAGTAAAACACACGCTGTCCTACTGCTAATGAGACGTTTCGACTTTTCAAAGTGAAGACATTATGAATGTTAGAATAGGTAGGGAACAGCTGCCAATTTTAATTGCTCTATGGCCTAGGCAATGAAGTTTAGCAGCAGAGGAACACAACTGAAGATGCATGTATTATTAAATACTGAGTAACTGATGCCCGTGTTAAACAGTAAAATATATATCAAATGTAAATTGTGACTGGCCATGTCATGTTGCCATTGCAAAGGTGTCAGGGAAAGCTAATGCGTATTTATATGTGTCCACAAAAGACACTCTGTGGACCACAGTTTGATATAGGCTGAGGGCGCACTGTCTCTGGACCCCCATGGGGACCCATGATGCACAGCAGGGTGACAGCAGTCTGAAACTTTGACTAAAATAAACACGTTAAGATCTCCGCATTAGGCAGTTTTCCACCTTCATTTACATGCACCTCAAGTCATTAGCCAGAACGACCACCCACGTGCTGACATCTACTCAATGTGTAAATAACTTTCTTGTCTACTCATTAGAATGCACAAGTGCATTAGCATTTAAAGGTTCAGCACGTGGGCAGCTTGAAGCTCGTTACAACGAGAACGTTTATCAGTGTTAAACTTTGGGCAGCGTCCGCAAACTATGAGCCTCTTTTATGTCTAATTATCTATACATTCCAAATATATGGCTCATATCTTCAAAGACACTGCGATGGGCAGTTTATGACACGGTTGCGAAATTTCCAAATAGGGTGAGGAAGTGCGAGAGGTGGAGATGAGGGGGGGATATGTGAAGCCCGGGTTAATGCGGGTTAGTGTGTGGATGCACGTGTTTTATGGCTCAACTTTACACGTATATGGCTACTACAACAGATGACTTCAAAATTTAAGACAGGCCATTGACACACGCCTCCGAACTTAAACTTTACTGGCATGACTTTTTGGACACGTTTAATCCATTACCTTTGTTATATAGCATAGTAAATGAGGTGGCCCCAATTGTTTTGATGTTAATTTATCTATGAATTGAAGTTATTTTTAGGTGACGGTCGTTGACTGCAGTTCTCTCATCGGTGTTCCTGGTCACTTTGATATTTTACTCCTCTGGTCAGTCTGGCTGTCTCTCTTTGACACGTCACGTTCAGGACCATAGTTCAATGACTATCTACTTTCATACAAATTGCTGCTATATTTTGCTTTATTCTTCAAACACAGACAATTGGATATATTCTTATTTTGTAGATATTATCTTGTAAATAAACTTGCAAAAAAGAATAGCAAGGTAGAAAATAAAGATGAAAGTTTGATAATATTGAAGATAACAACATGGAGGGAAGGATGAGAGTAGATATATCAACAGACAGCCTCGTGAGCAGCAGCAGCAGCAGCAGCAGCAGCAGCAGCAGCAGCAGCAGCAGCAGCAGCAGCAGCAGCAGCAGCAGCAGCACTGATTTCTCGGTTGATTCAATGCCGCAAACTTAGCAATTTTAGATGAGCTGAATCAGCTTCTCAGTGATGAGTCAGATTCATCCACGCCACAAGTACCAGTCTGCCTTCCATAAGCAGCCGTCAGCTCTCCACAAGTACCAGTCAGCACCCCACCAACATGTTCCCTCAAATGTTCAATTCATGTTGCAGCCGGTTTCACTACAATCTCAGACCAAGCTACATCTTCATTTCAATTTACCCACCACCCCAGCATCGCCTATTCAAGTTTCATTATTTTATTTTAGGTTAATTTATTTCAGGGCATGTGACTTTGTATCTAATGTTCTTCCTTTTTTATAATGGAAAATATAGATTTAATCACTTGAGGGGGGGCAGCCGAGTTGTGCCCTAACAATGCTCGAGGACAAGTAGGACGGGCAACTTGAATTATTTTCTACAAAGACCTGCTTCTCAACTTTGCATGCTGCAGTGCTGCACGTACATTTGTATGTTGTTTTTCTCACGGTATTTAGATTTTTATTTTTCCTCCACTCTGTGTAGGGCTTGTAAGATGTAGTAGTTTTACCTGTTTCCTTTCAGCTTAAATCTTTCAGAACTATTTGTTTTCAAAGTTGTGTGAAATTAAACATAAATAGACTTCAACAACAATATTCTAAGAAATAAACGAATAAATCTTGTCAATATATGCTCTTAACACTTGTCATTTTTTTGTATCTTCACATAAAAATACTTGACTGTAAAGATTATAGATGGCAACACAACGCACGTAAGTACCCGGATGTAAATCATTCAAAACTTCGGATTCTATCGTTTCTGTGAGGGCCGAATACCCAGTGCACTAGTTATGTCACTAGTGAGTTGGCCGTGTGCAAATAAATAAGACGCCGCTTGACCGTAAACGGCACATCGCTTTCCATTTACTACCGTCATCGTCAGTGGCGAGCATACAGAGCAAATACTGTGACCAAAGGAGATCTCAAACGCTTGATCATTTACTGGAACCGTGGAATTTACAGCAGTGTTCAAAATGTGTTGCCTATGACAGAGATTTACAACATGCACAGCAGATGCCTCGTTAAATGAATTTAATTAATATTACTTTATACACTGGACATGTTTCTTCCATAAACTTATGATACTACAATTATTAGTATCAGGTTTGATGAAATGTCAACATTCATAAAAAGTGGACTGCCATATTGATTGTCGTCCCATACATCCCCTGGATAAACGAGCCCTGCACGTGACTGCAGCCTCTATCACCCGTAGGCCGAAAGGCAAAATGTTATTAATTAGCTGGTCAGAAATATTTATGATTGATTCGAAGTCAATGTTCACAAACATGATTTTTGGGTACATTTCATTGAATCTATAAAGAGTAATGATTAACTAGAAGAAATGGAAACCTGCCGCCGCCGCCGCCTACAGCACAAGCTCCCGCCGAGACGTGCAGCGATGAATGGTACCTGCCCCCGACCGCCCCGTGCGAGGGTGAGCTATGGCCCGAGCAAGACGACGAGGAGGCTTCTGCCGGCACCGTAGACTTAAAGAATAAGCTGCGACCCCAGCTATGATTGTCACCGATATAGTGGGGTGAGACCAGGGTTGCCAGCGGAGGACTTGGAAAGCTACCTTGGGGAGGTACGCGTGCCGAAGGGCTTGTTTGAAGAGCCTACTGAAGAGCTGGAGCGTTCCATGTCCACCGATACCTTGCTCGAGTATCTGTTGACCAAGGCTATACATAGAGAAAAAAATTATGTGACATAAAGGGTAGATGTTAAATGAAATTCACATATGCATGTCTCTAAGTCTTCAGCATAAGTTGAAAAAATGAGGTGTGTCTCTGTGGAATGCACGTCATTTTTTAGCTGTTTTGCAAAAATCAAGATGTAAATACAATTGTTGGTACAAAGTAACAGTTACTAGTCTGTTTGTGTGACGTGTTTTTATTTGCATATTCCCACCACGGAAAAAGACATCTATTCATTCCTCAAAATATAAAACATAACCACATGGTATACACAGATTCGTATGATGTTAAAATTAAAGTATTTTAAATAAAAAGTCATCCATGGCTTTAGGGAGCTACATGTACGTACCACCTTTTCAAACAAGTATAGAAGACCTACGAATTAACACAATGAGCCTCTCGTAGAGTGGTAATGCATTTAAAGAATACGACAAACAATGAATCACAGAAAACAAGAAAATACATTTACATGTAATTAGAGAATTCACAGGATCTCACTCAAAACTACGTGTGAATGGGCTAAACCACATAGCATTCTATCTAGAAAAACATAAAATTGATATACGTTAAACCAACATAAAATTAAAGGTTACTCGGTTGCGATATAATTTCGAGAATGCCACAATATTTATTGTTAACTATGTTTTATTGACACAGAGGAAAAGACATTCCTTCCATGCGAAATATAGGTAATTGTCACCCACACGCTAAAAGCATTCTCCAGTCGCGGCTATTACCTGATTAACTTTATTGTCCTTTCTCCTCTTTTTGTGTGCACATCTCATACGTTTGCCAATTGACCGAATATTTCAACATGTGAAATGCGTATAGATACTATGCATAAATTTGTAAGAAATATTCATATTCCGACACCCCGTATTATCGTTTATGTTATCTTACATACATGGCGATGAGTCTAGCATCAACAAAATGTTCATCTCTATGGAGATTATAGTGAAAACATTACACTGGGAATAGAAAGCTTTCTCAGGTGTTGCCTTTCGCTCATAATACAATAGTTCAAACACAAATAGACGACAAGAACCTCCTATTATTGAGCTGGAAGCAAGTGCGGTAAAGCATGAGCACACTCTCTATGAGAGGTTGACCTTGTAAATATGTGTAAATAAGATTTTGTATGATTGTATTTTATAATTTGTTTTTATGAATGTGATCTACAATGTTATCATATATGTTTATGAATCTTGCTTATTCAAAGTGACCTCTCTTCAAAGATCCGGCACTAGCAGAAGTGTGTGGTGTACAATGGCACCCTCACTGCGTTTTAAGTGATTGACGTTTCGAGTGTATTTAGCATTTTAAGCAATGCATCACTTTCCACTCGCCTACAGAAGTCCCCGTCTGTCCACATGAGCAGTGACAGGCGTCGTATTGTGTGCATTGAGCTTTGACAAAGACATACAGATTACCATGGTACTGGAGGTGACGGCATCCATCATAAAGCCCAGAGATCTCGGGGAATGGTGTATATTTGCGCTATTCATTGTGGGAATATATTATTCTGATTACAGGTGTATTTTTGGGGATTTTGTGCACGTGGTAACCCTTTCTGCTGCATAACTTAAACACCAATTCGGGGATTTGAAAACTCTACGCGAGTTTTAAGTTTCAGTGAGGACATGATGTAACTTTCTGTGCAAATTCCTGTAAACTCACATGCACATACAATAAATATAGAATACCAGGTGCAACACAAACACAATCAAACAGAGTGAAGAAAATAAACCTCAGGTGCAAAATAACACCAGACCAACGAGATAAAAACAAGGGGTAAGTGCCTAGAAAAAATAATATACCAAGCCACCGTCAAAACAAACAACAGACCCGCCAAAAGGAGAAACAAACATACGATGAAGAAATTTCGTTTAAACAAAGAAATTATCCTCTATAGCATTCATAATGCAAAACAGATTCCTCATACTATTTTGAGAACTGTAAAAGAAACAAACAAACGGGACACACCATCTTCCATAACTACCCATAACCCAAATAATCCCAATATTGGATAAACCATAAGATCTTGTTTATCCACGTTACAAAAATTGCAATAGGGTGCACGAAGTGTTAAAAAAGACCAAGTACATTAATAGCATCAGACAAGCACCAAACCTTAAAACACTCCTTACCAAAGCAAGTTTGGAACAGGAAGATGAAGAAAGTAAGGGGAGTCTAAGATGCATGGACAAAAGATGCGGACCTTTCCCCATCTTGCAAACATGCAAAACCATGAAAATAACATCAGCTGACAACATTTCTCAATTAGGAGTCGAATGGCAAGCAAAACTAGAAATGTTCTGCATATACTTACCTGTTGTGGATGTGATGAGCAATATATAGGGATGACTACATACACATTAGCTTCAAGAATGAGGGTTCACAAACAACATGTTAGAGCTCCAAAATATAGGAAACTTGGGGATACACATATACTCATGGGTAATTTCTTTTAAATATCTTTTAAATATGTGTAACTACCTATATATAGACTTTTATTAAGTTTTGAATACAGGTAGATTTCGCTGGGGTAGGGGGGAGTTGTAAGAATTGTAAAATTACATTTGCCTTAGTTACTTCTTCAAACAGCATTGACGAAACTCTGCTTCTGACTATGGTCACATTTTACTTGTCTAGTCTGCTGAATGACAGGCAGACGTGAAAGAAAATGAGTGCAACATGAGTCATGGGTTCGTATTAACAAGGCTAGCGTGTCGTTCATTTAATGTGTCAATTATAAAGAATGAGGCAATCCACCACTGCCAACTGGGGTCATGGTACTCACTTGTAGGGGTCATAGCATTAATTAGTGCGGCTTGACAAATGTCCACTCATGAACAGTATGCCTTCCATTACAAAGATCTTTATCAGCAATGCTCACATGAACACTCAAAACCATGGAATACAAGACCAGAACACACTATGACCAAACTTGGAAATTTTGTAACATTGACAAAGTGCAGAAAGGTAACGTCCATCCGTTTTGTGGAGGTTATAGGAAGACGTGGCGAGGAAAAGAATACTTTTTATAGTCTACTATCCATACGCTCTGTTGACTTTACACAATTTACTTTTAACTATGGAGTATTTACTTTTGGTGTACATGTACTTTCAATTGAGAAATATATTTAATAGGCTATTACACATACGGTTTGCTATATTTCTAGGTCATTTGACTTTACTGATCAACATAATAGAAGTCCATCACCTCAGCATTCAATAACAGATTCATTACCTGGCGAATGTGAACGATTTTGACAAGATGTATGGCATTGCTTATAAGTGGCAAGGAGAGGAAAACACCACAGTTAATGATGAACAAGTTGAAAAATCATCTAGTAAGATGTCAGCTCCTGACTTGAACGATTTTGACAAGCCTTATAGCATTGCTTATAACTGGCAAGAAGAGGAAAACACCACAGTTAATGATGAGCAGGACGAACAATCATCTAGTGAGATGTCAGCTCCTGACTTATCAAACATGACTATGCCTTCAATATCATCCTCCAGTGATCGGTATTTGTGATCGGTGACTGTAAACAACAATGGACTTTTCAACTTTTAAATCTGTGCAGTATTCGCATCACTATATTTTCATACATTAAATAGATGAACTCATACAACGTTTTGATCAACACCATTAGTCCTATTTGCACTTATATTGACACAGTCATCAATAGGAAATCTCTTTAAGGCACGCATTTAAGGTTTAACACCTATAGCCAAATTCACCAAACATACCAAGGTAAACATACCAACGTAACATGCCGGCTCGAAGCAGGCGACTTCACTAACCGCGACCTTAAATCATGCTGACGAAATCGCAACAAGGCGAAATCACACGGATTCTTTGATAATAGGGTTCTTAATATTGGATTTTATTAATTTGAAAATTCTTTAAGCCCTAATAGTAAGATACATGTACATTGGAGGATGATACCAAAACTAGGATAAACATATCTATTTTGGTAAATTTGAATGTTAATAATTCGACTTTGACATTTGGAAAGTAAAGCAAACTATGTGAGAAACATTTAAAACATTTAACACAGTGGACTTCCAACTAGTAGTAAGAACAAAATTTTAAACGTGTATAGATTATTCCCTATTGAGAACTTCAAAACTGCAAAATTCCAAAGTAAACAAGCCTCCATGTGCCCCCTCAACTTGTTAAGCAGGTGTGCAACAAGTGGCAGCGACTTCTATCATGTGTGTGTCGCCACGTGTGGGCGATGAATAAAAATTGTGTCACATTTGTGGGGTGGTATTGAATGAAAGTACTTCTGCAGCAAATAGAATATCCCAAATCAACATACGTACAGGATAGAGAGGACACCGTGTGGACAGAACGCAGTCTGAACCAATGTATTTGCATTCCTTGCTGATCAGTGATGTCTACTACCTCTGAATTCATAGTCATATATCACATGGTGAACCAATCCGGACAATTAAGTCAGCAATGACGCCTGCCCGCAGGCAATGTGTTTGAACCTACATAGAAAAACACCAACACTTAGCCCTATAAATGAGCTGATACAAGGGATATAAAGCGTGTTAATAGGTGGCAATAAACAAAACACAACAGCCGATGTATTATGGCGCCAGTGTTGAGTAATACACGAGTTTATTGTTTCCATCGACAAGTGAGTAATGTTCTAACCATGTTAACAAACGTACATTAGGTTATTTGCAGATGTAATTAAGATCCAGGCAAACACCCCTGCGAGTATTCAGTTTTCAGTGCAAAAATACACTGCACACGGCTACCCGAAATCTACGTAAGTAAAAACAAAACAAAAGAGATGAGTCAGATGGAAACTACTGTATATGTGTCCACAAAGAAGCTGTGAATGAAAAAAAAACCCAAAAAACAAACCAACATAGACAGATATCGTATGTTAGGGTGTAGATGTTAATGTATTGTAAACAGTCTATTCTATTACCAAGTTCCACCATTGTGCATGTGATACGTGTCTGAAAATCACATTTTAAGCTGCACTTTTCACTGGATGGCAGGATCAAGTGGCCTCCATGACCGGCAGACACGCCACATGTAATCCGGGAATGGCCAATTTCCCCTCATTGCCACTATTAACATCACATCAGCATTGCCACGCAGAACTTATGTTTTGTGCAAACCTTTTTATTATCTCTTGTATTCTGGGTCATCCCAACTCATGGGCATTCTTGCTACACCTGGTTAATGATTGGTTGAAGAATTTTGTTTGTACCTGTTTGGACTGTTATTTGTATTGCATATACATGTATGTATATTATCGTCATTTCTATTCTATTTTATACACATTTTTCTTCTTTTCAAATACAGCGATTATTTAACAAATGTGTGCACAATAACAAATTTTGTTTTGTACAAGACAAAACCCACAATGATAGCAAAAAGGGTAATCTATCTAGTTTTTAAACAGCAAAGCGGTTATATAACTTTAATAAATACGTTAATACGTACATGAATTACTCATTTGTATCTCATTAGATTAAAAATGTTACACAGTGTTACAAAATGATAGGTTATTAAGTCAAAAACAGAAAATGATAACAATATTCTAGTCAAATATAAGCGCACCCAGTGACGTCTTGTATAGGTATTGAAATAGGCTAAAGACACCCATTGCTGTTTTTTCCATATATTTCACATTCATACTAATACAGATGTACAGTGAGAATAGAGTGCGCAGCTGTTTTCTGTCCATAGTGACCTTGGACAAAATAAAGACTGCCGTATCTTACAAATCCCAGTGTCGGATTATTTACCCCATAGATTCGTATGTGTGAGCATTGTGTTAGTAATGGGCGGAGAAACAGGTAGAAAGTAGATTGGTAGGCGAGGACCAAAGCGATGAACACTTGTAATGTACATGTAAAGCAGCTGATTGTTCTGATGGTGGGACACAAACATGAATATATTCAAAACCATGTTGTCCATAAGTTAAAATTATGCTGCACTGAACGGGTGTCAGACTGCTGAAACAAATAATAAAGACATTGAACCAACACAATTAGTTATTCAAACGCATTCAGTAACAATGTTAACCTTCCTCCGGTGTTTCTATACTACACATGAAAAATAAACATATCAGGCTATTAAATTTTGCAGTTTTATAATTTAAGGTATTACTGTGTGTGTTTGACCCATCCTTGCTTGTGTAACTGTAAACATTATTTCTCTTTTGTTTGTTCTTAGCTTTAAAATGATATATTTTGTGTAAAATTTTAGTGATACAACACTTTTGAAATTAGGCGGTAAGTCTCTTTTTTTTCAAGCGCCTGCCTTGAATCGGCATTAATACGAGGGAGGCGTTTATAGGAGGGGGCGTTTATTGATTAAAAATTGTGTCTATCCCCAAAATATTAGGGGGGACCGTGATTTGGGCATATACTAAACTCAGCGAAACACGGTGTTTTATTCTATACGCAGGCCAAAGCTCGACAGTTAAACCACATCAAAACTGAATTTATTATTCATTGGGAACCAGTGGCGGTGCCATTGTCTCCCTACTTTTCTATATATGTCTGGACAAAGGAATTGATCGAATGATTGATTGATATTCTTCAGGAACTAATGTTCCTAGGATAGCACATGAAAGCGTACATATATATGTAAAAAAAATAATTTTAATGTTGTCCTTGTTTGTTTTTGGCAGGTTAGGTAAAATTGAGTTCAACTGAGGCAGGGGTGTGCAGTCATATCACACATTTTTCAACTAGGTGAGTACTTTTACAGGTATTAGGGATGACAGTCCTTACAAAGGACAATTTTACTTTTTAACCTTTATTGGTGTTCCAACCTTGGGATCTTATAGTCGACACCATGTAGTAGAAGATTTACATAAGCGCCGACAGCACGACATGTTGCATGGAAATCGGCCTTGTACAGTGGCAGGCATTGGGGCGTAACTTTTGGCGTCAAAAGACTGCAGAGGCAAAGCGCGAACTTACGACACAGGAAAGCTCCTGTTTGTCGGTTTCTCACCAGGAGGTAACCACTGTACCAATTATGTCCACATATATCTAAATATATCTAATCATTCATAAAACAAATTACAGTGGAATTTGAGTTCAACTTTGAGCGTGTGCAGTCATATTAATATGCCTTTTCACGCTGTACGATTGCGTAAATGACATTTTACTAATTTTGCAATATGGTTTTTCTCCAGAGTGAACGAGCTTGTGGATCTTTAGACTACCTGGTGTAGTGAAGCATTTCCCGCACAGGTCACACGGGTACAGTTTCTCACCTGTGTGCGAAAGCATATGCATTGTCAAACCTTGCCTTTGGACAAATCGTACTCCACAGTATTCACATGTATGGGGTTTCTCACGAGTGTGACTTCTCACGTGTCTGGTCAACTTGTCACGGATACTAAAACTCTTCCCGCATTCATTGCACTTGTGAGGTTTCTCGCCAGTGTGGATTTTCATGTGTCTGTTCAAGTGGTTACTGTGACTAAAACACTTCCCGCATTCACTATACTGATAAGTATTTATATACATGATTCTTTACATCACAACACATTTTTTTCCACTTACATTGACAGTTTCACCAACTATCTGTTGGCATCGTCGGAATGACACTTCTGCGCAAGACAGGAGATCAGTCCCGCCGATCCCCGCCGAGAACCGGATCGTAAACTCGTGATTGTTGGTGGCCCCTCTCGTCACGATTCATGACCTGCCTGTACGTTCGGATATGCACTGCCTCTTTGATTGTCCTTGTCTTCCAGTCACTCTCCCTGTCTATTACACTTGCACCTTCCCAGTCTATATCGTGATTGCGTTGGTTCACGTGGTCAGTGATAGCACTTTTGTTAAGTTTCGTCAGAGATTCCTTCTTTGTGGCTCTAGTAAATGCTCCTTTCTTATTCACTTCTACATCTTTCAAATGTTCTTTCATCCTTGTCTCAAACTTTCTTCCTGTTTCCCCAATGTACACGTGATCACATGATTTACATGGAATTTTGTACACTATTTCACATAAAACCACTTATATGTTATTTTAAAGCATATTAGTTGCCCAACAAAATGTTATGATAAAAGATTTTCTTGAAAATATTTTTTAAGAAATACACTATTGTTTGAAAGTAATGCAAATTTCCAAAAGATAATCTAAACGCCAATGATCATACATTGTTGTTTTTAAACAACAACGGCCCCTCAAAATATTTTATGCAAGCCCCGTTCAGTTCATCATCAACTACTATAACTGAATTAAAATACTGTTGTTCTAATCA
>CM032667.1:18702351-18793243 GCA_019095985.1 Streblospio benedicti | reverse complement strand
GGACAGTCATAGTGGGCGTGAATAGAGTTAACAGCGTGAGTGATGCTTTAGCACTGGCAAGGAATACACACATTACGTTCATTTTGAAATATTATTGACAGAAAACGTGTGACAAGGTTTTAGGTATTAGTTACTTCCAGGTATTTCCTTTGTGGCCAGTTACTTTTTTCAGGCACATCCACCAGGTCAGGGAACCGCAATATGAAGGATGAATGCATTTTGCGTATGGTGGCAAGTGTGGTAAGTTTTAGAATGGTTTTAATGGCCAAAATAGTATATTGATTTTTAATGCATAGCGATCACACCAACAAGCCCCCAATCATGGGTTGGATGGTCTCTTTCCCTTGGTTTTTGCATGGGATGTTTGGATTTACCTTGTGGATTGGTCTGCGGGACATTGGTGGAGAGGGGTTCCCTTTTGCGTTCATATTCTTTCTTTTAAAAAATTAAATTTACTTTACATGTCTATATATATGATGGTGTGCGTGTGCGCGTGCGCGTGCGTGCGTGTGTGTTATACTATGTTATTTACTTAGTTATTTTATATACAAGTATGTATGTTTATGTTTTGTGTACTATATATGTAGCAGTTTGCGATTTTCGCACTGTACAAAATCCACGTTTGATATTCGTTTAATATGATATTACTCATAGGTACTGTTTAATCCCTGTTTGAAATCACGGTATTTAAGCAGGTACTGCCGCCAAATCTTTAGTTGGTCGTAGTGATTTGTATAGTAAACTCTTGTTGCTTTCAAACAGGTATATTTTTTTTATTTTATTGTTGTTAATGGTTTTATTGGTGAACTATTTGGAACTTGATTTGTATGTGTGATAATAAGGTATGATTTAATATATACAGTGTATTTAACGTGTTCTAATGTATATATCTTTAATGTATAGATTTGTTTATGTAACATGTAATTTTATTTTATGAAGTTGGTCGTAGTGCGTTGTATTATAAACATTCGTTGTTTCTTTCAAACAGTAAAAACGCTTCACAACTCAACCAATACCAGCGCAGATCAAGTGCTCGGTTTCATATATATGTGTGTAAATGGCCCTGCTTTAGCTGCATGTTAGTATTTAAGTTAAGCCTCATTATATCATAGATTGTATATATGTTTAGATATAGGTGAATGATAAGCCCTGAAGGGATGGGTATATATTTGTAACACAATTGACTTCTATGTTATTGTAATTGGATTTTTATACCATGTCACTATAATAAACCAATCAAATCAATCAAATCAATGTATCACACACGAGAGCTAGTCTGCCAGCAAGGAAGACAATATCATTCAGATGACTCTCCTTGGTTCTCTCTTGTAGGCCTTGCTGCTTTGACGGCGCAGAGGAGTGGGAGTGCTACCAGGCTCTCACCGAGCATAACCGCTCTGCCCAAGGTAAACACCTCCAGGCGCTCAAATGTGATCTATGCGCCATCGTGGCTTTGAATGATAAGAAGTTTGCCAGACATGTGCAGTCCTGCCACAACCACGAAGGAACTGGCTCCTCCCGCTAAACTTTACAATTGTTCAATATGTATTTATCAATCAATGGTACAACAGGTGGTCTTTGACCACATGAGAACCAAACATGGACTGGACAGAAATTCAAACCAGCTTCAGTGTACCACGTCTAGATCTCCCTCGCCACCCCGCCCTGGTCGATCTATGAGAGCCGTGGGCCTTGGCCAAGGAAGAGGCCGGGACGTGCCTCACCCATGGAAGAGATATTACGACCGCTGTGGCGCGACAGAGCACTGCCCCAAGAAGAAGACAAGAGTAGAAACCGATAGCCGCAGGGTAGTGACCGAATCAAAATCCACTAACCTAAATAGCTGTTTTGTCCGGCCATATCCTGGTTTGTGTCCTACTAGTGATATTCACTATTAATGCTTAGGAATATGTCAATTCCGTTAAAAAAATGAAACTATTCTCAATAATTATGAAACTTTGATAATTTTATTCTATTATATATATGTTAAATACCAAGTCTGCAAACCATTATAAAAGACAGAGCCTTTTATATCTATGATGGGACTCCGAATTTCCAGTTGCATTATGTTTACTATTTCTATAAGTATAGAGGTCATGGGTGAGAAAGAGAAACCTATTTTCATTTCAAGCATACATGTACTTAAATATAATGGCATAACAAAATCTTGTCCTTTAACCTACACCGCATTCGGGGATCTGGCATGGAGTAGAAATTGATGGTGCTATCACGTGATAAAACCTTCATAATTTCAAATTCAAACGTCTTCATTAAACACTTTCGTTAATCTTGAATCATGCAGCAAGAGTTTGCACAGAAATCTACACGTTTAAAATCAATGGCTCGTAATGTATACCCAAATGCCACACACCATATACACGCGTCCAATCATCCCAAACAGCCAGAAACCAACCATATCCCTCGATATTTGTACCACTGATCATATCTAACGGAAACTATAGTTCTGTGAAGGGCCTCGCTGTCTGTGAAAGAGAACGCATGAATCTCGCACGACAAGAAGATTAGGGTTACGACCCCCAAGACACAGCCTGCCACGTTTAATTGCTTTATGCTACTCAATGTTAGTGGTTGGCACACTTTTCCCGCTACAATGTGCCAATGTCATGGCATATGGAGTTTTCTTAATGGGGGGGGGGGGGGCTTGAATATTCAAGTTGGTAATCAGCCAGTTACTAACAATATATATTATTATTGCAGAACACGCAAACATTAGTTTAATATACTTTTAAACATATAGGCTTGTGTGCGGGTGCAGAAAAAAAACTTCACACATTTGGCATCCTACCGTAGTCATATATTTCATTAAAACAACCGTCATGGACGTTTATGGCGCCATATTCACATGTCCAGATTGGCATACGACAATAACAATGACAGTGATATGTTTTAGATGACAATTGGGGATATGCACGTCAGTGTCAGATCCAAGGCAGTGAGCTCCCGTTCTATTTTCAGCATAATTCTAAAACTGTTTTTCGGACAGGAGTGCACATGTTCCAAAGGCATTTTTAAATCCTTGGTGATGCGTTAACCTGCTATGCAAGATAGAGTACACACCTTAGGAATGATAAATTGCCGGCTAACGGTATTGACTAGAAATATGGTTATATGCATGGCCAATCACTTCCATAGTTCTCAACGTTCTGTCATATGAGTGCGATGTTCGGTAAACTGCAAATGATCACACTAGCGGGATAGAAGAAAAAAGAGGGCAAACGACAGGTCATGTGATAATGAAAACACCACTATAATGTTGAGACGTAAAATACACTGACAGATCCATGTGTTTGAAAAGGGTTAGGGCGCACTTAATTGAGCAAAATGGTTTCTGAACGCGAAACGAGGCGGGCTAGGGTTCAGATTTCTCCCAGTGTAATGCCATTAATGACGACGTTGGGCCAGTCATGTACAGGGAGTAGAATGAACTGTGCTAAGACTGTCGCCCAGAGTTGGCGGAGAGACCAACAGGGCACCACACCTCGGACAGCGCGAATCCCCACAATCAAAGTCATAAGCTTCAAATTTACATGATTTATACAAATTTACACGATGTATAGGGAATGGCCAACTGATATGACATTACAAGGTAAATGTCATGAGGCATGAAAAATCACCAGAGCCCTACTTTCGAACAAGGTTATGGGCACAAGGACTCACATGGAAGTTTGAACGAGTTGTGTGAAAACACTACGTACCTAACTAGAGTTATAGGGTTAAAACACCGTATAAATTGTTCTTTATGCGTTACCATAAAGAACAATTTATACGGGATTAACATGGTGAATGCTCTAATTAATCCTGTAGAATAATATTGTAATCTAATACTGTATGAAAGTTTTTTTTATGGCAATAGCTTTTTTATTCATATAATTTTAGCAACATGGACTCAATGTTGTAAGAATAATGTAGTCTTTTGTGATAGATAATTAACTCATAGTATGCATTGAGAAAAAGAATGCACTGGGAGGTTGCACGAGGGGGCGAAGCCCCCGAGGGCAACCTTCCAGTGCATTCTTTTTCTCAATGCATACTATGAGTTAATTATCGAACTTAATACATGTTTCTCATCAAATCAAAGCTATAAGCTATTTATCGAGTGATTTTGTCTTGAAGATGTAATGTTTTATAAATTTTCAAATGATGCCACACCATAAAGTTAATGGACTTGTCCAACACTTGAGACCAAATAAGTTCTATTTTGGTCATTGAAAATAGAAATAGCCCAATTAACAGACACATATTAATCTTATTGCTTCTAATTAGTAATATTAGGCTGTAATCCTAACATATATGGTAGGCTTAGTCATGGTTAATATGCTTATGTCCTGTGTTATACATCCATATCACTTCCACATAGGACGTATAAGGCACAGGCACAACATATTTACATGCATAGCTCTTAATATCCATGCATACAGTGTTGAATGTTATTGAATAGATACAATTGTGTTTATACAATAGAATTTATACAATGGATAGTGATCCTGCTTATGACACAGACACTGCGTTATCCCAATATTTGGATATTGTTGACACGGAGAACGGGAAGAGCACTTTTGAACATAGTGATGATCTAATTCTCTCGCAAGCCTACGATGATATTATGATGGTGGATATGCAGTTGCTGAAACCACAAGCAAACGATATCAATGGTAAGTAATACTATGGTCCCATTTACCGGTATGTTCCAATCATAATGATTCTTGATATTGCAAAGCTGATAAAAAAAACTGGGAAGGGTGAGGCGGGGCGGCGGCTTGGGGTTTAAGCTAAACCCCTAGATCTACATAACATTGAGCGTGCTCTTCATGTTACTTTTCCATTAACTATCGTTGCTTTGGGACTCCCAGATACACGTGATTTTTACTGTACGTGATCAATAAGAACTACCATGTAATATGTGTGTAAATTTTGGTGTTATAAGGTGTAATACGAAAAGTTTCCCTTTCACCATCTATCATATACATGAATGAACAGTGTTTGTGTTTACAAATAAAATCTTAATCACACAAAATTTTATGATTTTCAGATTCTGCTAGCCATACTCAAGGAAAGGAGAGATTTTCTTCACGCAAACCGATGAACAAACAAGAGTTGGCAAAAGCCGTCATTCCCATTGCCACACAAAAGAAGGCAGCTTGGGCCACCAACACATATGAGGAGTGGCGTGAATTTAAGCGTCGTGTTTCTGGGGAGTATTTTCCTCCCTTGCAAGATATACCCAAAGAACAAATTCAGGAAGTCTTGTCATCCTTTATAGGGGACGTTAAGAAACAGGATGGTACTAAATATCCCCCAAACACTCTGCATGAACTTGTCACCTCTTTGCAAAAAGCAATTCAATTGTATGGGGATAAATGTACGCTACTAACAGATAAGATTCGTCTCACACTCGACTATGAGATGCAGGAGTCCGCCAAAGAAGGCAACGGGATGACTGTAAGCAAGGCGTTGCCAATCAGCTATGAAGATGAAAATGTGTTGTGGGAAAAACAGCTATTAGGAACGGATAGTCCCAGAAAACTTGTTAACACGTTGTTTTATCTAATTGGAACTAATTTTGGCATCCGGGGTGGACAAGAACACCGGGATTTGGATATCGATAATTTCTGTGTGCATATTACAAGCAGCGGTAAAAAAGCTCTTGATCATACTGAACGTGTCAGCAAAACCTTTAAAGGTGGCCTCAAAGACAAAGGCCGTAAGCCTCGTCAGGCACGAGCATACCAATCTGATGAAAATAATGATAGATGAGTGGTTACTATTTTTGAAAAATATGTAAGTTTATGCCCACGGGAAGGTCTACAAAAATCATTGTACTTGTTACCTCTCACTAAACCCCATGAGGGCGTATTGTTCAGTTCAGTGCCAATTGGGCGAAATACACTTAGTAATATTGTTAAAAATTTAATGCATGAGGCAGGTTTTAAGGGTCACTATATCAACCATTCCTTAAGAGTTACAACAGCAACTCGTTTGTTTAATGCCCATGTTCCGGAACAGTTAATTATGAACCAAACAGGTCATAGAAGTAGTGCGGTTTCAAATTACAAACGGCCAAGTGAGCATCAATTGCAGGATGTCACTGCAATCATAAATGGCAATAAAACCGCAACTGTAAGTTCTGATCATGTCATGTGCGAGCCACCCCATAAGCAGCTGAAAAAGACAACTGCTACTGCCACATATGTGTTTAATATTTCCGGTGGTAATAACAATTTCAATTTCAATTCCATGTCATAAAGTAATTATTTATTTCAGGAGGATTGTTGTTAATTATAATTATAATTATTCATTAGTTTTGCGTTTTTACAACATCTTAAGCTGGTACAGTATTATTTTTCTACACTTAGAAATGAAAACTCCTTGAGAAATCCTTTAACAAAATGAAGGATTTGGATTTACATATACAAATGTATGTACAACATTAAATGTACTGGTCGTGTTGTTAATTAACATTTGTGAATTTTTATTAATATTTGTTAATAAAAATATATACATAGATGTTTCTTCTATTTTAGATCCAACTAACCTTGACAAACTGTTACAAAGAACTGTGGCCTACATTGGATTACTCTTCACATTCTTCTGTATGTAATTATGAAAATAAACACAGGTGAATGTTGTTAATTGTCAGCATTTAAGATGCTGACGAGTTTATTGAGTAATTAGTTGGGGTACAAAAAACGACAACCCAGATTAGTATAACAAGATACAGATAAAGAAACAAATCACATAGATGGAATATTAACCTTATCCAAGTAACTATGGTAGCATATATACAGAGATTACAATAAAACAAATTTACAAAAGATGTTTAAAGGAATAACAACGTTCTAAAGGAAGTCTGCTTTAAAAACCTCCCTTAAAACCTCAATGGGAAAAGGGGGGAGGAAAAGCATGACACATAGATAACCTAACTAACTAAAAACTTGAATACCTGGAAAAAGTAAATACAATAATAATGCAATATACTAACATTACCTAAAACACACACACAAACTTAAAAGGGTGGTGGTGGGGAAGATGGAGGCAAAATTATACACGTTCTTCCACCGGATTCTAAACACAGACTGATAAGTAAAGGTATACTGACCGCTACAGTATTTGGCAACTTGGTTACGTCAGAATAAACATTACAAGTGAAAAGAGGTCACTATTGACCACCAGTTAAGTAAGGTCATTGGTGGGTAACAATAAAACCATGCCATAAGTAAATTGCAAAAAGAATTTTTTATATTGATAAAAAATGATATTTTTGCATTGTGACTTATGGCGAGCACGCCTAGCTATGTAATTATGAAAATAAACACAGGTGAATGTTGTTAATTGTCAGCATTTAAGATGCTGACGAGTTTATTGAGTAATTAGTTGGGGTACAAAAAACGACAACCAAAACCCCAACCAAGGCGTGCTCGCAAAAATATTTAAATTGTGGATACATGGGAATACAAAGCCCATAAATTAAATAAATAAATAATACCATGACGTGAATTGAAGGTTGGTTTGAGTAATGAAGATTACATTGAGTTACAATCTCTAAACTGGTATCCATTATGAATGGAACCGCAAACCAACCAAGACGTGCTTGCAAAACTACATGTAATATAAAACTGTGAAAACATGTGAATACAACAACCGAAATTAATTACATAAGAAACATACAATGACGTGTAATGAAGAAGGTTTGAGTTAAGAAGATTACCTTGATTTTTAAAATGTAACAACTGGTATCTACCATGAAACGAGTCAAACTATGTTGTACACTGGATAACTAATACTAAAAATCTAAGCAAAGTGAAAAACATAGTATCCCTGGAAGTTTATTTATTGATTCCATAGACGACACTTCATCGTCACAGAGGGACAAAAACTACAGGTTATAGCTTTAGGGTCTTTGGCCACAAAACAATTTCCTAGCATCCTTAGACAAGCGCAGGGCCAGGGTATCCTCGTGTTTGGAGAGCAGCGATGAAAATTCTATATAATAGGCTGCAAAAGCTACTTCCTGTGTGTGCCCAATAGGGGGCTGTTGACTCGCCAGATTTTCCTGTTGTTGTAAGGATATCTGGGCCACAGCTTGGAGCTGAGCCTCCAAGGATGACAAGCGTTGTGTGAGCATAGCCACTTGCGACAGCTCCATAGGAGCCTTCGCAACACTAGAATCCTGGACACTTTGGTGGCTACTGTCAGTTACAGGCAAATGCGTAGCCACCTGCTGTAACACTTGGTCCTGTATGCGTTGCTGTTTGCGTTGCTGTTTGTGGGTTTTCTTTGCTGGTGGACCCTCTTTGTTGGTTGTTTCCGCTTGCTGCTCTCTTTGGTGCCATCCTAAAACAAAACCGAACGGCAGATCAAAGGGGTACAGTGTGAAAGATTGATAAGTGAACACATAGGTAGCATGGTAGGCACTATTACCACTGTATGATATACATTGCATGAGTTTTACGGCATCCTAGACCATTACCTGGAAGAAAGTTCAGTTAAATGTAGACACAAAGGCTGACTTACTGAGGGAAACGTCCTCTACATAGGTACCTGCACAAAGTGCAATTATGTGCTAAAGGCACGACTGACTTACTGAAGGGATTGTCCGTACGAGATACACGAATAAAAGTGCGAATATGTGCTAAAGGCACGTCTGACTTACTAAAGGCATCGTCAAGGCGAGATACACGAATAAAGTGCGAATATGTGCTAAAGGCACGTCTGACTTACTAAAGGCATCGTCAGGGCGAGATACACGAATAAAGTGCGAATATGTGCTAAATGCACGTCTGACTTACTAAAGGCATCGTCAGAGCGAGATACACGAATAAAGTGCGAATATGTGCTAAAGGCACGTCTGACTTACTAAAGGCATCGTCAGGGCGAGATACACGAAAAAAGTGCGAATATGTGCTAAAGGCACTTCTGACTTACTAAAGGCATCGTCAGAGCGAGATACACGAATAAAGTGCGAAATGTGCTAAAGGCACGTCTGACTTACTAAAGGCATCGTCAGGGCGAGATACACGAATAAAGTGCGAATATGTGCTAAAGGCACGTCTGACTTACTAAAGGCATCGTCAGGGCGAGATACACAAAAAAAAAATGCGAATATGTGCTAAAGGCACTTCTGACTTACTAAAGGCATCGTCAGGGCGAGATACACGAATAAAGTGCGAATATGTGCTAAAGGCACGTCTGACTTACTAAAGGCATCGTCAGGGCGAGATACACGAATAAAGTGCGAATATGTGCTAAAGGCACGTCTGACTTACTAAAGGCATCATCAGAGCGAGATACACGAATAAAGTGCGAATATGTGCTAAAGGCACGTCTGACTTACTAAAGGCATCATCAGGGCGAGATACACGAATAAAGTGCGAAATGTGCTAAAGGCACGTCTGACTTACTAAAGGCATCGCCAGGGCGAGATACACGAATAAAGTGCGAATATGTGCTAAAGGCACGTCTGACTTACTGAAGGCATCGTCAGGGCGAGATACACAAATAAAGTGCGAATATGTGCTAAAGGCACGTCTGACTTACTAAAGGCATCGTCAGGGCGAGATACACGAATAAAGTGCGAATATGTGCTAAAGGCACTTCTGACTTACTAAAGGCATCGTCAGGGCGAGATACACGAATAAAGTGCGAATATGTGCTAAAGGCACGTCTGACTTACTAAAGGCATCGTCAGGGCGAGATACACGAATAAAGTGCGAATATGTGCTAAAGGCACGTCTGACTTACTAAAGGCATCATCAGAGCGAGATACACGAATAAAGTGCGAATATGTGCTAAAGGCACGTCTGACTTACTAAAGGCATCGTCAGGGCGAGATACACGAATAAAGTGCGAATATGTGCTAAAGGCACGTCTGACTTACTAAAGGCATCGTCAGTAGGAGATAAACGGATTAAGTGCAAAAAGTGTGCTAAAGGCACGACTCACTTACTAGGGATATCAGTTACAGGGTTTATGGATAAAGTGCAATTATATGCTAAAGGCACGACAAACTTACTAAGGGCATGGTAGTTAAAGGGTACAAGCATAAAGTGCAATCGTAAGTTAAAAGGTACATGCATAAAGTACGAATATGTGCTAAAGGTACATGAAAAAGATTCTACAATGGCACCACACAAGTTAAAAGGATGCTGGCAGATAGTGCTGGAAAAAAAATAATAATAATAACGGGAAATATTAGTTGAGACAATTGAGCCTGGCTCAAAAGACACAAGCAGCAGCTGAAATGAAGCTATACCATAATAACAAAACTTTGAGTAGGTTACACATAGCGTGACATAGATGAAAAATGGATAATAGCTGATCGCACAGATTTAAAATATTTAACCATTCAGTACGTGTGTGTTGAGATTAACTCCATCTGTTGAAATGTACCGCCGCCAATCTGCAACTAGACCCACGTGATGCCAAAATTTTAACTGCTGTGCTGACCTACATAAATGATTGAATTCATAAATAGAATGATTCAAATCAGTCACCGCCAGGGATGTTCCACGGCACACTTTAGTCCTAAAAAATTATCAAGATCATTTGAGTCAATATCAATCAAAACTACTGGGGGTGATAGGGCTTTAATCCAATTTTTATGGTAACTCAAGTGATCTACTAACATTGCTGAGAAACCCCGCAAATGGACTTTGTGTGATGATGTACGCAAACCCAAATTAGTTATGTTATTAGCTTGAATGGCATATTGAGATAAACGACTTATAAACGAAAGGCCAATTACTAGAAACTTTGGCTGCATGGTTACAACGACAAACGCCCAAACCACGTGTAACAATAATGAAAGCAAAATTACACACCTGAAAACGCCAGCCTTGTTCAAAGAAATACTCCACAAATAGTAAACTGCACTAGCACAACGCGAAACTTTAACTAAAAGTCGGAATTAATCCTCCAACAATGAAAACTTTCAAAATCCTGAACGAAAAACTTTTGAATTTAACAGTTGAACTGCATGCTGTTAATGAAAATCGCTAACTGCTGGTCACATGGGAGGGTTAACACAAAGAGAGGTGAAAACGAGGCTGAATGCCGCGTGACCAAAGGTCAGTGTCTTAAGACAAGGGGAGAATCCAAAATGTTACGATAACTGGAGTGATCTACTAACATGGTGAGAAAACCCCGGAATTCCACTTTGTGTGAAGATGCACACACACCCAAAAAGATACTGTTTATACGGTTGATTAGCATAATGAGAAAATCCTTATAAATGAAAGGCCAATTAATAGAACCATAACTGAATGTTTAAAATGGGCAAAACCCAAAGCTACGCGTACCAGTTTAATAAGGCAAACAATACACACCTGATAACGACAGTCTTAGTCCCAAGATTTCCCCCGCACAAGAAGCAGTACAACACGTGGTAGCAGGTTTCCATGAATAACAAGTTCCATAACCAGCGCAAGAGGGGGAAAGACTGGCGAACTGTAGACACAAAATCCTAGTGAAAAGCACAACGAGTACCATATAAAGTAAGTTAAAACAAGCAAGTCAAACGGCTACTTGTGGGTACAAAGCAAAATCCGAAAACACGTGTTGTTGTTTAACAAGTTGAACCCGGCAGTGAGCAAAATAAAACAAGGTTAGAAGCGTTATAATCACTGGCAGAACGATACGCAATATCCTCAGTTATCTCAAATAACTTGTAGCAACTAAAGTGAAATAAAATTAAGTCAAAAGCCACGTAAAAGAAATAAAAAGTCCAAAACACGAGAAAAACAAAATTATACACGTTCTTCCACCGGATTCTAAACACAGACTGATAAGTAAAGGTATACTGACCGCTACAGTATTTGGCAACTTGGTTACGTCAGAATAAACATTACAAGTGAAAAGAGGTCACTATTGACCACCAGTTAAGTAAGAACTGGACTAGATTGCAGTTTCTCACAACACCAATAAGATCAACTCGCACTAATGATTCGCAAGGACGTTGTGCTATCCGATCCATCTCACAAAGTTAAATTCAAGAGTTGAGCAGCAGCAATTCTCATGATTATTATTTCCAACTGATATCTTCTGTGTGAATTGAATAATATTTTGCTAAAATTTCTTTATTAACTTGGTCAACTTTTTTTTCTAGTGTGGCGATGCAACCGTGATCCTCCATGTGTGTTTGTTTGGGTTGACTGGGGGATTACTGCTGCATTGCCGCACTTGTCTGGGCCATAGTTCTTGCCTATAAAAGGCCCGAATTATTGCGTCTTGGGCGGATTCCTCCTTCCACCACGAAACTCTACGTACTACATTTCTCTATATTCTACATTAATCACAAAACTCCAGTTTAAGTATATAATAAAACCGTGACAGGTAACGGTTGTTTGTAGTCCATACACGCTACACTAGTAAGTGTTTGGATTGTGAAAGAGCTCCTCATTATTTCAAAGTTTTTTGCTGGACAGAGATCACAATTCGTACTCCATTATTTTGATAGATTATGAATACTCATTGAGTGGATACGTGTATTGTGGTTTTGTAATTGTTTATAATTAGGCTTAGGGATTTAGCAAATGGATAGTGGCACCTGGACAATATTGCCTGCCTATTTTCCGTTATGTCTTAGGTTTTTATGTAAGGGTTATACTAAAAATATAAATGTAACTGTTTGCGTACTGTTTATACTACGCGGAAACTGTGCAACGGTGCGAGGATATAATGGATAGTGAAAGCTGTAGTGATGCAACCAATGAGCTCGCAAACACTGATAAGTACACTGAGTAATGTCAGTGGAGTTGACTGTCATCCTGGGTGATCATAAAATTAATTCCAACAACTCCAAAAAAAAAAAAAAATGAACTTGAGGCGAGATATAAAGAAAATTGTTGGCTTGCAGTTGCTCGACTCCAAGTCTACCACGTGAGTCCAAAGAGCTCTTTGATATCATAATGTACACGCACCATATTGAAAAAAAGAAGAACAATTAGAAGGAACATTATTTTTCTTTAGAGTACACCTTATAATTGAAAGTAAACCCTAATGGACACCAGTGGACATGGTCACATGACAAGGAAAATGTCATCTCTATGTTTTGGCTTGAGTGTGGTAAACTGATGGTGCAACCAGATAACCAGTGTGAGGTGAAACCACGCAAGGTAAAAAAGATAGTCTATCAACCAGAGCTTTGTCACTTGTGTGCAAGAGAGAGCCTTCCTGAACGAGCTTGGTTACGAAAAACGCATTGAAAGGTCGTCTGATTTTTTTCCCATTCAGTCATTCATAGCCAACATGAGATTCACGGTTTTAGTGTTATCAGGCCATCCGGGCTAGCTATTAAAAGGGAGTGGGGTGGTATGAGGAAGTGGGATGTGAGATTTCAAGGAAGTTGGAAAAAAGCCTTAAAACTTGTGGGATCTGGGAAGAAAGGCCAAAAAAATTAGGGGTGTGGGAAATAGGGCCAACCTAACATCATTAAGCAAGAGATCCCAACTATGGGCGGCAACAGAAATCACCTAAGCATCTGCGGAATGTGAATTTTAACATTGGAGATCTTCAGGCTTTCAAGCAGTATAGGCTCACAGGCATTTGGCATATTCTTTGAAAATGCACTTGATATTTTGGAAAGGACAACTTCCACAGGCATTGATAGCAATTTCAAAATTGTGACAACGTTCACACAGGTGTTTGAGACACATGCACACGTATATAAAATGGGTGACTTCGTTGAAATGCTCCCTGTACTATTTGCTGTGATGTCACGTTCAAGTGAAGTTGGCTATATAATTGTTTTAAAGAAAGTAAAAGAGCTCTGTATATCATTGGCAATCAGGCGCTAATGGATTTTAAGCTGGCAGAAGGGTTAGCCATACGAGCAGTGTTCGGATGTGACACACAGCGCAAGGGTGCAGCTTTCACTTCACTCAAGCAATTTGGTGAAAAGTACAAAATTTGGGTCTTGCAACTTCTTACAGGAAACAAGACTTCACTTACAGTTTTGTCAGAAAATTGATGCCACCGGTGATTTTGCCCGCCGACCAGATACAGCCCGTGTTTAGAGAGATAAAGTTGAAAATTATCAATGCCGCTCAACCACCCAAAGCACCGTTATTGAGGAGGCGTGGATTGTAAAGGAAGTGGCCACCCGCTGCATGGAGCGTGTTTGGGTGCAGGTCAATTACTGATTGACGAGTTGAAATTTAGGAATACACTAGATTTTCTCCAGAGATGTGCGATAAACTATTGGAACAGCTCACATCCCACTTGCAGAAAAATGATAAAGTGCAGAAACACCCCCCACACACACACACACACACACACACACACACACACACACACACACACACACACACACACACACACACCTCAGGTCTCAGGTTCACGGTATTCTTCTGCCATCTTACTATTTGTGCTACATACGCCGAGCTTGGTTACAGCAACTTCCAAGTGGGCAAAGAAACGGTACAAACATTTGTCCATGATGTAGACAGAGCAACAGTGGACGAGTATTCTGCAGAAGTCGTCTCAATTCCATCGACCAATGAAAGTTGGGGTGAGGTTTCACGCAATTATGAAAAAGGAAATGGATATTTACTCATTGGTTAGGAGCTTTTCATGGCATGCATATCCAAAACAAGAAACCAAATAATTCAGGCAGCCTTTATTGCAATTATAAGCAATTCTTAAGATTCAAATTACAACTCCCATTGGATTGATGTCGGTGGGATTGGCCATCAATTTGATCCAAAAGAGTCTGTTGCATAAATATCTGGGAAAATCGCCCAAATTGCGTAAGTCGCAGGGCATGCGACGTACGCAAACTTTGGTATTGCGGCGTCGCATAAAAGGTGTTGCCTTGCGTGACGAACACAAGTGAAAATGTAGTACTTGCGTCGCTCAGATGACTTCAGTAGTCAGATTATGGAAGCGGATTCAAGCAAGATCTGAAATAGTGATAATTTCTTCTTTCGGACTGTTAATTCTCTGGCGAAGCACGGAGAAGACAGCGTGAGGTATTACACCCCGTTGCACGTCGCCACCATGAGAGGGAACGCCGGGCACGTGCGGGTACTCATGAAGCACGGGGCCGAAGTGGCTGTGTGGTCTGGGGGTCAGTGCTTCACGTCCCTCATCGCTGCCCTCACCAGTGGCGCCGAGGGATTCACGGATGAACATCTGATTCAGAGAAGACGATCAACGTCCAAACGGACTACATGCCATATGTCAGCTTTAATTTTGGTAGTTTTGGCAGGGTCACTGCCCTTTCCCATGGACTCAACGCAAGAAGGTGGGACGTGGCACGGGTGCTGATAAAACAAGGAGCAAAGGTCAACCTTGTGAGTCAAGGCGGGGAGACCGCTCTGTTACGAGCCTTGGGCTCTATCAGCCAGGACTCCCCTGTCCCACGTGACCACGTGGAGCGGCGAATCAACCCAACGAGCCTTAACCACAGACAAGACAGGCATGACCTGGCCATCACGGTCACCCCGCTAAAAGAGGCCATAGACCTGCAGAGATGGGACCTGGTGGCCCTGCTGGTGCAGCACGGGGCCAGGTGGGAGGCGCTCCTCCCAGATTACTCCCTCGCCCTGGCCGGCAGATGCACTCTGGCCATCCGCGCCCGGATGGCGAGCTATTCCGACGACGCCTTTGCGAGTATGGGCATTACACATATGCTGTCGCCGAACTCAAACATTTGCCAGTCGCCTTGCAGATGAAGGAAAAGTTTGAACACAATGACGTTTACAACATGTACCCGGAGAGTCCACATGCTATAGACCACATTCCATGGACCATGGATTGATGTACCCAATAAAAATAAATTCATTGATATCTTAGTCAATTTCTTATGTCTCAAAAGTTCCCTCACGCACATTCACGCCAACCAACACCCCATTTTGATAAGTTCGTGTTAATACGTCTACAGCACAACGAATAAAATAACATGTCGTGGGCAAGCTGTGAGACACTAGTGGACCCAACAGACTTGGTATGTTCAAACTGCAGAGTTGCAGAGGTTGATCAAAATAAATTGAAGGCACTCTTAACTACTGTGAAGCCCGGCAATTTCTTTTTGCTATTTAGTACATGCTATCTATTGTGCCAACGGTGCTCATCGTTTATTCATGCACATTGTTTTATGAACTCAGAAGACCTATCCGTAGACAATATACTACTATTAATTGAAAGACTGCCTTATATATGCAAAAACTGTAGACCTAATAATGACAAGCAGGAATAGCAATTTTCACGATGACGAGATGGAGACTTTCCTACAAGAAATGGAAAAGAATTATGTTAAGATCTGTAAAGCATCATCACTGGATCCTAATACCAAGAGCAAACTACGGGACGACATTGCCCAATAAGTAAATGCTGTATCAAGCATCACACGCGAGCCTGGAAAGCTGATGAAAAAATGGCGGGATTTTACAAGCAGGGCTACATGTAAGTTGAAAGAAAGTCGCCTATTGAATGGTCACGAACAAAAAGCACTGCAAATAATGGAAAATGTTGGTGTTGTAAGTAATAAACAAAATCCTAATGAAATCCATTCAGTAAATGATCTCTCGTCTGAGCCCCTGCAACAACAGGCAGAAGGCAGCACTAGTAATGCCAACAAGCACTTCACAGCAGATGAAATCGATACCAGTGCCTATGAACCAGAAGACGAATGCTACTTTAAAAAAGATAAAAAGAAATACAAAAAAAAGACAACTAGGGATGACACAGATAGTACTGATGACATAATAGAGATTGAACGGAAAAAAGTTGAAGCTAATGGAGGAGGCCAACGAGATCAATAAAGAGAGACTGAAAGCAGAGATCGAAATATGTCATTGTCTTGATGACATCCGTAGGAAGATGACCCAAACTTTAAATCGAACAGAAGATTCACACAATCCTTCATATCTAGATCTATTGCTTACATAATTGCTGTGTTACACCATGGACTATGCATAACCTATTGGGCGATGCCTTGTCAAACTCAAGCATTAGTGGATTTCACATACTAGTATTATACTAGTGATTAATGAGCTGATATTGCAAAGTCTTATCTTATATGTCGTGAAAACTGCTTGAACTGATGCTAAGTGTAAACTATTCGGCACCGTGACGATTTGGCTGTCCATTTCGTGACGACTTGGGTGTAGTGTCGAATGTGACAAGCTGAAGCAGCCGACTTCACTGATGGAACCGTTAAATCATGCTGGCGATTTAGTAATAACGTAACCTGGCTACATGCCAGGGTTGTGACTATTTTGTCATATTTCATTGAAATTGTTATTTAATCATATGAGCATTTTCGTCGTCATGCTTCATATTTCATGTTTAAAATCACCCTGGCCTCAGGTCAGGTGTTACAATTAGACGACGGATTCCTTCACACCCTACTTCATGCACGTATCTCATGCTAGACGTTTTTGCACGGTGTGGTGCACATTCACGATATCAACCAGTATCCAGAGATTTAAAGCCGCACAGTTTGCTGATAGACAATGACGGCACGGTCAAAATAGTGGATCTGGAAGCGGTCCAAGACAATAATGACCCACGCCCCATCACATTGCACTGATCTACGCGGATGTATCGTGCAGCAGAGGTTGTGCTTCATCGTTTGGTCAGCAGACTGTATACTCGTGTATATTATAATCACTCACAATTTCCGTTGGCAATATTTTGTGGTCTATCTGCGACAGAACTAACTCATTCAACCACTAATCCATCCCCACTCACACATGAATACTACATGTACAAGGAACAGGGAAACAAAAACATCCCAATAGAACATCATAAATGCCGCACCTAGTTTTCGCCTGATTAATGGCAGGTTTACAACCGACATGGCAATCGTTTTGTACTCAAGTAGACAGTATCAAGTAAACATAACAGTAGATACACGGGCGCGTTATTGACACTTTGTTTTTCATCTGCCACTCTCGCTCTCTCGAGATGGAGATTTTTATAACCCGCATTATGCAAATAGGGAGCGTGGTTTCCAATTTTGGGGTGTGAGTGATGGCGCGAGCCGCCGTCATACAATAGCGGGTCACAGTGGTCACCACTCACACCGCGATATTTATTGGGCTAGAGTTATCGGTCAAATCTGGGGTTGGGGGTTGGAGGGTAAGGCGGGGGTGGAGGAAATCTGGGTTTGGGGGCTGGAGGGTAGGGTGTGGGGGGCAGAATGACGTGTACATTAACAATGCATAAACAATACGAGGTGGCGGGAAATACGGCACCTTGGAAGAGGCTCATGTGTTAAACGTTATGGGAATAATGGATGATGACAACAGCGAAATATTAGGAGCATGTTCTACTCCTCAATGCCCCACCCCCACTCCTAAAACAATTAAAAACAAACGTAATAGTAAACCATTCCAACGATCTTATTAACATTTCGGGTCTGATGTTGGGTGTTGAGCAAACTTATCTCTTAACAGGTTGCACACTGCTCCGGGGTACTTACACGTTAAATAGGTGCAGGTGATGCCAGTGAACACTAATGTGAGTGATTAGCACGTCTGCACTTCGATAGCAATGTGTACAAGGATGCCAATGACCTGGTGTTAAATATGTAAAGTCTCCAGAGCACGATAACAGCGACTATAAATAAGCACATTTACATTTACATTTCATGACAGCAACAACGTTGAGTGCAGTAGTGATAATGAATGAATTGGCTGACGGAAACGGAGTCCCGCCGTCGTCGTTTACTGTCACTGTAGTTAACGTTATTAAGAACAACTACAAACGACAGAAGTTATACATAAGCCTGATCTTCTAAAGAGAAGGGAGGAGGAAGCTTGCTGGGCAGCCTAGTTTTTTTTTATAAGTAGCTTATTTTCCGTATAGGCCTGACACGAATGAAGAGTGAAATGTTGCTGACATTTAGCGTGCTGCAGCGTAATTAGATGGTTTGTGTGAATTAGGCATCACAATCACTGGCACGTGACGCCTCCACAGTGTCATTTGATGCTGTGAACACTGTAGTTACTGAGAGAGGAATATAATTGAAAACTGTACTTACTGTTTTTTGGGAGTATATTATGTTTGTCTTTCCTTACCACGGAGTTATATTTTCGAAATAGAATTGAATGATATAGAATTGAGTAATAGAATTCTAATTAAATCAATGTGTATTGTTTATTTGGAATATATAACTCAGTGGTAAGGAAAGCCAATTAAACATAATATGCGAGCAATTGCCTCATTACAATATGGCTAACACACATATTTGGGGGTAATATACGCAATGAATATCAGCAGGCTGCTGATGTGGGTGTTATACAGTGGGGAATATACTGAGGTAGATATCTACTTTATCACAAAAAGCTCTTCGTTTTGCAAAATCTTATTCATTATGAGCAAGTGTACTTTCAGTTACGTTTAACGGAAAGACTATACAAGAACAGACGAGCGTGTATCAAGTTGGCTTGGACTCCAATAAATTGCATACCCTCACAAGATATATGGGAAAAAGAAGAGGGTACTATTAATTGAAATTGTATTTTTCGTTTACGCCGCACATTGTCTAATGGAGACGAATGTGCAACTTTCGTGCGAAGACACGTCCGTCTGTGAAATGAATATGATACGGAAATGAAAATGTACACCTGTAAAAGAGAAAAAGCCCCCCTTCCTACTGCTCTCTTCTTACTTAAAGCATAAAAGGCGGGATTTTAGGCGTGTTTTATTAGTGCAGAAAAGACATGCAACAACAACAATTGCAAACCGTGTTGAGGAAATTGTTTCCATTGGATCATTCGGTGGGAGCGCCGATATGAACGTACCTTTGTCAACTAGATATGTTAAGAATGCAGAAAATTCGTCTGACCGTATCCTCATACGTTAATCTTATTTGAAAGGGATAGCAGAAATGACCGTGCAACAAAAGATAAATAGCGGAGTAGATATTTTTAAACAACGATGGCAGATGCTCAAGAAGAAGAAAAGTTACTAGCGGGTAAGTAGTGCTAAATGCGGTGATGGTATAGTGTTGCGTGATATACAAATGTATATGTGCATGAATCTGATGCAAACACAATGAAGAATTTCTATTTGAGAACGCAATTAAGATCAACAACAAATGGCAGAAGTCATAGAGAACACACGCTTGTGTTCGCACTAGACTCTAGGCGGCGCTGAAATCACTTCATCAAGTCATGTGACCTTAAAAAGGTGCACTGATTGGATGCTGCAGCCAGCCTGCTTAACACCACTCGGCTGATGGGAGAGGTTATGCTCAAATGTCAATTATAATTACTTTATGCAGTTCTATTGCAACGTGAAAACGAGTGTCGTCTCTGCCTGGGCCCATTGAGTTGATGAGGTAGCGACGATGAAGTGTGCAGATGAAATATGTTGACATTTCATAGAGCATTGAATAGCATGCATAAAGTCATCGGTCAGAGAATCGTTCACGACATGCGTTCATAATTATCGCTGCAGGTGGTAGTTTGAAAGTTCCATAGACTTATTTTGCTTGTTGAAACATCTCTTGATACGACACACACTAAACAGCTAGTACTAACTTCAAGGTACCAGGGTAGATGTATCAATAATGCAGTCATTAAAGATACGGAAACTCGCACCCGTAGTGGCCTGAAAGGTACTATAAGGGTATCTTAGTGTGTACTCTTGTTTAATTCATAAATAATCACTGCATTACTATAAACTATATGTTGTGTTATCATCTGTCGGTTGATGGCCTATTTTGGTGCATGTGGGATGAGCAAAGATAATTAGGATCATATAGATGAAAGCAGCCATAGTTAGAAACACTTGATCTTTTCTCTCTAGTCGACAATATGGTACTTAGGGCAAACTATAACTAGCATCATAGAAATAATACATTTGCACTCCATCATTTAGCTCTTTCTGACATTTTTCAATGCTACCTAATGTGACTAATGTGCCAAAAAGAGGTCAGCCTGAAGGCATCTGCGCAAGTGCGCATCTGTAAACATTGACGTTATGTTATGGCAATTTTATCCCGTGCGTTTTACGATAATGCGCCAGCACCCACATTAGTAACTCCCAAGGCTAGACACGCAACAGCAACAAAAAGAACAACCCCACGGCCTAGCTCTCTTCATCACATGATTTGACAAGAATAGAAGCAGCACCAGATTCCATTACCACTCTAGATCGCTACGACAAAGCATCACCTCTGACAGGCTGCACGCTGCTCCTAGGTACAGGTTAGGCGAGTGAACGTTAATGGGAGTGATAAGTACATCTGCACTACGATAGCAATGTGCTGTATGGTCCCTAGGGAGTGGAGAAAGATATAGTGTGACAAGGATGACAATGACCTAGTGTAGATGTGAAAAAATATTCAATTACAATTCCTGAGGTCATATAGCAAAAAATGTGATTACACATATAACGTTTTAAACATAGGTGATTCAATAATTTGCTGGGGGGCTGTCAAAATATTTGATCTATGCAGGGGATGTAGTCTCAAAACTCACGGCCTGACTTATTTGTGGAAAAATAAAAATCCACAAATCAACATAATATTATGACAATATAATATCTAGATCATAAGTGCTCAGAGAGCACATCGTCATTACAAAAAGTTGAGTTATGGACATTGAAGACATTTTTTGAAAATGTAATGGAAATTTTGATTGAAAGTACACACAAATTGTGTAAAAGTGCTGCCCCACCGCTCCGAACAGGAGCAAACGATAGAGTAACGTTTGAACACATGCGAGTGCGTTGATTGTTCATAGCGTTAGTTGTACCAACAGGTAACCCCAACACTGTTAAAAGTGCCGACTCTTACGAGATCAACAATCATCACATGCTTGGACTTTCTCCCAGGCGGCTGGTTTCCAACTCTGCCTATCTATCGTGCATTAGCTACACCCCCTTAGAAGGTAATGACCCCCCAACCCACCCACACAAACCACACCCATCACAACAAGCCCAAAAAGCAATCACACGCATACCTTTAGTAGGCTGGGCTATGCCTACGTCTGAAGGAATTCGGCAGGTTAAACAACCTCATCCGTGGGTGAAACATCACACCATGTGTTAGAAACTCATTGGTATGGTGGAGTTCCAGCAAGAACACTACCCCACTCAAAACTCCACCACACACAGCGGGGCGCAGTTATCCTGCTGTAGGATGCCGCCTGTAAATTGATCGGCGTTGCTGGAGTTTAACACGCGAGTCGGCGAAACATTAGCGTTTGGCATTATCAGGAGGACGGGTGATTACCGCTTCATAGCACGGTAGAGGCCCGGCAATATGCGGTTGCCGAGTGAGGGGTCGGTCATGATAGACAGAGAGTAAACAGCTTGGTTGGGAAAGTGCTTAAATGTATATTTTTATAGTTGGTTTGATTATGTTGAGAGTGTAGTCAAGAAGGAGTGCTATTCATCATGTTCCACGTTCCAACAACAATATATAGACATAGATGAAGACGGTCTTCTATTTTATTATAGCCAGTGACTGACGGGGCTTGAACTCACAACCCCGTGATTGTAAGAGCATATTGATACCATCATTGTTGCTATTGTGCACATGCTATCATATAGACCACATTCCGGACGAGTACATGTTGTAAACATCATTGTGTTCAGACTTTGACGAGTATATAAATGACCACAAACAAACAATTGTGAATACAAGTTATCAGCAATTCTTTATCACGTTGAAAGATGCAAAACGCGGTAAATTCGCCACAAATTGAGGAAATCATGTTCCATGCTCCGCTATGTTTTGCCCCCATGTTCCACTATCCTGTGTCACCCCCTCTTAATGTACTGTTTCACCTAATGTATACTGTAGACTTTAGATAAATGTGCACTATAGACCATAGATTGATGTACCCAATAAAAATAAATTCATTGATATCTTGGGGAAAAAAAAAAAAAAAAAAAAAAAAAAAAAACATTCTTGCTTACAATCTCAAATACATGTAAGTGGCTACCGTCATGACTTATGGTGTTATTTTAATAAGTTCTTTTCCTAATGCAATATGGTTAATTATTTTCTTATAAAACATTTTCATGCATTGAAGGATGGTCATATATGTATCTATAATATGACATAAGTCACACGCTTTCTTCTATACTGTCCACTAAAAGAGTAAGGCAGAGAGGGTTGATGATGGAACAGCATTTAATCAGTTCCGGAACAATTGTTTTCGGTGGGGTGGGTATAGGGGCATTTAATCTGTTCCAGATCTGTCTCAAAAGTGTGCAAGTATCTGCAGTGTATAATATAGGTTTATATGGTTGTTGTTATGTTTTCATGTATTAGTATTATATATAGTATGTAATGTAGTATTGGAGGGTTTTATGTGGTCCATAAGTTCAAATTATGCTGCACTGAACGGGTGTGAGATTGCTAAAATATTTAATAAAGATGTTAAACATTGCACAAGTAGTCGTTCAAAAACCAACATGAACACTCTGTCAACGAGCTTTGTGACAAGGATCATCCCAGCGGTGGGAAGGTTATGGAGATGCATTTAGTCTGTTACCGACTTGAGCCCATTTTGCATGGGAGAAGTAGAGATGGGGGTGGAGGAGGGAATGATTGTGGGTAGGGAGGAACATTTAATCGGTTCAACATCTTATCTGAGACTGGCTAATTTGTGAATTATCTATCCAGATCCAGATCTGTTTATCAGGGGTAGATGAGGGAAGGGATGGCGGATAGAGGGGGAAGGACATGCAAAGATAAAAAATGTTATATTGCCAGCGTTCAATCAGTTCCTGATCTAACTGATTTTGACCTGAGCAGCGCCGAGTAGCCAGCTAGTAGCCTACTATGGTAATAGAATATGAAAATTGCCATCATGGCTGCAGATCTGACTATCCTTACTTTGATTGGTAGTCGTAAAGATGGGATATTCAAATCTACCACCAAGAAAACTATATGACAGGTCATTACGTTTAATGCATGATCAAAATCAAAACCAAACAGTGTTCGATTCGATCATATCTCACCAATATGATAGTTGAATGAATACACCCGTGACCACGTAAATAAAATCATGTCGTCAGTAAACACAATCAGCGTTTACTCAGCCAAAATGGCCGTTCAATTGGGCGTCAATTTGGACAGGGCTGGTGAAGTGACTATTTGCACGGCCTTTTCCATCTGCATAGTAATGCTCTGTCTCTGATGGCCACGTATCAATTTCCCACTCACTCACAGCACTGCATTTAAATGCTTGTCAAACATCTTTCTTTTATCTCTGCATCTCGTAGAAGACATTAGGCAGACCCTCCTCCCCGATAGAAAAAAGGGAAGGAAAAATGGGGATATTCAGAACCTTTGGTCACCTTGAGTTATAATACTTACTAGACCAGTCTATTGGTTCCTCTTCTAAAACTCAGGTTTTGAAGATCTATACAAGTAGCTTGCATATACATTGCCCGCCAAATAAAGTTTTCAAATGTGGATTATATAAAGCAATATCACTCTAATGTGACACGCCCCTAAATCCTCTACTTTGATTGGTTTAAAGCCAAAAACAGATGGAGTATATTTACCCATATACGCACACCTAATCCGTGTACTTTAAAATCCGCATTTTTAAACCAACTCGATTCCAATCATTACTACGCTTTATTTATGTTGTCAATAGATTAAAAGCTAATTATATAGCCAAAAACCCATATTCATAATGTAAAGTGTCACTGTGGGAGTGCAGACGTAAAAAAGTGCTATTTTTAATAATTTTCCAAAGTTATTGTATTAAATGCAAAATCTCAATATGGTGTGAATGTATTTTTAGGATGGGGGGGGGGTCATAGCAATGTACTATATAGTAGGAAGAACCTGGGATGAGGGTGGGGCACGAGTAAGTAAAAATGACACGTCAGTGGGGGGAGGTGGGGGGGGGGCAAAGAATAATGACACACGATGACAAGGATGGGTGTGTGTCAGAAATGCCCGAAAATGCGATGTCATTTCAGATTTAAAATGAGATTTTGAAGTGCTGTCGTGGTATAATAATTATACAGTGTTAAGTAGTGGTATATATCTGTTAATTCACTGCCCGAATATGTGCAATATACCCCGAGCTTGCGAGGCGAATATTGCACGTATGTGGCCAGTGAATTTACAGATATACCGCAACTAAACATGGCATATTCTTCAATAAACATACACGTAGATTATTCATTCATGCTATGTACAATGTACCTAATAAACAGAACTTTGAAATCAACTTATTTTACGTCCAACATGCTGGTAACTAAAAATATTTAAAAAGCAACAACAAAAACGCAGTTATACATGCAAGTTCATTGACTGAAAAGGACTAAAGAAATGGACTAAAAATAGTAAATTTTAACCAACAACTCAATTCAAAGAAAACCCATCAACACAGCCAACAGGGAGACTATCAGAAGAACCGTCGAGTACTATAACAAGGACGGTTTTAATGGGGTTTTAATGTTCTTTTGAAACTACGCCTAGATGTACTCGGTCGGTAGAGTACAACCAATTGAGAGAAAAATACATTGTAGTCTCCGACAGCCGCTCGTGTGTCACTTTAGGACATCCAGGTTTAAATACATTGAGGACAAAGTGTAATGAATAACCATAAATTTGTTTTAGTGCTTGAATACATACATGAACATGAATACTACATGTATTGTTGTTCAACACACGAAAAAATACTGCTTTATGGTGATATCATTGAAATAGTAGCAGTAGTTTCCAACATTACCAGGGGGTAGGCATTTATTTTTCAAAGCAGAAAACCAAACTTGGCTGCGCAAACAGCTAGCCTACATGGGATACTAGAGACAGGGATGGCCTGCTGTTAGATGCAGTGATGTACATGTATGCCATGAATTACAAGAGGATAAAGACACGTGTTTCAATGCTATCTCACTCTTAGAAATTAGAAAAACCTGCCAATCAGCGCAAAACTGCAAACGTACAACAGCATAACTAGTGGAAAAGACAAGAGACCTCGAGACTTCAGCTGTCATACAAAACTAACAATATTCTATGTAAAAAAAATCAACACTTACAGGCTCCGACATTCACATGTTCGCTAACCTTGGTCAACAGTATCTCAAGTATGAATATACTGGAATTAAAATGTAACCTCGAAAAGTCGCCGTACTACAGAAGTAACGAAGCATTCACTGATCACTCCTCGAGTGGATGGTAGTATAGATGAGGCTACAAACGTAGGCTTTGTGGGATAGTTCCTCAGGGAAATGGGCTTTAAACGCGGTGGTTACTTTGATGGGGCTACCAACTGTAATTGTCCTGAAGACACCGTGAAAGTGAGATCGTGAATGATTGACAGTCCCAGAGGTACATCTGCACAACATTGAAAATCAGTATTAAGACATTGTTGCGATTATGGGCCTGAGCATCATGGGAGGGATGAGCGGTATGTGTACTACTGTGATTATTTGCAAATACTACGATACACACTACTACTACTACTATTGTACAGATACTCTTCTGCATTGTATATAATGGTACTAATATGTATGGTATAGTGTTTGTAAATCGTAGCAGTATGCATACCACACACCTTTCCCATGATGCTGGGGCCCATGGTTGTGAGAGTGATGCATAACACATGAATAACGGATGTGACTGAAAACTCGTTGGGATGAAAATGGGATGGAGGATCGTGTATGGTACAATGCGTTGCGTCAAGCTCTGATAACAGCGTACAAGCGCAATGTGTATAACATTGCGTATCTATATTTTGAGGTATTAGCTTATTTATTTTTATATCAGTTTAATTACGTAATAATGTGTGTAATAATCCCCAAAATTGTGGATATGTTATTGGCAAAGCTTATCATGTTTTTGCATTCATGGAATTACAGTAAATACTGCAATAAATACATAATTATAAATATTAATGAATAAAATGTAATATTAGTAATAGAACATACTATTCTGGATGATTATGCATGATGGTTTTCTTAGCATTAGATAATAGCTGGTACAATAAGGATTTGGTCTACTACCCACCAATGCGATACATCTCTATCAATAGCGATAAACATCAATGTGGTTTGCCACTATACAATTCTACTATTGTCGTGTATTTACTGTTTAATTTGTTTAGAATGTGATATAGCGAAAACATGGGTTCATCCCAGCTTCTGTTACTGGACTAATCTACTGCGGCATATCAGGCAAGCTAATCAGATGAGTGTTGGGCACTACTACATGAGTCAAATCTGTTAATTGACAATAATCCTAGTCAATTAATACAATTAATAATCCTAGCAATCCTAGTTGCAATTAATAATCCTAGGTCAAATACATGAGTCAAATACGCAGCAGATGTATGAATATTGAATAGGCGGAAACCGCGTTCTTTAGCCATCACCCAAAGTTTCCAAAAGAATGTATTGCTATTCTAAACACATTTAGATGTGGCTAATATGAAGAAAACGTTGTTTCCAATAAAGTTTACAATGCCGCGTTTGCTAGAAACATCAGGGTACGATCGTAGTACCATCTTCTGCCACTAGGTGGTTAATCTCGTTCAAGCGGACCCTGTGGTGGTGTGGACGAGGAAATGATTTAGTCGTTATCAATGTTTGTCTCAAAAACTGTCACAATGCACTGTAGAAGTCACTTGTTTTGGTTTGTTTAAGTTAAAAATAAATCCCACAACTCATAGATAAAGGTTTGAAAACTTGTATATAGCCCGCACGAATATATACTGCTGTCAAATTGTAAATAATAGTACTCGGAAAATCTAATATGGTCTAGATCTCGAAGGTGATACATGTGGGGTTCCTATTACGTATGATAACCTATATACAGTAACTTGGTGATAAAAGTCTATATTGATGATGAAGAAAGAAACCACAGATGTAATTCTAGACAATATAATTTATTTTTACATAATGTATATGATACAATAAATTAGTTATGTACATGTTCATACTGTATATATAGTATACCACAGCTAGTATGGCAATCATCAAAATCGTTCCATATGGATTTAAACAAACTTAGTTGTCTACTTTAATACGTATATAATATTCAAGTTTTCTTTTTCATAATCTGAATTATGTCCTTTACACTAAATGCAGTGGTGGCTATAATGACTGAATTATCACTATTTGAGGATAAATGGTAATTTTAAAACAGCATACATGTGTGCAACAATTAAATTTTTTGAAAATCATGATAGATGCTAGCAGGTGATAATTACAAAAAAAAATAAAAAATCACCCGATGTCACACTTAGAGTTAGTGTCTCATTCCGGTTATGACGTTAGAATATACATAGAGACTGTGATTATGACAATGAGCGAACTTGATACCACTATAGTGGTTAGCATTAAGAGCGGAATTCACATACAATGACATATTATATGGTAACTATCCCCATGAGTATAATAACCCTTTTTTTCCCACTGTTTATCACCTGCTAATGTAACACACATGTATATGTTTATAATTGTTAATAGTGATATGCTGATGTATGCACGAGATGGCAACCAATCACAAAGAGGAGACAATGGCAGCTGTATAGACATTAATACAATATAACATCAGATGATCGGACAACACGCACCAAAATTATTCTATTTACATGATTGGATACAATGAATATTTAAGTTTTACTCAACACACTATCATAATCACGCACATTCCACATGGTCAATTTTCACTATTGCCTTTGGAGATTGCAGTGGTATGGATTAACGAATTAACGTTTGCCAATTTCTTTGTTCCTGGAACATTTGTTACACAAAACACTCGTTCATTTTAAAATATATATGCCAAGTAGCCAATGATTAAAACAAATAATTACCGTAACATGACAAGTGCTAACAAATGCTCTCACCCAGTGATCTGCAGAATATATCTCTAGGGACTGGTATTTACTTATTGCCCTTCTATACTCGGCGTGAAACCAAGTCCAGGTAAGTTATTGACATTTTGAATAATAACAGTCACATATCTTTGATTTCCGCTGTTTTGATAAAGTTCCAAAAGTTACACAATTGAATAAAATAGAAAATATATTCATATTTTCAACGGCTAGTATCATATTAAGAAAAAAAAACTGCATATAAAACTGTTGACATTATTATGGTAAATTACAATTATGAAATGAGAAATATGAAAATTATAATTTACCTTGCTAATGTCAAAAGTTGTGTTAATATTTTTTCTTAAGAGTATGTAGATATTTAAAAAACAGCAGCAACAACGTTATGCATGAGACCGTTATGACAGGAAATGCTGCAGCTCAAAAAATCAGTTATTGTGATCACAAAACAAAACAACTGCGCCACGTGGAAAGAAACAGCACGTGGCAACTTAACAACATACATTACACAATACTATGAATCTATTAACAAAAGGCCAAATCAAACAGAGATGCATTATCGACATCAAAGAGGATAGACTTGGCCTCCCCAACACATTATCTTTGTCAACAACGTCATAGCACACACATCCAGACTAACATTGCCAATGTCCGGCGATACGACTGACTATTTCAGATCATGACACATTTTGAGTATTTGACTGTCAGAGTGCAAACTGGTACTCTTGATGAATTTATTTTACTTATATTCAACGGTGAGTCCGCTGCAAGTTTCGCCAATGCAAGCTAATAGTCCATTTCACGGTAGTTCGTTTCGGCGAAACCAAGCAAAACCATTTCATACAACTAACCGAGTAATCGTATGTGTTATGGTCGGTTTAGTTGTCTTTTGGTCTTCTTAGTGTGGTGCAAGTGGTCATATTTAAGAGGATATAGAGCAGACAACACTCCCGTACTTGATAGGGCTACACCCGATTTCTTGCACACGTCCAAAATGTAATGCCAAGAAGAATTACGTAATCTTATATGTAACATTTATAAACATGACACCATGTAAAATCACATCTAACCTACGTGCACTGTGATGAACATACTTGTTTTGTTGGGATTTTATCAGGATATGTTTGATATATCTTACGTATGTTCCATATCCATTCGAATCTAACCAGTTAGTAGTGGAAGACGCAACAAATAGTAATAGGTTTAATAGCAGATTTTAATATGGGTTGATCATATATCTGTAAGAAGGGTAATTGATTAAGCAACACAAGTGCTTTGGCCACCCGAAATCTCTGTTATGGTGATAACACCTTCTCAGAAGATCAAAAATTGGATCTGTGAAAGACAATGTGCAGAAACTGTTGTAATCACATCATACATTCATGAGAGTTTCTTAATTTAGATCTAACACATTAATTGCGTTGAATAAGAAATGGACAGGAGCGTTGTTTCAATTCAATACTGGATACTTTACACATACGACCAAAGTCTACCACACTAGAATGTATCGCGGTTATTAGGCATCAAGAGATCCCATAGTTATCTCGCTTTTTGACGTTTATTCACATATGCCTCTTTTTCAACCTTTTTTGCGCACCGACCTCTCTTGTTTCTGCAAACTCATTCAATAGGGTCTGCATAAGTATAAGACTAAGAATGTGTTTATTGATGTCTCACACCGCATTACAATTATTAAAACATCACATATATCATTGCAAGGTCAAAATCTGACCCATTTAGAGACTTCCAACATGCATGCGGATGCAGATAGTTCACTTTACCTAACTGCTTAACACATCTTGTGCAACTGATTTTGATTGAAGATCACATTGTGATTATCTATACTATACCATGGGCGTGTAATTGACTTTCCATTTCATATAGAAGACCATTCATATAAAAATAATTTGGCCCTTAAGTGAGGAAATATGGGAGATCAAATAGGCTGTGATGTGAATTAAGTCTGAATGTATGCAGTTGCATAGGAAAGATCGAACATTACCGGGGGAACTTCCGGGGAAGTCACTGAAGAAAGGGAATACTTCCCTTCTCAAACGTGGCCCAATTTGGCTACAGCTCGCTATACAATAACACGAGGTTCTGAACTGTAACAGGAAACGTGAGTATTTGATGATAATGCACGGTCACGTAGATTGTACGCCCATGTATGTGTACATCATATCATTGTGCAGAAAGTGTTGTCCTTATGGAGGGGCACGTTATTGAATTAGCAATGGCTCTGATTCTTAAACAATGGGTGACGTGCATTGAAAGCAGGAAAATATCTAAGAATAGAATATCTACATGTAAGACTCGGTATTCAAATATATAGAAATATGATTCAAAGTTTCAAAGTGGGACGGTATTCTTCACCAAGCTTGTGTTTTATGCAAACAATATCTTCTCTGTGTTAGCAGGGGACCATTAATTTACAGAGTGTAAATATTTGCCATTGAAATAGAGTAAAACTAATGAATAATTTGACTATCGAATATCACAGTCAAATTTGCCAACGCGGCAGATATAAGAGCAAACGGTAAAAATGCATCTTATTTCGTGAGCTGTTATTTAAATTTTCATTAGTAACCCAGTTGGTATACTTTGGCCAATTAATTTTCTTTCATGAGAAGTAAATGACATTAATCCCTTTGCTTGATATCCAACCTCCACAATTGCTTGCCCTCGATGCCATTATAGCTGCCTTTAAATCACAATGATGTGATGTGTGGTGCATTTTGACAGCGCATATGTACATCATTATACAGGCGAGATGCGCAAACCCCCGTATTTCAGCATTAATTGAAGTCATGGCACAGGGATGATGTGGAGTGAAATCCCCATACGTGTTTTGATAGTTACTGGTAACATAGTGGAATACCAACCCTTAAAGTGTGTATACGTCAACTCATATTTTTATTCTTCTCTCTCTGTTTCCTATGACAAGCAAGCTTCCCAAAGGTTCCATTTTAATAAATCAAGTGGCCCTGAAAGGACTCGAACTCACAGCCCCAAGGTTGTGAGACCAGAATGATACCTTCATCCCAAGCAGCGGGCTGTTAAAAGATTACACGGGCGTCCCCATAACCCCCAGCCTATATACTTGGTCAGTCATCATTTTAACCCAGAGGTCGTGGGTTCGAATCCCACCAAAGAACGGAAATTTTCGGAGGTCTAATTTCTTTGCATTTTCACCCCAGTCGAGTTTTCTAATGTGCTTTCCACAAGTTTGCTTGTGGATTGAATTTATACAATTTACATTCTTTTCTTCTCTTTTCTATTTTCAATCTTTTCTCACTCTCTCACGTCTTTTTATGGTAAACAAACTCCTTTATCCATGGTATTGGCATAGCCGAAGACAGGTTTTACAACCTTAAATTTCCATTTGGCTATGTGAAGTGGCCCTCTATAAGGGGACTCAAACTCATCTGTTTTGCTATATATTAAGGTAAAACAAGATTACTAAGAGTATTTGACAACATGTTTGAGACTTTTTTGTCTTCGCAGATACCATCTCATTGTCGCACAATGTATTTTCCCCAGTGAAGCACTTAAGAGTAAAACAGACAACGTGATTCTCCATCAAATGTATACATGTAAGTGTACACCAAGTATGGTAATTACCGTAAAACGGAAATGTGTCTCACGGATAAATACGATTAACGAAATAAAAACTGTGCTTATAGAAAACACAGATTATAATTTAACATCCACTGCTATACATCATCATCATTATTATACCAGAAAAAATATATACACATTTTTGGTGGTGTTAGCCCTATTGACACGGTACATGGAGTGCGTGTCTCTAAACATTGACACACCAAATGCTAATTTCATTAAAAACCCAATATCAGCCTACATGTATATCAGCGAATCTATGCCACAAATTTGCGGAACTCCAAGTGGGAGATAAAGGATATCCTTTGAGAAAGTTGTGCTTCCTTTTCGCCACTTGCCTATATACTCATATTGCACAAAAAACCCGCCTCACAATGGTACCAGTAGTCATATCATTTCATCAACCCCCTGCATCTATAAGTGATTAATTCCATTCTTTGGCAGCAAGCCATTAAAAGCCCTATACAGTTCACATCACTCAGTCCTGGTCCCCAGCAGACTGCAGCAGCTGATAGTTTTTCTTTGAGTCCTCCTTCTGTCTCATCGTGCTGAGCTTTACGTACTCCGTGGAGGCGGCTGAGTTCCCCATGTGACTGCTGTCACTGTGGCTGTACTTTGCCGCCGACCTGTCCTTGCCAGCGCCATTCGCTGCCACCACCGGCTGGGCGCCGCACTCACTTCGCGACGCTGCGCCACCTACAGTGGCCGTCGTGAACTCTGTGTGACTGACAACAACCCCGGTGCTCTCGTAGTTACCGCGGTTACGCCGGCGATGGTCGCCAGTCCGATAGCAGTGCAGCACGCCCTGCAAGCACTTATAGTTGGCATTGAAGATTAAGAAGATGTAGGGATTCACTGCGGAGTTGGCGACCGCCATGCCTCCGATGATGGCTGACACCACCGGGTGGACGATCTCGTGGTTCCCGAAGTTGTAGATGCCCTCCAGCACGTGATACGGCAGTCCACATATGATGAACACCGACACTATCACAATCGTCATCTTTAAGGTCTTCACCTTGGCGCGGTTCAGTGACGACGACGCGGTGCTCTGCAGATAGATCTTGCCGGGTTTCGCCGATGCTCCACAGCCGGTGCCTCCGGCCGGACCACTGCTTTCTTCCGCTTTCCTCATAATCTTCAAGAAGATGCTGACATAGCAGGTAATGATGCTCGCCAGTGGGATGTCGAACACCACGATCCCAATGAAGGTGAGGTAGATCTGCCGCTCGTATTGCGGCCGGTCGCGCCAGATGGACTCACAGAGAAGCCACTTGTAGTACTGGGACTTGGGGTCGTCAACCACGTTGGTGTGGAAGACGGCCACCTGCGGCACGGACAGCAACCCCGCCACCACCCACGCCACCAGCGTCATCTTCCAGACCTGCAACAATGGACACAGCCGTTAGTGTGTGTAAGCATATGCTAATATAGGTGTATTACTATGTGATGGTTTTTTAGCAATATTGCATAGGCAGATCCAGGAGGCGCAGGGGGTGCACGCATCCCTTTTACCACCAAAATACTTCATTTTCATAGGGTTTTTTATAAAATCCCTAAAGTGCCCCCCACCCCCCTTTCCGTAAGTGCGTCCCCCTATTCCAAAAACCTGGATCTGCCAATGATATTGTGCATCTGCTTAAGAGTTTGAAGATTGTTCGTAGGGTTTACACGACTTATATAGCATAGCTTTAACAGCTTTCAATACTCCTAGATTCTCTTTACTGTGGCGTGGTGTACAAGACACGCTGCGGGGGATCTTATTCCCAACAGGGTTGCGCTTAAGTTAAGGTGACGTCCAAGACATTTCAACAAGCACAGACCACACCTAGCAATATCTCTTTGCGTGTTTCCTGTCACCTCCACCAACCGGACGTAGTGGTATATATATTCAAACGGAAGACACCAGAAGCGGTTTATACACCACACTCTTTAAGCCAGGATTGTGGGTGGCGCGATCCCCCGATGATGAAGATCCAAGTGGATTGAAAACTATCAAAGCTATGCTAAATTAAGTGATCAAAAGAGAGTGTGAGTCTACAAACAAAGCGTTTTAGTATGCCGAAATTGCTGCTTGTCACATTTGTTGCAATAAAATGCAGCACCAACATATCTGTGGCGAGTGTCTGCAAGTTTTAACACCACATACTCACGGTGGTGAACATGACTGAAATAACACAGTAGAACCGAGTAATGTACGATGTGAAAAGGCGCAACTATTGAGATTCGTTCATTATATTTGAATTGATTGATTAATTTTGTGAAAATCCGTTCGTTATACCATGTCTGACAAGGAAAAAATGATTTTTACAAAAGTAATCAATCACTTTATATAAAAAAAGGAAATCCATTGAATCTATTTACATTCATTATATTGTTGCGGACACACAATTAAACAGCTTCGCTAGAACAACGTTGACTTATGGGCAATAAAGATGTTCGCTAAGATGTTATCGAAATCATGATTGAAAGTACACAATTATAACGTATGTACTCAGCCATAAATAATCTGTGTGGCACTGTCTGATCATATTGGATCTGCCATGCTATATATTAATCGCAAACAGCGCCAAGTAGACGTTTGCTGCTGCTGTATTATTGATTTTCATTGTACATTCAATACTAGTGAGAATGATTAAAATGGACCATGTATGGCCCTCTGGAAACCTTTTCTAATTGGCACAGTTCCCAAAAATCTAATCACTTTGGTGTCACCTCATACCTCATAGTTGTGTAACGTAAGAAAGAAATCAACTCATCAGTAAAGCCTCCAGCTTGTCCGGCAAGCCATACATACATAGTTACAAATGAACGCAACGAAACACAAGGCTTTGCTTCAGCAGCTGAAACGATGCAATTATTTATCAATTAGTTAACAGCGGGTGTAATCATATATTTAATAAGACAAAAAGAGTTGCCTTTAAATGATTAATCTAGAAATGAATAGATATTTACAGTGAAAAAAAAACACAAATAACAAACATGACTTTAAATGCTGTAAGAGAGAATCAAACGGTGTGTAACGTGTATCAATCTTACAATACCAAAGATTTTAAGTACAGATTATTTGTACAAAGCCTTTGACATGAGCGTGCCTTTTGGTGTGATCCAGGGTAACGATATAAGATGTAGCTATATTATATAGTAAATACGATACAATTATAAGGTCAAAACACTACTGTGTGCTGGTTAAGTAAAAGACACATGCAAAGAACATGTACTAGGATCTAGTATTAGAAAAACAAGTTTTGAAGCAGAAAATGTTATAAAAACTGCAATAACAAAAACACCATCAGCGAAGCATGATGTACAAACAACATTGATTAATGTCAAAGACATAATATAAGAAATGTGAGGCGTTAGATTGGTTTAGGGATGGTTCGGAACCATTGCACGTCATTGGCACTAGAAATATGTATTAGCCGAAGAGAAGGCACGTTGTAAATAAAAGCATGGAATGTGCACCACTTTTATTACGGTTTCATGAGTTATTTTACTGGGCAAAACTAATATATTCATGCAGTTTCCTGTGTTTCTTTTAATTAAAATATCTGGAGTTTGAAACCTCGATTACAAGTCCACGTGCGAGAACCATCCCTAGTCGACTGTTCTGTTAAAACTAAGAGACACTGTAAATAGTTTTCACTACATGTACATTGTATGCAGTGGGCCATTAGTCCTTGTTTTCATGTACGCACCTTTGGTGACATTCTCACGTTTCTGTTCATGTTCTAAAATAGAGTTTGCAGCACACGATTATAAACATGAAGTAATTATGGGCTTGTTGTTTTGCGTATTTGGTTACTGTTCTCTGCATTGGTTAGATGTAAAACCTGCTTTACACATTAACGAATCAAGCCTACGAAGCTCTACGTGCACTGGCGAACTGGCTAATTCGTCGGGAAATTTTGAACACGCTCAAAATGTTTGGACGAATATACAGTTTGGTTACAGTTCGCTACAACTAGTTATATTTCGTCTGTGGATTACAAAACTTTCGCAATTACAAGAATCACTTTGTTTGGCTCAGCAAGTCGTCGTACCAATCAATTTTACTACGTTCAATGCACTCGCAATACGCCAAAGTTGACAACTTGACATCCATGTACACTGTAAGTCGTGTGGATACGTTCCATGGGTTCGCCTAGGATCGCTTATGTGTAAAGCTGGTTTATATGCAAGCTGCAGCATTTGCTGTTGCCTCAATATATGGATGTGTGGGTTAGAAATATGTTAATGAAATTGATGGGGATTCAGAAGACACGCAACGAAGGCTAATGAATAAAGCAGATGATAAGTAGATGACTGTATGAGTGGGCATACGTGATAACGATATAAAGAATATAGGCCTACCTTGTCAACTAGTTTTTACTTTTCACTTGAAACAAAATGGATACAGTAAAATATGCAAATACAAATTTCAAATCAACTCAAATTCAAATCAAATTGATCATTCATCTAGTGCTAAAATTATATTCTCTACAAAGACATCAACAGAAAAAAAAACTCAGCTGGAAATAGAACACATTAAACCAAACTTAAATGAAAACCTTCAATCATAAGACCATGCCCATCAAGAATCACTTGAGCATTTCTTGCTGTGTGAAGCAGTCATTTTTTAATCTATTTAGGGAGACAATCGCATAACTCAATTAGCTTTGATAATGCAAACCACACTATATAAAGGACTGCAACAAAAGAAATCTACGACTCTACCATGTACACTCAATCTGTTTAAAGAAACTCGTGCAATTTAAGAAATTGCATCACGCCGTTGCCAAATCCGTCTTTGGGTTTGATAATGTGTTTTCGCCTTTGCTGGTATTTTCTGGCAGGGAATCTAGGCCACTGTCACTGTGTGCCCAATAACGTCTCTACGCAGTCACGCAGGTTGCGGAAGTGAACAATTGGTAACTCAATCAACAGCCAGCTGACCGATTTTTAATAATCTCATTTATTGCACACAAATATCGACACGTAATCAATACAGTTTCTTTGCGAGGCCTTCCCTGAACACGGGAGTTGCTCCATAGTGCTACATGTCTATGCTGTGCGTGCATGCGCGTGTGTGTGTGCGTGCGTGCGTGCGTGTGTATGTCTATGAATGTTTGCGTCATTGGCTGTGTGGCTGTGTGTCTGTGTCTATGCCTGTGTGTGTCTGTGGGTGAGAATATGCCCGTGTGTCCATCCTTCACTTATTGATACTAGTGGCCAGCTTACTGCTGTTTATCGATACAAGCAGGAAGAATAAAGTACACGTGTGTGTGCACAACTGCTTATAGCATAACCGCCATAGACGAGAGAATCATTACTGACCCGTGCACAGCTTGAAGTCTTTACAGCACGTTTGTATGTATACTCAAGTAGAGCACACGATTAAGGCCTGTGATACTACCATATTGAGCGACCGTCTGCGACCTCCATAAAGAGACCACTTATCTATGAAGACCACTTTTATTTAGACCATCCGCATGCTTCGGAACCGACTGGATACGGAGCTTCATGGGCACAAAATCGTGCGTTCGATTCATGATCGTGTCTGGTGGTGGGTGTTGAGCAAACCTATCTCTAACAGGTTGCACTCTTCTCAGTGGTACCTATACATTCAATTTACGGGTCAGGCAAGCAAACGTTAATGTGAGTGATAAGCACGTCTGCGTTATACTAGCGGTGTACCGTCTACTCCCAGGAAGTTGAGAAGGATACAGTGTAACAAGGAAGCCAATAACCTGGTCTAGATGTTAAGTTGCTAGACTGTGAATTGCGAGTGTAGAAACTCACATGTACATTTGATACGTACCGGTATGGGCGAGCGGAGCGGCCAGCGGATGGCGCGCAGTCGATCGAGGCTGAGCACCACCAGCATGTTGTTGCTCGCCATCATGGAGAAGCTCTGCACGAACTTGAGCAGGCGGCAGCCGACCTCCCCGCCGCGCCACCGCCGGTCGTACTCCCACACCAGCTGCAACACACAAGACGCAGGGGTATTTCAAGATCTTACGTGATATATATAATATTAAATTTGCAAACAGAAATGTCAAAAATATGAGAAAAATGCAAATTTTGGCAGCCTTCTTGGACGCCATCTTACAATTCTTTTATGAATTTACACTATTTCTTATAGATTCGTTTAATGGTATACAAAATGTAGATGTATATCATGAAAACGGTAATCATTTTGCGTTTTGAACTTCGTAAAAAGTCATTTTTCTTGAAAAAAAACTCATATATTTAGCGGCCATTTTGGACGCCATATTGAATTTTGAAAATTCTGCCTGTTTACTGCAAGTCCACACTCACTTTTCGTGAAGCCATAATCATGTTACATCAAAAAACGATGGGTAATAAACTGGATCCCAAATGCACATAGAATGTTGCCACCATTTTAACTAATGACGCCGTTACATGTGTTCGGAGTGGTTTTATTTTTGTAGCATGAATGGGTAAGTTGTTTAAGAAGTAGCGTGAGGTACATGTAAGAGAGGATGTCGATGCTAATTTGACATGCGTAGGAGTTTAAAGTAATACAATAATTCAAATCTGCATTGCCTACGACTACTGGTCTTGTACTTGAGAATAAACAAATATTTGGTATGGTTGTAGCAGATTTCATCACGTATGGTTGTGAAGGTGCGTGATGGTGAATGCGTGTGTGTTGCTCCTCTTCCCACACCAGTTTTGACAATCTGTTTTTAAAGGTGCCTTATGTTGGTGACTGTGTGGGCTAGTGTGGGGTCTAACTCGTTAGTCTGTCAGTTGTTGCGTGTGAGTGATCATTGGTTACGAAACAAAAATTGCATTACAAGGTACTTTCTGTACAGTAGAACCTACAATTAAGACCAACTCTCTATTGAGACCACATCTATACTAAGACCACTTTTTACGGTCCCAAACCTTCATAACCTATCAAAATGAACCTCTGAATCGATACCGCTCTATTGAGACCAATTGACACTGTCTCCAAGTTGGTCCTAATAGAGCGGTTCTACTGTACATATTTGCGTACGCTAATTGGGTAAACATAGCAAAAGTGCCCATCTCACATCTCATTACTAAGCTGCGCTTCTAGGACGAGACCATTAGATGTAAAAGCACTTTGCTTTGTTTAGTATGCTTTTCACACCACAATTGTGAAGCATCAGACTTACAAACAACACGCCCTTTTCAAGTTGTGAGACCATGGAGATTTAACCCATAGAACTGTAGACAAAGTTGCTATACTGGAGCAGGCCTGGCTTGTTAATCATCTATTTTTTTCTGTGAAAGAAACCGTGCAATGGAGACCAAATGTAAAACCTACATGGCCATGCGGCTTATGATAAGCTCATTTAGTCCAGTGCCCTAAAATAGACCAGCACAGCCATGTGGTAGACTAATCTGAAGATTTACAATACTTTTGATATGGCACCTCAAATGTGGATTTCACTCATAATGTTGACGGGCAGATAGGAATTACATGTATGTACAAAGTTTCAACAATGCGACAATTTGTTTGCGATTAGATAATAGTGGCATTTTCCATTTTGCATTCATAACATTTGGTTTCATCAAGATACACTTGCTGCTTGTAGATCCGAGCTGCTTCGCCTCAGTTAGTAGAAGTAACACATTTCCTCGAAATAGCCGCTTGGTAACAGCAGGTGCTTTTATACCCAAGTAAGTTACACCGTTCACGTCTCATTGATTGAGATAGCATTGCTCAATGCATCTGATTAATATTTTTATATTTTCTAATTTCTAGATTTCAATATTAAAAAATACACGGCTTTGCGCTTGACTGTGTAATGTTTTGTTTACACTGTGTTGTATTTGAAAGTTATTGGCAAAATGATCACGATTTGCAAAGCCAATTTGTGAATTAATGGGCTGGAGAAACGTGCCCTGAATGTGCCCATGGCTTGGTTCTACAATTAATGGTGACGTCAAAGGGTTGTAAAACATATGATATAAGAAGTGCAACCAGCTAGAATACACCCCCACAGGCAGCGACGAATGCCCTTTACATTACAAGCAATGAGCCATGTTACTTTGACTTAGGGCAATTGATTTGCCCTGATGTCAATCCAGATGTTGAAGAACAACAAACAGATCAAGACGAGGGGGGTAGGTATAGGGTGGAAAACGGCGATGGAATGGCAGAATGCCATGAACAAAGTCACTTCTAAATGGATATTTCACATATTGTTTGTTTATTTTCAGGTTATCTTATTTAAATGTTCGATAGCTGTCCCATTTTATTTTTTTCAAGAATCAGATGATCATAAGAAACATATCTATAACATCGTGATACTGTGAGTAAATGTGGTGAGCAAATACACAATGGTCCATTGTAGTAGCATAAAGCGACGTTGAGTTTCACTAGCATAGTTTGACAGTGATCGAATGTGTGTCCAGGCAATTCACACACTGCACCCGTGAGACTGCCGTGGTTCTATTAAACCTGGGCTAGAATTGTCTGTCACTAACAGTAAAAAGATTGTATGATGAATGTATTCTGGAAAAGACGGTATCTGTGACTATGTAATAGAGTTGGCAATGTTACGCTCGTATAGGGTGACACAAGGAAATAACAGCAGGGACTGAAATCATGGGCCCCAGCATCTTGGGAAGGGTGTGCGTGATGTGCATACTACTATGATTTACAAACACTATATAGCATACACATTACTACTATTATATAGAATATAATATAGGAAGTAGCAATGTGTATGGGAAAGTGTTTGTAAATAATTGTAGTGTACAATACCCATGATGCTGGCGATCATGATCGAAACCAAATTTAAAATACGTTCAGATGATTATTGATGTATGACCATTAATATTGTAGACTTTAATTGTAGGCGGTACATGCAGAGATGATTGGGTGCTATGTTTAAGTACCTGGTCGAGGGGAAGGTTTGTTGATTGTAGACTGATTAGAAAACCATAATAGCGCGTGTCTGCAGAAGTCGACCAATATAAACGTACAAGGATATAAACCTGGCCATGTTACAGCCTATACACATCTAATGTGCATCAGCATAATCATAACGAAGTTAAACATGCTACACTTTATCCAGTATAAAACAATTTTCAGGGTTCTACACCTAAAGCAATTGAATACATTTATGTTATTCAGGCACGCCTATGTTTCAATTAGTTGCACACATTTGCAAAATATACACACCTTTTTGGTAATACGAAACGAGCATGGGAAATTGTTTAGTAAAAAGCTGCAAGGATGTGATGACATACAAGTTACCACTGCCATATTGAATTGGGCAAAACACAAGATACCCATTTTCTTAATTAAATATAGCAGTTTCAATACCACGTTGATTAATGCAATGTGATTAGCACGTCAGGCAATGCGTCTTACAAGGTATTCGTAACTTTGACCTGCCTGCATCAAAGTGTCTCATAGGAGCCCTGTTTCTAAGCATACCTGTTCCAAGCATGGGTTTGTTAGCATTAAGAAAAAAATGGTTCGTAATGCATCAGTCATTTTAAGCCTGCGATGTTGTGGTGGTTATCAAACTAGAGGGTAAGTCATCTTCTGAGGCAATGTCATGAGTATGGGTGCATATGACAGGATGAGGAGAACCAATGCAGTCGGCTTACACCGCCTGGGATCGGGTCGTTCCGCCATGGGCCCGCTCATGCGGCTATCGGCATTAACAGAGGAGGATTTGAGGTAGCGGGGTAGGCCTGATCTACAGTTTTGAATAGCATTTAATGACAAAGTAAAGATGTCAGATGGCTAATCCAATACTTGGAATCTAGGGAACTTTTTCTTCGGGAAACACAGCCATTGGTTTGCCTTGGAAACAGCATCCAAGATACAATTGGCATATAAAAAGAACTAGAACATTTGTCACCAAACAAAGGGCTGCTGATATATTATTGTTTTTTTTAATTTGTGTCAGTAATGAAGTCGTGTGCGCTGTGTTGTTATGGTTACGCCACGGAAGTAAACGGAAAAAAAGCTGCTAGCTGCGCGGAATGGATGCGCACTGGCCTTGCGCACACCAAAAATTATATACCGGTTTTAAGCTTGAAAACAACAATCGAAAATTGAGATATTTGCGATGAAATAAATACTTTGGCAATTATGAAGAAAGCGGAGAAATATTCGCGTTGTTCACTTACTGGGAAGTCAAGAAAGTGTCACCAGCTCGATAGGATATGATAGAGTGACGATACGTCCAACACATTGTAAGCTCTCTCTGAAACTGACTGGAATGTATTTAGTGATACACAGGACACATCTCAGTCATTATTTTTTAAATACAGTTACCGAAAACTACTAAGTATACCACACCAGTTCGCTGATCAGTATTTCAGCTTTAGAGGTGAACATGTGAGCATATACTTTTAGCGTATTTTCACTGTCAACCTGTGGAAACCAATTTGCGTGGCATTTCCACCCAATTCGACAGTAATGATGAGTTCCGCGCATCTGAGCGTTATGAGTTTATAGTCTGAATGAAAGCATTGTGTGCATTCTATTGAGGAAACTCCTTGACGATAATGTCCATTAAAACATACCTTGAAAGAAAGGCTGTCGACTTTATCACATGTATGAGTAAATTGGAGCTTTCAAGGTTTTTGTTCTTTTGAACAGTCATTACCTGTTGCCATTTCAATGGTTTACATAACTTGGCTTTTAATTAGTGGGCAACAATAGCGAGGATTTCCGTTATTATGCACAATAAAAAGCAAAGCTCATGACAATCATCTTTAACCTTGCAAAACGATGTATGGCAATGTGAAATTACGTGATAACACTTGATAATAGGAACATAATTATGAATAATGTACTGAAGTTATGTTGACACATGTATGTCTCTCCACAATCGCATGCTTATAAGAGCGGCAGGAACAAATCTCAAGTTGTGTCAAGAAACAAGAATATGAAAGTGCGCAGATTGCGTATGTTTGCTTTTTTGCATGCAACCCCCCACCTTCTGTGATGACAGCTTGACATCTTGTGTCTGTATGTAAGTCTACACATGCATGGGCAATTATGAAACAATTATGAAACCTGTGGCATATGTGTATTTGTCTCCCCACGTCAGTACCATCACAAAGGTAATTACTATTCAGACATTCAAATGTTACAGTTCAAATGTGTTTTAGCACTACGACATGCCGTGTATAATTGGCAATCAAACATAACTGCAACCTATTGGAAGATTTACCTGGACGTTTTCTCAGAGTATTAATCTGTAGGGTAGACAGTCTTATAGAACTCATGTTTCAGCCAATTTCAACTGTGATGTGTCGTTTAATTGTTAACGGGCATTTCTTGCACTAACAATTATTCCAATATTAGTCGAATTAAATAGAACAATATAGCATCAACAACAATAGTAGCTAGATCAAAAGTGCTCAGAGAGCACAGAGTCACTAGCAAATTGCCCTCTGAGTATCAGATGTCAAGATATCACATGTGATACTCAGAGTGGCAGATTGTTGACTCTCGGATAATACGGATATTTACTTTGACCACATTTACTTTGCAATTTCATGTGTGATTTACCCTATGCATGTGTTCCTCACATTTGACCATAGATGTATATTAAACAACGTAGGGTGTGGGCTTTTATGCTGATATTTGATATCATCGTGGTGAAACTGTTGTTTATCGTGTCAGCAAATGTGCGTTTTTTTTCAAATCTATGCTCAGCAATGCACATACGTAAAATCCTTTTTGTTTCAATGAATTTACACCAGGATTCATCAAGTCCAGCAAATTTTTGTAAAGTAAATATCTATTGCCCTTGAGTCAACATTGTGTTAGGGATGCTGTGCTCTCTGAGCACTTTTGGTCTAATGCAATCATTGTGTCAAATTTGAAGATCTTGTTTCAAAGTGTATTGAAAAGATAGAGAAAAATATTAACATATTGACTGAAAATCGTCCTCTGGAAGGCAAACGTTGCTTGGCAAATGCCAAACTTGGACATGTGATTTTCAATAAGCATGTAATCATTACATCAATTTTGAACATTTTCTTTCAAGCAATATCAACTTTATTTCAGGAAATGTTGAAAATGGATCCAAAATTGCCATGTGGAAAGTAAATGTTAATTGGCAAAATGCCCAAAAAAGCGAATCGTTCCAGTACCGCGTCATACCACATAGTTGTGTTCAGTTGGAACAAAATCGATTCATAAGTAAATGCTCTAGCTTGTCCAGCGACATACATGTACATAGATGCAAACGAAACAAACAAGACTTTCACTTCGTTGAAGCGATGCAACTAAAACGCTGGACAATGTGATTGAGTTGCCACAGATGTATGTACTTAATATCACGCAAATACAATGTATTTCAACTTCAAATATTTGTTCTGAAGTCATGCCATAATGAGAAAACCAAATGAATCGCCGCCAATAACACGACAAACCCCAAAATGAACAGCTGCAGGTCAAGAACACGGCAAAGAGCATACAGTAACAGTTGCTAATTCTAATAGGTACATATTTATAGTGACCTCTTTGACAAAAGATACACCAATTCCGGAAAACACGAACACATGCTATCCAATAACCTATGATTATTTAGAGGTAGTGCTGAATATTGATGAGAACAAGAGGTACACCTCGATAATTGGCGCCACTTACACAATTGACCGTGCTTAATTATGATGAGTTGCTGTTAATTGCGTGGGTATGCTCACGTTGCACTCGCGTGTGTGGGGTTAAAATGGAGGTGCCTTTAGAAATGCTTCTCAACAGCGTATAGATGCCTATCATGACGCACATTATGCACAGGATAAGTACAAGTCATGCATTGCGTATCGCTATTGTTCGTAAATAGAAACAAGTTTCCAAAAGTATGGCTACCAAACTATTGTCATAGATTGCTCCATGTTATTAGTTGTATTAGTAGCGTGATAATGTCATGAATGGTCTTTTAGAAAATTACTGTGTCTCGCACATGCATATAATGAGTTTGTTTGCAGGTGGATATATCCATATACACTACATAGTCAGTCAATCACACAAACAATTTAAAAAACATTCAGACACCCTCCTCAGAATGACACATGTTAGATGACTTGTTCCTACTCTCCAGGTGTCAATTGCCACTCAATACCAACAGGCACACAAACCAGTCAGTCACTGACAACTGCATGATGAACGGATTTTCATCTCATTCTAAATTTAATTGAGGCTTCGAATGCTTTCAAGGCTTTTATTCTTTTGAGCAGTCATTACCTGTTGCCATTTCAATGGTTTACATAACTTGGCTTTTTGATTAGTGCGCAATAATAGCAAGGATTTCCGTCATTATGCACAGTACTATAAAATAAAACGCATGACAATCATCTTTAACCTTGTGAAACGCTGTATGGCAATGTGAGATTACATACAAAACGCCTCTTTGAATATAAACATGCATCCACACAAACACACCTATGGCATTATAAGTGCACAGAGAGCAGACTTTCCTTCAAAGTATCATGTTCACTTTCTTGTTCTTTTCTGGTGCACACCCTCAAGCTTTTTATGTTCACAAAACCCATGAAATCATACTATTCAACTATTAATGCGTAAGGCACAGCACGCCGCAAGTTCAGTCTACTGCCTTTCTACGCCCAAAATCATATACAGACCATCACGATCAGACAATAGGAGACTTTTGACGTTCTTACGGTGGCCGCAGAAGAAGTATGGCTATAAAATGGACACACACCCCATCACGCCCGGTGCTTACCTGCGGCAGGCATGCGCCGAACACGACACACAGGTCGGACAGCGCCACGTGCATGATGAGCTGGTTGACGCGCGACTTGCGGCGCCGGTTGTACCACAGCCAGAGGAAGACGCCGGCGCCGCCGAGCGCGCCCACCACCACCTCCACGTACAGCACGAGGATGCGGATCTCCTGCGGCGAGGACGGCAGCGTGAGTATGGGTCAGAAGATACAGTACAACCTCTCTATTAGGACCACCTTTGGGTCCAGTTTTAGGTGTTCCCAATAGAGAGGTGGTCTTGAGATAAGATTGGAGGTTCAGCATTATTATAGGGCAGCAGATACCAATGTAAACTTGATGACGTCAGCATTATCATATTAAATATTCTGTACATGTATATTTGGCCTACAGCACTAGGTGTCATTGTCAATAGTGTATAGTTTTCTGTTTCGGTTGTATTCTTGAAACATATCAAGAATACATCCGAAAAAAGAAAACTATACACCATTATTATAGGTCAGCAGATACCAATGTTAACTTGGTGACGTCAACATTATTATAGGACAGAAGATACAGTAGAACCTCTCTATTATGAACGCTTTTGGGACCGGTGTTATGTGGTCTCAATAGAGAGGTGGCCTCTATACAGAGGTTCGTTTTGGTCCTCCTAGAGTTTTATAAAGGTTTAAGACCATGCCGCGTGGTCTTATAATAGAGGTGGTCTCAATAGAGAGGTGGTCGTGATTAGAGGTTCAGCATTATCATAGGTCAGCAGACACCAATGTTGACTTGAATAAAGTACATGTAGAACGCGATTATGCGAATCTCTCCTGCAGCAACGCGGATTAACGACTATGTTATAATCCACTGTAAAATACCATAGTATTTCAATATAACTCCTTTGTTACTTAATTCCCGTTCTTAAGTATACTGCATTTGACTGTTTGGAAATTGTCTAGTTGTATACGCGACAGTGATGACAGCGTATATTTTACTGGCGTATATAAATTACATTTTACCAAATAAATAACTGTGAATGTGACTTGAAAAATGACGTCAGCATTATTATAGGCCAGCAGATACCTATGTGAACTTCTGAATGCAAAAGAACCTCCTAAACTTTATACAGACTGCCCTGTTAATTGTAGTTAATATGCTCTCAAAAATTATACCAATCTCCAGCAGAATGAAACATAACGGTGCTAGAGCACAATTTATTTACATTGGTACATTCGTGATAGGAAAAATGGTTTAGATGAGAGAGAACGATGATTTTGATAGGTGTTATAAAGCTTTCCATATTTAAGAATAATGTGTTTGCCCACAATATGGTTAGTCACGATACATTGACCCCCCCTCCCCAAACCCCCCAATACAAATTTTAAAAAGTTGTGCCCAGGACCGCCGTAAAAAGTACGAGCGCATTATGAACAATTTCTATTTTCTCAGCTTCCCACTCACTAGACCGCATCTCCGCTGTTAAATGAAAGAAGAGCAAATTTCCCAGGGTCATGCCAAGTTTCATGCTTTTCAGAAACAAAAGAAAAACAAAAACTGCGTATATTAGCTCTTAACTTCCCCACTGCCGGGACCACGGGCGCCCCGCTCTGTACCTTGTCGAACTCGGCGTCCGCCACGTGCTTCTTGTCGCCGTCTGCCGCCGCCGTGGACGTCACCGAGTCCGTCACGGCGCCGATCTCACTGATCGTCTCCATGGTAACCGCCGCCGACGTCGCCATGCTGCTGGTGACGAGGCTCACAACGAGGCTCTGGGTGTCTGCAATGCATGAGTAAACATCGTATGTAAGGATAGTTTATATTTGGGTGGCCAGATCACAGTATCTCTGTAATAGCCTTATATTTGCTATATGTCAAAGTGTCAAAGATTTTTTTTCTTGACTTGGGTAAACAAGCGAATGGTCCTTTTAATTCTTCTAAGAATACATTTGAGGTCAAGTTCATAATGACTGGACCATCTTATCAGCAGCATATGAAAGACAAAAAAAGTTATTTGTTTATGGCTTATGCCGATCCATTGTTGATGGCATCCCAAGGGGTCACAACCCTAATTTTGTTTGACTCCTTTCCCACGCACCCCCCCCCCGGCCCTTGCTAGTTGTTCCACACCCTATAATATTTTGTGCCTTTGCCCCTCACATCCCACTTAATTGAGAGCCAACTTTCCTCTTTTCATCTTTTTGTGCTCGTGCCCGATCGTTCTCATTTCGTAGGCATACAAACAAAGATATCTAAAACAAAGTATGATGTAATACAGCGATATCATCAAATATAAATCTGGAGCACTGATAGCCGTAGTAATAAAGCCATTCAATGTCAATTAGCACAGTAATGAAGCTATTAGTGAAGCCATACTTCTGCCGAGGCCGTTATGAAAGGTATTGCGGTGGCAGATAATGTTATTAGATGTCCAATAGAAGGCCTATGAGTGTGATAAGCATGACGTCATTAGTCTTTTGAAATGAGATAAAAGATGAAGATAGAGCATATATAATGAATCATATGGATACAAACTGCCGCAGTAAGTCTGTTTGGGCAGTTGCGAAAGATAAGTATTTCGTATAGTCATTGTCAGAAGATTTCAAAATAAAAGTATAGATAGTTTCATTTTTTTTCTTACATGGAACAGAACCAATTTTGTTAGTCTCTATAAGCAATGCTGCCACACATACACTTTAGTTACACTATAGAACTGTCAATGGCAATGATTGGGTTGGGAAATCAGTGTTTTCTGAACACATCAACTTTGATGGAAATTTGTGCTGGCATAGTTGCCCAAATGTCCGCAAGGATGTCACACGTAAAAATGAGCAGGCCAATTAGTGCTAACACTGAGACTGAATGTCAAGATTTTGATGTGCATTAGAATGAATAGACGGCACAATTCTACGTATGACCATGGAGTGTACAAGCCCCTGTTATGTGTAGCAATTACTAGTGTCTATCCCCGATTTCTAAATGTGCGTTTGCGGATGAGGATTACAAAGATGATAAATGTTATTCTATATTTGAAAACACAATGCATCAATTAATATGTAACAACGCCTACAATACCACTACGGATTAGTCTTCAATATATTCAGGACTGTGTAATATCGGACCATGGCACACTAATTGGAGAGACATCTGACCTGTCAGTTTAGCCTCATGTTGCACATTCCGACCTAATAGCGAATACCCAATGCGAATTTGCATATTTTGATCTAATTAGGAATATGCCAAGGGTTAAAAAGCAAATTTTGAGATATAGAATGAGCCAATGATATTCAAGGTGGGACTTGTGACCAAAGCGTAACTCTTAACACCCCGTTACACTGCTATCTTACCCTCTCCCGTACAGGACGCATTCTCAGGGCTTTACAAAGAAACCAAACAACTTTATCGGTCAGATTCTTTGTCATACACGACATGATTAGAATTATGGCTTCCTTCTAATATTTGCCACGAAGAAGTCATTGTAGAGTCTGTAGACAGTATTTTGATTGGACAGATTTTCCCCACGTCACTATTGCTTTCCATTAGTCTGAAATCACGTAGCCGCCATTTGCAGAGTTGAGTGTACATTTGACTGACACCAATAGGTAACCCTGCGGTGTGGACAACAGCATGGACTACACAGCATAGCGGCAATTAATGCGTGACCTACTCGAGCCTTCCAGATGCAGTTAAAGCTCATTTACAATGAAGTTCAATATTTCTGCGACAGGTTGAATGGCACTAAGCTTGCAACCATCAGACTTTGTAACTCTTCTCTAGTCGCATTTCGAATACATCGCAACGACATTCACTTCCCACACCTGGCTGTACATGTGTAAGTAAACACATACCAGTATGCATGTAGATGACATCCATAACTAGAATGAATGTATACACATGTCCAATTCATACACGTATATTAGCTGCGAACACAGACCACTGGCAGATGCAGGTATTCAAAAGAAACAGGTTTTAGTAACCGGGAACGTTTGTAAAATTCATTCAACCTGTAGGCGCAAACATGGCCGACTTATACTACACTCTATGTATTTTGTTTCATGCCTCTGTCACATATAGAACTTTGCTAGATGTCGTGATTATAGATAGAGTTATTTACAGTCTCTAGTGAAGCCAGAACTGGCAGGACATGCACCGTGTCCAGTCAGGACATTTGCTTGCGTCAGACTCGCTGCATGTACCTCGTTCAAAACACTTCCAACTTGTACTCTCCTTCGGGCAAACCATCTTTCCCATTACCACTCTTCACACAAACACAAGAGCACAATGAAACCATAATCTCACCTAAACCACCCAGTTCACACAATAATCTTACAACTGGCTACCAGGTCCTCCACTTAGTACATGTATATCACACATGCAACAACCTTTAAAACCACCTGCTGAGGACATAAACATAACTCTGAGTACTGTAAAACTAGAAATGTTTGCGCACGATTTAATTTGCATTTACCTCTGATACGCAGAGTGATAAACATCGGCATTTTCAGAACAACTGCAAATTATAATTAAAAGACAAATAATAGCATTTTCATCACTGATTAGTTTTACATATGCACTATCTATTAATTGTGCTTAGATTATTTTTGCTGCTCTGTTTTATTTGCCTTGGTGGCATATGTAGGTGTGTTCTGTTTACATAATCTTCTGGGCCAAATCCCAGGTACCCGAATTAGCTATTTTAACTGGATCTACCCATAAAAGCAAATGATATTAGATTAAGACTGCAGAATGCAGCTACCCGGCCACCGTCTGTCCGCGTGTGAATTAAGAATGATAAGTCCACAGTAAATGTATTTGTTCTACTTTACAGTGCACTTATGTCAGCGACTTCATTGTCCGGGAAGTCCATTAAGTAGCACATAAACAGTATCACCTGCAGTATCACGACCATAAACAGTATCACCTGCCTCCTGATGTCACGATTTACGCTACATGGGATTGTGAGAAGCATGATTAAGACCTCTACACGGACTAATTAAAGGCGACAACAGAAGTCTTTATACTCAGCCAAGAAATCCCCACTGGCACGCCATTGTCTTGTTATGGCGATAATGGGGTTTATTGGGTGACATATAGGTTTTCTACGTGTCTGTGCGTGGAACAAGAACGGTAATGGGAACCGTTGTCATAGTGTGTGCTTCGGCGGCAGAGTAGATAGTGAGATGGCCTCGTGACCAGAAGGTCGTGGGTTCGATTCATGGTCGGGTCTGATGGTGGGTGTTGGGCAACACTATTTGCAACAGATTGCACACTGCTTCGTGGTACATACACATTAAATAGTATTGATAGCACTATCAAAAGGTATCTACGTGGTGTTTTTAAATACAGTTGTTTTGCAAACATACATTGCAATATGTATGTATATAACGATATAGGTATTACATTGCAGGCACTTAAGAAGACTGCATATTTCAGCTTAGTGAGATCCGGAGCTCAATATGCGTGTGCAGCATGTGACCCCCATTACAGGACAGACAATGGGACATTGCAGAATGTCCAGAACAGAGCGATTCTATGTGTGTGTGACAAGAGACCCAGAGTAGAGGTCAGTGTGTCAAAACTTGTCAGGCACTTGAAGTGGACTCCCTCGGAGCAGCAGCACCACAACGGTCAGCGCCTAGCACTAATGTGCTAGATGTTGTAGCCCAGCTCGGACTGTTAATGCTGACAGGAGGACCAGAAGCTCACTCTGCCACAAGTTTTGCCGGTGCTCCGATGGAACTTATTCATTCCTCAACATGACTGTCAAGGAGTGGAATCTCTTTCCCGCCGATGTGGTACAGGCTAACTCGTCAACCAGCTTCAAAAGTCAGCTAGCTGTTCGCGCAGCTGGGTTGAACCAGCAGGACTCACCTGGCGCGATGAGCTTTTGATCACTGCCGGTCTAAAGTAGAACTAGAACATGTAGACATGCTCCCATACAGGCAAATAGACATACCAATGGCTGACAGATTGCGGAACTACATAGGGGCGAACAGACAGTGACGGAGAGACGAATGAAAAATGTGATTGTTGAACCCAATCACACGGGTAGACCATCATCCTGATCCCACTCTAAGTAATGACATGTGCTCAAAGGAAAGTGCTGGGCAATACATTGAGCCCTTGATATGCTGAGCGAGGTGACTATAACAATTTACAGTTGTGTATGATGAAGAAAAACAAGTGATGAAGGAAGCAGTGAAACACTGCAGAGGTAAAAGAGGCACAGGTTATATCATTCCACAATTTTCTCGGCCAACGTGCATGTATATGGCGCCTGTATTGCAACTCTATCAGACATGAAGCATATGCATATGATCACTCAACAGGTATTTGATGAATGACATTATCAATATCAATAGATCTCAATAGAATGTAACAAGTTTTCAAACACGCAAGATGAACGATGCAACATATGGCCATTATAAACCAATGACCTGTTAAATCTCCATTATTTTTACTGACAAACGTTTCAATGCCACACATTATTCAATGCGAATGTTTCCAATACCGCCTATTCCTACTATGTAGGTGATGTACATACGTAAATGATATCAAACCTTGAGAACACAGCGGGAAGCCGATTCATCACGTTTTAAAACACTTGCCTGGCAAATTCAGAACCCCTCAGTTATGGCTCTCTGCAGGGCATTTTTAGATTAATTGGGATGAGCGGGAGTGTAATTGCTGTTTACGTTGAGCTGACTTTGTTTGCTGACACGCACACTTACTGTGTGTGGTGGGTTGAGCGATGCAAATGTAAACCACTTTGGCTACGTGAGTAAGGACATCAGCTGGTTGAGGAGTTGGACTCCAGCAGATATCCTGGAACACACGAGATCAGTGGGTACAACTGTAGGTTAATAAAGAACACTGTAAATGATTGTAGTGGTTGTAGCACTACGACTTTCTGTCAATCATGTGTGGTGAGTTTCAGAAAGGAGAAATAGCCCGGGAACGTGTGACTCAAGACTAAGTCAATAATTCATGTAGGTGTGCGCTTACAAACTCAGCATATATTGGAGATTAAATCCTATGGGACTCACACGTCACGTCATCTTAATCCAGCATCAATAGTCCACTAAATACATCATCGTTCTGTGCACTCCAGCTTTAGCAGAATTTGCGGGAAGAATTAAGTCATTATATAAGTTGAAGAATTAATTAGTACATGTATTCAATGAACACTTGATTATAGTTAGTCGACTGATACTAACTACATATTACATAATTGTGTTCACAGATAATAGTTGGTCCTTGCCAAAAGATACACTCATACTAAGATGTGTATGTGCGTGTGTGTGGGGGGGGGGGGGGGCTGAAAAAGGGGGATGTGGGAACAAAGGCCAATAAAGAGGGGTGTGGGATGTCAAGGCAGTGGGATGTGGTAAAAAGCCTTAATATTTTGTGGGATATGGAAAAAAAGGCTAAAACATTTAGGGGTGTTGAAAATAAGGCCCAAAAATTAGGGGTGTGGGATTTCCTAACCCCTTATAACACCCGCCCCGTATACCGTTTGCTATAGCACGGCACAGCTCAGTAGCTTTTCAATTTAAACCTGCTCTTTTGCAAGTCGCAAGCAGCGTTGTGCACTAGCCGTTAACAGCATAAATGGGTAGTAATGGACAAGATGACTTAAGTTGCCACCCTCGGGTTAATTAATATTTATGAACGTGGCCAACCCGCGTTGGGACAACATAATTGATGCTGAGCAGACACCGCTAATGATACATCCCACATACTCACTACTCAATAGATTGGTTACGTACACGTGAGAAGACGTCTCCCAGGGTGACATCTGAGCATAGGATACTTCCCATGCATGTTATTCTTTGAAAGCAAAACTCAATCTCCGAACCTGGAACAGGTCACTTATGGGTCTAACGTCCTTCCGCTGAAAGAGGACGTTGTGAATCTTCATGGATGTTGAACAAAAAAAACGTTCGCTTATGACCTGATGAGAAATGCAAATCTTAATTTGGAAGTTCGGACCCAGTATTGCAATGTACTAGTACATGGTTACAATACATATTAATAATATACTTTTTTTTCAAAACAAATAACTCATTATTATATGAGCTAAAGCTAAAACAATTCTTCTGATCCAAGTAAATGTGGCCAATAATATTATATGCAGTGACGAACGTAGCTGAACATGTAAGATTGATGGCTGCAAAATGTTTGATATATCGCTCATACAGAAATATGGGCTAGTGATGAAATCAAAACCATCAATTTCTTGTGTTCTTTGGTTGATGAAGTGTTTGTAAACCTGTCGTAGGATTTACATTGTTAGTACACAAACTGATGCAAGAAACTATTATCAACACCATCAAAGGAAACGCAATAACTTACAAAATAAAAGAAAAAAAGAAAAGAAAGTGGAAGCAAACATGGTATGTCCTAGTTTGTTCTTATAAAAGGTGAAATGAAACACAGACACAAGGTTTAGCACCACTTTATGCTACTGAATGAAGCAAATGTTTTAAAAATAAGATATCAGAGATTAAAACATGAAGACCAGTAATCTTTTCCAAGACTGTAATGATCTGTATTTGTTCCCCCACGAGTTAGTCAGAGTAAATCATACAGAAGCATAAAATGTGTCCCTGTTTAAAGATTAACCATGAAATCTCAACTTGCTCAAATTACGGCCCAGGTAATTAGATTTATTCTTCCATGTGGTCGGCAATAGATGCAACAACAATAGAAAACGCCCCAGACGACCATCAAAAGCGTGTAAATTCTGCAAGTTTGTTTCTCATTAAACGATAGTTTAGTTGCTAACATTAGACCTTCAACATTAGCTAAACGTGGTTCAGAGACGCGAGCGTGTCTCTTTTGACGTATAACACAATACACACTCGACAGTTGTTTTAAACTGTGCTTCATGAGCACAAGCAAGTCATACACAATCACGATGCTAACATTTTAACCCCTTGGTTTACATGTACATAATTCATGGAATTGCTACCGGTTCCCTCGCTTGCCAACCAGCCTTTATTGAAGACCTGATTTTGCCAGTGCTTAAAATGGAGCCTGGGCCTAAATTGGCTTTATATTGGGACCGAATAATAGCAAGAAGGGGGCAACGCGAGTTTTATCTCTGCTCGCAGATTGGGGCATCAATAACACGTGGTTTAGTGGCTTATACGTCATTGTCAGCGTTATGACGTCACATTAGCTGTGGTTGACTCTTGCCGCATGCCGATACAATCCCTTGGGCTTGTCCCGTCTGTGTCATGGAGAGCTGTACTGTGTATATGTGCATGTCAATTTGTGTTCAACTACAAGCATGCCATTGGGAAATCTTAAGTCAGTGATCAAGGAAACGGAAAGGAACCAAAAACAAAGGATATCGTTTTGGTTTTCCATTAATCATTTGATAGATTAAGGTGTTTGCACTGAAGAACACATTCACCTAGATTAGATACTGGGAAATGATTCTTCACTTTAATAGCAGTGCATGTTGGTGCTGACGTCATAACAAGTTAACAAGCACCAGATGTAACAGCGGTAAAACATGGCACGTCTATAACTAGTGGTGGGGCACCTGCATTGATACAACGTGTTTATTGGCCGACGTGAGGATTTTATAGTCTGAGATATAAGGATTTTGATGGTTAATTGATATAGAAAACCAGCTGTGTGAATATAGTCACAGACTGTTTCTCAGATGATAATTTTATTCATTTTGACACATTTTAGTATCTGAACACCACGAAAACAAGTGTAACTGTGTGAGACTTTGATACATGCAGACACACATTGCACCATTTAAACAATTCATCACCTTTCTCGTTGCTATAAGATTTGAAGCATGCTATTTCAGCGTGCCATATATCTTATTCACTGTCAAAATGCTGTGTTTAATGGTGAAAGTTGCAATAACCGTTGGATAAATCTAAAATGATGCATCACTGATAAATATTTTATCATTTATGAGGATTTTCTTTTTTTTAATTATGCCAGACTCAATATAATGCTGCAAACTAATTTAAATGCTATGTCTCATAAGAAAAGAACGCTATAGTTGGACTGATTTAGGAAACAAGTTGGCAACTGTATTTTCATGAAGGCTCTATGCTCTTCTCATTATTGTTCATATGTCACTCTATGCACTTATTACTGTTAAATCAATTCATACTTCTAGGATTGTCCACTTTCTGTGATATACAAATCACCACATAGACACTTTTAGGGTAATCTCTAATCCCATTTGCCACTGGCTAGTAATCCAAAGCTCACCTAATTACCGGTAAGTGGTCATGTCACCTAATGCGATTTGATTGCTAATGGAAGTAATGGGTTGGATGGTCATCCTCCAATAGAATGTAGAATGTACAAGCCAATCTTCACCAATTCGCAGTCGCCCACATATGCAAATTGTGAAAATGGAACACCCTTTCAATTAATAAAATGCAACACAAGCCGTTGTTCCCAATAAGCTGTTACACTAACATAAGTACGCCCATAGGCAACACATAAACTTAGGGGAAGCTCTAATCATAACATTTATCAATTTAGATAAAATGTTACTCAGCAAAACAACCATAACCTGTCTACCACATTCGGACAGCAGATTTTTTAGGACGTTAAACATCATTTCTCTCAGAACGGCTCTAAAAGTGTCCCAGTAAACACTCAGTATAATTGCAGTCCTATGTCTGGTCATAAACGTGGCGCGTCTTACTGTTGCGTGCTTGTTAACCGATCATGACGTCTGCACCAACATACACTTATAAAAAGTGATGAACGTTTTAAATGTTCAGGCAGATGCCCGTGGCTTCAATCTCCTGGATATGCTACTGACATAAGGACAATTCGACGATACCGCAAGCCAAATACACACTAAAAATCTATTAATATATGCCCATTTCCAAGACACCAACATGTACATGAAAAGTAGATACATGTAAAGACGCGTGTGCAACTAACAGAAACGCAAACATAACATTAGAATATTTTTAAAGCATATGCAATTAATTGTAAATGTTGAATGACTTAACACCAACCCATCTACATTTAAACCCATTTACACGTAACTGGAGCAAGGGATCGCGAGCTGTGGACGTGTCTGATGGTGAGATATGCGGCGGCGACGGCGGCGGCTTCTCTTACCGCCACTAAATCTACAGGAGTGTCACGTGACAGGCAGCAAGGACAGACGACACTGGATCACGGGGATCGGCTTCTGCTGAGGGTGGGGAGGGTTGGCATTTTCGCACCATCTATACTGACATACAACCTTTTGCGGCTGGGTGGTTATTATAATGATTTTGTAAATCGCATGTTTATGCTTGTATATGCCACATGTCAGTATCATGAATATTTTTTGACTCTATCTAGTGTGTAGCTCATTTTGTGCTGGATTCATTGGAAACAGAGAGTTAGTTATGCGCTTGAAGCATTACAATGCATCGTAATTGTGAGTGATTCGTATGTTGTGCAAGCCCAGAGAAGCAAAAACTACATAAAAAGAGCAAAAAAGCAGATGCTTTCTCAATTGATGTCATCGTCTCTTCACTCTCCACCAGAAACTATCAAAGGAATGTTGGAGGGCAAATATCTACTCATGTCACACTGTGTCTGTAAAGAAACCTTTCTGTGTAGTCACAACTTGTGAGTTGATATTCATTGGTTTAGTTTGGTAAATGGTGCAAACGACGCTGTCACCATTAACCAGTGATGTTTCATGTTCTCATTTTTATGTCACTGCATGAGTAGGTAGAAATGTCTATAAAAATTAGTTGAACACTGTATAGTGTAAGAAACGTGGCCCGGGGAACCTTTCAAGAGGAACAGGGATTTGATGCCTCTGATTGTTCGGGGCAAGGTACAGACACTATAGTCCAATTGTATGTCACTGCGTCCTGTGCTGGATGTTAACGTGGTGGTTTAAATAGGCCACCAGGCTGTAAGCGCTGTACCAATAAAAGAAATCTTCCTTTCCCCCTGATTACCCCGCTTAAAGTTGACGAACCCAATAACGCCATGTTTCTGGGTGGCGCATGCGCATGATGGCGGAAGGACATGTTAATGGTGTCTACAAGACTTTAAGACAAGCTTCGTCACACGTGCGCAGTTAGAATTCCTAATGAGACATTCTGCTTAATTTGTATATTCAACTAAAGTATCTTTGGTGATGGTGAGTGTGGTGGGGGTTGGGGGGATGGGAGTACGTGGGGGCGGTGGCATGGTCTGACATAATCGCTCCACTATGGAAGAAAACATTCGTTGATCACATGACCAAACAATACGTCAGAACCGTCGCTGTCTGTGCAGACAGGTTTGAGTTGGTCCACATGTTGGCTGAAAAGGTGGAGAGGTTTGCCTCCTTTCTCATCTCTCCATCTCCATTTCTACATCTCAATATCTTGTAGACATGGGACCAGAATCTTTATAGGCCTGTCCGTGGCAAACTCTTGAACTCCTACCACACCTAACTTACTCTGCACTATCATACAAACATTATCGTGAGATTAAAAGGCACGTACGTAAATGAATAGAGCATGTACCAAAACGGGGTCTATACCTAAACGGCTGGTCGCCATTTCTTCACGAGTTCCTTCATGAAATCCTATTGAAATCGTCCACACATAAGATGCGCGTTAAGTTCCTGTTTGAAAAAAACTATTAGCATACTTCATCACATTTTGGCTTCCTGTAAATGTATACAAGTACAAAATGTATGGACCTATTTAAGACACTGTCCTTTTGCACCCCCTCATATTTCATAATGCCAAATAGCCCTTTACAGCATCGTGATGGTCTAGCAATTCAATACAGCTTCAATAACATGTCTTAAATTGATAGCCACATGTCACACTTCAAGTACTTTCAATATGGCAGAGTGCTACTAGAGAGGACGTCCTCTCTCCGTGCATCTTTCACAGATTCTTGGCCCCCGTCAGGGCTGATAATTTACCATGGACTCTTTTTTGAATAGCATACACTCAAAACACAAATGCAAGTACTGGAAGGAATTTAGATACTATTCAAAGTCTATCAATTTAACTAGCATCAGCACCAGTTTTACATGTGTATGTACAGCATATTTGGAGGGTAATGCTCTTTGATATTACTTATTTTTAGCACTATGACTATTTATAATTGATGATTGAGTTGTATATAAAATAGTATGGCAACGTTTCAATGGGGGTCCATGCTTTACACGGTGCATATTGTTGTATGTTAAAACGATTTGCACCAAGGCCTAGTGTGTAAAACCTAAAATGAGTAAACTCAACTCTGCCAACTAATCAACTCCGATTACAAAAGTCATTTTAAGGCTTATTGTTTGTTTAATAACAACGATGTGACATGCATGCCGGTATGTCATTTTGCTCTATATACGTAATCATTATTGCTGCGTGATTTACATTTTAATGTGTATGAGTTTGTTTATATCGTATGTTACACTAAGAAATAAGTAGTAATGGACTCCATCAATTAATGAAGCGTGCAAAACGTCCTAAGGAAGAATGAGAGTATACTGATGTAGTGTTAATCATGGTTATTTCTTGGTGATGAGTTCTTCTGACAAGACTCCTTCTCCACCGTCAGGCGTGACTCTATCAACACGAGCTACAGTACGTTGCTATTTTGTGCGTGAGTCACACTCACCTACTCTGGTTTTTACAGGAACGTGGCAGTTAGAAATGTGCCCCTAATCGTACGTGTACATGTAGGTCTTTTGTACGTCTTTATAATAGAGATGGGGGCGGGGGCGCTTCGAAGCTTCGTTCGTCTACCCTTAGAAGTTCATTTCCACGATTGAACGTCCAGCATAACAATACATTATTGCTATTCTGGACAACATGTCTGTTGTGAGAATCTTTTCTGTAAAGATCATGGCAAGTTCGCAGAGCAGCCAATTTTCCGTTACAAGATGACAAAGAAAGTAAAATAGATCAAAGAGATGCAGGCACGTGGCATATGTCACTTGGCGGTCAGCTTCTGTCTAGGTAGTTAGGTTGGGAAGTGCTCACATTGTTTGATTGTTTACAGAGCCAATGACCGCTTGATTGTTTGTGTGCTTTTGTTATTTGTATGTACTTGGATTGTCTGAATGTGTTGGTTGGGGATTTCGCCAGGAAACGTAATTATGATAGATGCAGTTCCTCTTTAGAATTTACTTGTGAACTATATTCATGAACAATTCATCCAAGTAAAAACATCGTCATATTTGTATCCGGTTCATTCAATACTCATAGCCGGCGAGTCTGACAAGAGATGGGTCACGTCGGATATGACTATGCATTCGCCGAAAACAAATTTAAGTTTGGAGCGCTCACCTGGTTTACGAAACCAGTGCTCACAGGATACAGTTGCTCAACTTACAGAGGTGGTCACATTATAAGCAGGATAGTGTGCTTCCGTGGCCGAATGGATAGGGAGTTGGACTCGTGACCAGAAGGTCGTGGGTTCGTTTCCCGGTCGGTTCTGTTGGTTGGTGTTGAGCAAACGTACCTTCAACAGGTTGCACACTGCTACGTGGTACCTACACGTTAAATAGGTACAGGTCAGGTGAGTGAATGCTAATGTGAATGATAATCACGTCTCCTCTACGGTTGCTATATGATGCGCTGTATGCTCCCCGGGCAGGTAAGAAAGACATAGTGTGACAACGATGCCAATGGCCTGATGTAGATGGCAGGTGGCTAAAGCATCACAAACTGTGAATTGCGACTGTACATAAGCACATATTACACTTATATAAGATGCGGTGATTACGTTACAAAGGATGGTATGATGATGGCCTCTTGTCGGTGTGTTGAAGTCGCTTATAACAGTGCTTGTTGTAAACGACACACTCCTTACTCTGCAGCAATCTCCAGCCGGCATTGGAAAGTGCACGTATTCAATTAAATGGGCCATTTACGCTGCTGCGGAGCGCGAGCCGCTAGCGGTGTCGCCTGTGAGTCCGCATAATGATGAGATAGCGGCACTCCCCGCGGTGTGCTGATAGACGGTGTCATGGACAGGTCAGTGCAGTCCAAGTCCTGGTCACGCTATGTTAATTTTACACCAGAAATAGCGTGCTTGTAATGAAATAAACGCTTAGCTAGTGTGTAGGGCATTGTGTTTTATACTATTGCTGTTTTTTTCTTCCTACTTTTCTTATTTTTGAAAATAGACTTGTTTGAACTGTCATTTGTTGAGAACTCTATGGTTGTTGTTTACGATGTTGTTGTTGTTGTTGTTGCTGCTGCTGCTGCTGCTGCTGCTGCTGCTGCTGCTGCTGCTGCTGCTACTGATGCTGCTGCTGCTGATGATGATGATGATGCTGCTGCTGATGCTGCTGATGCTGATGCTGCTGATGCTGATGCTGCTGAAGCTGCTAATGCTGCGTATTTTACGTTGGATACTGCCATCAGTCATTATACTTCAAGCCATTTTCTTACTTACCGTGTGTAAAGAAGTATGATATAACTGTTCTACAGTGCACCTGGCTTCTATAACAGTTATCTGATACTCAGCTAGTTATCATCTTGAAGGAAGCATTGCAGTTTGACGAGTAATCATTCATTGATGCCGTATCAGCTTGATGGGTTGGTAAGACAATGAATAATGGTAGTGGAGCCCCCGCCGTCAACGTGACATTTGTAGACATCTCTCAAGCACCACTCGTCATGTCCGTCGGCGCGGCGTACGTCACGTCACACAGAAATGTCACCGCTTGGCGCAATTGTGAGGACGGACGCTAACAAGATAAGCCGCATAACGGATTTTACAGCTATTTCGCACTGGACACTTGACCTGTTTTTTTGTTTTGTTTTTTTCTATTTGTTTTTTTCTATTTTTCTTTCTGAATAGGACCCCGGAGGTTACACTGCCCATAGTTGCAGTAGTTTAATTAAATGTAAATGTAGTGGTTTATAGTCGTGATCCAAGTCTTGCTCTCACGACTTTACACTTTGCACCAGGTCATTGGCCCACTTATTGATCATCAATTGATCATTTCTCATAAGCTTGTATCGGCAGCACATTCAGGCCGCAATGCTTATCACACACACAATCACTCAGTCGCTCTTTCAACCCGATGACCTGTACCTAATTAACGTGTAGGTGCCAGGGAGCAATGTGCAGCTACTTTAGGAATGAGTTTGCCCAACACCCACCACCAGCCCCAACAAGGAATCGAACCCACGACCTTCTGGTCAAGAGTCCAACTCACTAACCACTCGGTCACAGAAGCACACAGTAGTTATATGTGTGTTCAATGTATGTGAATTTATGCAAGTTGCACTTTTTAGTATATTATATGACCTGTCTATATCAAACCAGATTTGTTAACTGGGGGTATCGGTGACGTTATACAAGCAGCCAGGATTTCAAAACGCTAGCTAGTGACTATTAGGTGCAAACGAAGCAAAAACCTGTAAATATAGGTGATTGTCATGCAAAAGGCTTTAGTCAGTTTGATGGATGATTGATAAGTACACAAAGATAGGTATAGGGCTATATGGATCCAGTTCTCTGGCGAGAGCCGTTGGGATTCACTCACTGCGTCGACTGATCGACCATGTGGGTTCTCCCCGTGTGACGTTTCTTCATCAGTGATGCCAGCTCTGTCGGGTCACATGCTCCCCTGGGCCTCTTCAGTGTGTCGATGAAGGTGTTTGCCGTCGTCGTTGTCGCCTCTTTCTATGTTTTGGATCCCACGAAAACCACTCGTTGTGTGCTGGGTTCTGAATGACGACAGCAGTGGCCAGCAAGCTGCAGTCTTCGGCAGGCGATTTTGCGGCTGACTGCTGGGAGCTTGCCATATAGCTGAGAGGTGCGGGTGTGAATACTTCAGTGCACATTTAGGGCCATGCGTGACATCCTCGTATAAGTACAAGCTCCTACCACTCTATTGACATACCGGTAGCTGAAGACAGGTATTACAACCTAAGCTTTCATTTTGACTATATCAAGTGTCCCCAACGGGAGAAACACAGAGCCAACGGTTCGTCCATGTAACCTTTAACCGTCCGCTTCTTGGGATGATGGTATAATTCTTGTCTCACAACCTTGGGGTCGTGAGCTCCGTCAGGGCCACTTGATAATAGTTAAATGGAGGCTTAGGGTTGTAAAACCTGTCTTTAGCTATATCAATGCAGTTGTGGGAGCTTGCTTGCTGCAGAAAAAAAAGAGAGTGTATAGAATTGAATCCACAGGCAAACTTGTGAAAATAGGCACAGTGGTTCATAGTCTAAGACTTCAGAGACCTATGGCGATTCACATAGAGTCCAGCAACCACCTCCATGGAGCAATATATAGAGTCTATCGTTGGGACTAAAAAGCGAAGTTTCAGTTCTCCGTTCAAGTTAGACTTCCCTACCCTAGATCTATAGTTCAGAGCTTTTCAGGCAACGGCTTTGCTAAGTTTGATAAAAAAATCTGGGCTCCTTACCAAAGTTTATTTAAAGTTTTCTTCGGATTTGATTCCAGTCCCATTACACACAGCTGAAGTGTTGTACTCATCACTGATTAGAAGCCAGAGTCTGAATCTGTACCTGGCATTCCGTCTGTAGTAAAACGTTAGACTAGTTAAACGATATCAAGTTCTATCGCCTGCCGTCTGCCGATTCCATCATCTGAAATATAGATCAGACGGCGCTGTTTTATGACACATCACGTGACTTGCTGCTGTCACGTGATGTATCGTCTGCTGCACGGCGCATGCGTGAAGGCGGAACTGATAGCAACTGTTCTGAGGCGCATGCTCGGGTAATGGATGACTTGGAAATGAATTATTCTTGCAAAGGCTTGACCCAGTACTAGGTAGACAGTGTGATTGATCATCACATTTGCAGAAAGCATGGCTGTGATCCGTAACAATGGGAAGTCGACTTTTTGTGACGGTTTTAGTACGACGTGAAAATATGTTTGACATATTAATTAAGGCGTGTTTCTAAAACATGCATATGGACTGTGTGTGCCCTAATAAGGAACCGTCTCTAGCAGCCACCAATGAATGTAAACAACATTACAATTTTTTCAGTGTTACTTCAGAGATTTCTTTTCATTCTTCAATATTTTAAAATTTTCATATTTCAATGAATAATTCGATAAATGGTAGCAATTAGTTGATCACCCAACACAACTTTGATACTTGATATTCAATGTATACTGTTTAATGTAGAGAATAATAATTACTGTGTTATATTTTTTCATCATGCGTTATCATATGTAAATACATATTGTTTCTTTTGGAAAGTAATGCTTTTGATGTCCTTTAATTGAAAACAAATAAAAAACAAACAAACAAGCAGACAAAGTAATGATTGCATACTTTGTTTTATTATAATAGTATAATGTATTGTTTGTATGAATCTGAATTATTATAATGTGTTGTGCATAGTGTTTGATATAAAAAATAATGATTCGAATAATTCTTGTTTTAGTGACAATTGTTTTAATGTTCTTGTTGTACTGATGCGTTAACTTAATACATGTATATGAAGAAATGAATTATTAAAAAAAAGGTTTCTCTGATTTTTTTTACTTATCATGGTACCATGATACTGAGGCTCTTTAGGGGTGAAGTATATTTTGTCATGTTCTGCAAAAGTGGAACAATCCCCCCGCCCCCCAGAAGTGAAAATATCAGACGTGGGATATACTAAGAACATCTACACCACAATATTTTGCTTTTCGTGACGTCATATATTTAAAAAAGTACCCATGCATATATAGTGATATTTAATGTATACATAGTATGGCACTAACATAAAAATCATATGATGAAAATAATAATCAATCTATCAATGATAATTCATGGATGTTCGTCTGAAAATATTAAATATTGTCTTATATATTGATCTCTAATGCCACATATAAATAGCAAATGGATGAATGCTGATATATAAAATCAGCTCTCTCGCTCTCTGCACTGAAAAGTGGAATATCAGAAACTTTACCAAATCCCTCCCACCCACCCCCGCCCCACATTCCACTTCTGTGGAGCGCAAGAAAATGTGCTTCATCCGTTACCACACAATAAAGGAAGTGCATCATTTCTTGTGTAGAAATGGAGGGTTATGCATTGTGACCAGAAATTATAGATGTTGACTTTTGCTGCTAAATTATATAATCAAGTAGATTTTGATAAACAAATATTAAAGTAAAAAAAATGAATGGTATTTTGTAAACAAATTTCTTTCTGATTTTCCTCATCTCAATTTTTCATTCAGTGGAGTAGTAAAATTAGAAAAAGAATTGTGAATATTTTTATCTTATAATACTTTTACAGAACAGATGATGATACATGTACATCTGTGTTGAAAACCAATACAGTGTAAAGAAAATCACTTCTAGGGAGAGACTTCCTGTAAAAATATTATTTTAGATAACTAACCTGCAACTTTACAATGGAGCAATTAACTCCTTTGTATATGTCTTTTGTGTTCATTTTTCCGTATACCTAATGAATGGAAATCAATTAATAGACCTGTTTTACATTCTGCGGATATTCTGCAATGAACCTCCGCACTGGAGACGTACACCAATGTGTGTTAGGAAATACTATGCGTCATAAAAGCAATATATGATTGTGAACTTATTATTTTTCTTTATCGAATAAAATTCTTCGTGTTTATATATAGAATGGAACATTAAAAAATCAATAAAAAACTGCAATTTGTGTTGTTACATCTACAGCCCTCTTTCCCAAAACTTACAGCTACTGTAATGAATTGAGCTAGAGCCAGCACCACCCAGACACATGGCACAGAATAGTGCAGACACACGTGCAAAGGAAGAGCTGTATATAGCATGTAGAAATTTGGTAAAACCAGGATTGTTTTCACTTTGGCTGAGATGTGGTAACGAGCCTCGATTTAGATGTAACTTGACAACAGTGTTCAGTCTTTCCTCCTTAAATCACATCCTGGTAGCTTTGTGAAGATTTGGGACAGTGAAACGTGGTCTCATTAAATATCTCTAGCTCGCCTCAAATAGAGGTTTTACTGTACATTTCTCTAAGTGTATATATTTTTGCCAGTAACAAAATACACCAAACACTTACAAAGATGTCATCGTAGAAATAAATATGGGCTAAATATAGGCTAAAAGGTAGGGGAAAAATTGCCAGGACAATAAATAATGTCCACTTATCAAATGTGGTGTGATTTCTTTTTTCTATTTCTGCTGTGTCGCTATAATAGTTAGTTAGTTTCATTATTATTTTTTTCATTTTTTTAACAATCATAAACCATTATATTGAAAAGGAAACTTTAGTATTAAAACATTTTAGATAAAGAATTTTTAGACCGACAGGTATTTTTCATATTTTTGAATAATGTAGGACTTCACAGAGCAGAAATAGAAGACACACCAAACCAAGAGACCACATTTTGCATACCACCAGACTTTTATATGAGAGTGGTCACGGTATTGCTTCCATTTTTTTCTCAAAACGTCCATTTTAGTTACAATACAGTTACAGGTACAATACTTTTAAAAAAAAAGGTGTTAGATATGTTAGTATGTCAGAATGTGTAGAAGTGGGGAGTAACCAAATGTTCAGTTGGTGGGAGTAACACAAGTCCACTAGCTGGTGGGGGTAACTGGACATATTATTTTTGTTAAATTGGTAATATGATATCCATGAAATATAAAGGAAGATTCATTTAGAATTATTTTGCGCAGCGGTTCTGCTATACAACTTATACCTCAAACCACATTCACAATATTTTCTTCTGTATGTATAAATTGTGGTGGTAATTGGACAGTCATATGTTGGGAGTAACCGAGTGTTACTCCCACAAGTCACTTTCAGGTCAAATCACCCAATAATTGTTAGAGTAAAAAATATGATATGTTACCACCGAGAGCATATCATGATTTATTATAAGAATATGAGAAATCATATCATTAGTTATTGATATAGAACCAAGTGGGGGAGCAACGTAACTCCTATGTGTCCAGAAAATACCAAAATACTATTAACATGTTTCACACCATTAAATTGTAGATATGCCAACACATGGGTCATGTTCATTAATTTCTGAATTACGTTATACAGTTAAATACATTGAGAAAGTGATATGTGAATGAACAGACAAAACATGGTAAATTAAATGTTCACATGAATAAACATAGCAAGCGATATCAGTTTCTCTGCTTTTAATATCAGTTTCTCTGCTTTTAAAAACATGATAGCTGTCAAGAAGGCAGAGTTAAACACAATTTGAAACTAGTGAGATCGCATTATTTCATTCCTAACATAAAATGTATTTTGAAACATGGCATAAGTTAGATGCTGCGCCCTTTAACTTTAAGTTTTTCACAGATAAAATTCATGGACGGTACACGGAGCAGCAAGGTAAATCGGGTGTAACCGAGTTTCTTTTTCATTTAGCAATTGCCAAGTGCTCACTGAAGGTGGTGCTGCTGTGTGAAATGAAAACCACGTGCGCATCTTCCTCCGGGGTTTTATTTCGTGGACTCAGCCATGCTTGTGATGACACAGTGATTTATACAGTCACCGCACTGGCCTTGTCAGAATCCACGATAGAAGAACATACCATGATTTTGGGATGGATGATATAGCTAGTCCCTAAAATGATTATTTGTCTTGCCCCCAAACACTGACCTCCGTAACTTTACACTTTATTATTATACATTTTGTAATGTTGATTAAATTGTACAGAGGTGCCTGTATGTGTGTTCGAGACATATTGGCCAGCGGTGAAAATGCTTATGTTTTTATTTATTTTATTATCATTAGATCGTGTTAGTTTAGATGAAAGATGAGAGCTAAATAGCAATACAAAATCATGTCTTTCTCTACATCTAAATCACGACCAACATTCTAGCACACGTGTGATGACAGATTCCGCTATATTCAACATCTGTATCACGTAGAACAAACCAAAGGAATTCTGCTCGCATTCTATGTTTTCTATGACACATCAAGCACATATCAACAAAACTATACTGTCTCCTAATTGAATATATTGTGAGTACATGCAAACTCACAGAAGCATTGCTACTTATTTTATGTTTAATTGTCTTTCCATACCACCGAGTTATAGAATACCCCAATACCAATATATTATGTTATCTTTATTGTTGCTACTTAATTTCATTCCCTTGCACAATACACATCACAAGCCTCTCCTTTACGTGCAAATTCTATGATTCAATCCCCCAGAAGTCTCCGTATCTCACAACTAACTCTGTTTATGACATCTTCAAATCATATTATTCCACTATAAATGCACCATAAACACCATGTTTTCAGCTACTGATTATTATTTCATACGCGCCGCCCACCGAATATTTCCTCCGACACCTCGGATATTAAAGGTTAACGAGCTCGCCGGTTATCTTTATATATATTGCATCTGTCAATTCTGCCAAAGGTATATCTAAGTCCCACTATCTACAAGGATTCCCCTCTCATAATGATCATTTGATGCTAATGTTATCGCAATGCCGCAGTGTTTAGATCATATTCAAAGCACTAGACATCGGCTAACAGTCGGGGAGGTCTGTGTTTATGAGTATTTAAGCGGCGCTGCCGAAATCACGCGTTGGCTGCCAGAATGACGTGATACTTGCTCGCAAAAAGGTGTTGCGTTCGGAAACTCTGAGCCATAATTGTTTGTATTTCCTATCTCCGTATGTCAATAAACAAAAGCTTCTCTATATGCATACACGTGCGTGTGCATGTTATTTTAGCAGTATGTATTAGTACTCACTCAATTAATACAAAGAGGCATTTTATTATACAAATAAGAGCATCGCTCACTGGGGAGGGGGTGTCCCAGCATAATATGTTTTGATGAGATAGTTTATCTCGGTTTTGGTGTGATAGTATGCGTCAGAATCATTATCAAAATTAAAGTTCGCACCGCATCGTAGGGACACATGTTAATGTTTAACATCCACTGCATCTTCATGTCACGTGTGACTGTTTATGTAATGCAAACGCACCAGCAGATAGCTAGAAAAACAAAATTTCTAAAGTCTTGGTTCTAACCCGGTAGTAACTCTTTTACCCCGGTTCTGCTGGATCCTACACACACACACGCACGCACGCACGCACGCACGCACGCACGCACGCACGCACGCACACACACACACACACACACACACACACACACACACATTTCTATTGAAACTATCAAATCAAAACAATCAGGACAGGGACACCTCCTCCCCAGTGCACTAGCGAAGACCACGTGCATCTATACAACAAAAAATGTCCGCCACATCCACGTGTCCGGGGCTGACGATGGATTATCATCGTCAATGTATTACTGATGCGATAATCCTGCGCCGCTGCTACCGTGGTGATAGAATGAGCGCCAATCGCTTTTAGCGCCCAATCTGTTAATGAACGAGGCCACGGGCGCACTATGTTTGGGGGCGATGAGGCAAGATATGATTTTTGTCGTTGCTGTTGTTGTTGTTGAGAGCGATAAGATTACCTAGGGTGGGACGTTGTAATAATTTGTGTGTGAATGGGTGTGTATTTGTGTGTGCGTGTCTGTGTTTGTGTCTGTGTGCGTGTGTTTTCCATATGATAGGCATGGCATGCCCGTCATCGATCGCAGGTATGAAACCCACGAAAGCTCTGAAGTGTGACCTTCTCCCCCTTTCCCGAAAATCTGGACCTGCCAGTGATAGTTGTCAAATCGTTAGCTTTATTGTACATTGCAATTTGTATATATGGACATTTTGCACCTATTCTGATTCATTTTCCTATTTAGACCATAAATAACATGCATAAATTAAGTAGCTTCTACATGAATGAATAAACATAAGCATTCTGCTTAACTTCAGTTGCAATAATCAATACTCTGCTAGATTACCAGTACGTGTTTGTTGCGTCGCTTCAGCTCAGCTGCTGAAGCAAGCTTTGTGTTTGGTTCGTTTGTAACTATGTAACTATGTATGTCTCTAGACAAGCTAGCGGGCGTACCGATGGACCGATTTCGTTCAAACTTTACACAACTATGAGGTTTGAGGCGACACCGAAGTGATTCGATTTTGGGCAATCTGCCAATTAAACTGAGCTTTCTAGAAGCGTTTTTATGACATTTTTAATAATATTCAATGCACTTAGCCTTCAAGAAAAAAATCAATATTCCAAGCAACAGCAAAATTGATTATTGGATTTGAAACAGATATTGATTATCATCTTGTTATTCAGTACTATTGTATGGCAACACAAATATCTTTTTGCTGGATATATTGATTCTGATTCATTCTGATGTTTTCTCCTCAAATTCATAAATTTCTTGATTGTAAAGTATACATTATTTCAGTATATATCTTAATTGCCCATAAGTCAACGTCGTTCTAGCGACGCAGTGTTCTTTGAACACTTTTGATCTAGTTTGGTATTGGATATATTTATTTAGTACATTATTTATTTGTAATGTCTTGGGATGAGTATAGGCCTATATTTATCAGCATCTGCCTGGTTGGAGCAATATAAATTCAATGATTCATAAGTCTCCTTGCTGAATGATTTGCAATGACACACCATGATCTTGATATCTCATACATATATATGCAAATCGCTTGATTTGAATCAATACATGGGTACACGAAGTATCATTCTGATAACAATGTAAAGACCCGTCTTATGTACACTGCCAGTCTTACGTGAACTCTTTTCACTTAAAGTGTCCGCTTAAGACAGGTTTCACTGATATGTAGTCCAGCCTCAAACGTTTGACTTCAGTGAATATTGAAGTAATTGATCCTGTGTCTATCACAATTAATGCAATAACAATCGGCAGTCCAATAAACATTTATGTAGTGACCTTGGTGGAGCCACTACCGCCGCCGGCGGTCGCTTTGAAGCGATCATCCCATTAGATGAGTCTTGTAGGGCCTATTGGCAGACGATATTTCGCCATTTGTGATCAATACATAAGATTGACGAGTGCAGGCAAGAAATGCAAGTGCAGAATCGCAGATTTAGTAATCAAATGTCAGAAATGTGTCAAACTGGACATACAAATCAGGATGATACGATTGTAATATGATATGTCGCGATGCTAAATTGATCAGTTGCATTGTAACAGCTAGATTTATGTGTGTGCATTTTTGAAAGCTCTTGGTTTAGGGAACGATCATAAATAACGATAGCGGGGTGGTGGTCCATTTTTGGGGGCGCAAAGAAAAAGTTAACCGACCCCCATCAACATCTTAAAAAGTTGAGTGAACCCCACATTCCGCTAAATAAAAAGTCCTCTATATAGTCATGGCATTGCTAAAAGAAAATATTTGAAAAAAATACCGTAGCGTGATAAAATATTCAGCGACCCCCCCCTAAGGGAATCAGAAAAGTTGGACGACCCCCCACCTTTTTGGATGACCCCCCACCCCCACCCCCACCCCGGTATCATTATTTATGATCGTTCCTTAAACATATTCATTTGGTATGCAAAAAAAAAACAAAACAGCAACAAGAATATATATCAGCAAAAGCTTCTATATCAAGAGGGATGTTCTGTTCACAAAGTATTAAAGTCAATTCCCATATTTGTATTAAGAGTTCTATTAACTGTTGCATACCAGTGACTATTCAGCGGCTTGCAGACAGTACTCGGGCTTGGGGCCGGGGCTTTGGGAAAGCTTTATTATTTCTGGGGATCTGACTGATACATTGTATGTAACGGAGTCCAAAACGTCTGGAATAATATTTGAGTTGCAAAGAGTTGTAAGTGAATTGGTATTAAATCGATACGCAAATACAATAAATGGTCGATCAATGATACAAAGGCACATAGATAACTTTCTCACATGTCGTCCTAAACTTAATGTTCGGCCTATTTTAGTACGTTCTATGATTGTGATCAATAACCACACTTCCGCTAGAAATTAGAACAAATCACCATTAATCCGATGGCCACATATACATATAGTTGTAAGGAATCATGGGATTATAAACAGTAACAGATCCAGGATTTCTCAGAACCGGTGACCCTTTTGTTGAATCGCTCACCTACCAGTCTATATTGGCCAAGAACCCGGTCAAACAAAAAATTAAGTCAGACGTGCGTTCTTGTATAGGTCCAAAGCAGGCAGGAGTCAACGCAAGATAACCGCGATCATTTCTTTCTCAAACGCTGGTATTAACTAGTGAGTGAACTATAATAAACATTCATTTTGTGATATTTTGTGATAAATCCTTTACACTTGCTTTATTATAAGCCAAATATTTTCTCCTTCTTGATAGATCAAGAGGGCTTCATAAGGGCCAATGTTCAGTGAATGTCTGACTGTATCAACACAGCTGTAGACATCACATGAAATCAGGAAGTGGGTCAGTGGCGGGGTGGGGGTCGTGGGCGGCCGTGTGTTCCGGATGCCCTCGGCTTCAGTAGACTGTCATAGTCGTGTGAATCGTGATGAAGGTGCGTATATGCTGTCACACAGCTATGACAGTCTACTGTTCTACTAGTTTGTACAGTAGTAAGTACAGTCTACTGTAGGCCAACTACTAGTTTGAATCTCATTTTAGTTTATCATTTGCTACAGACGTGTCTACAAATCTTCGTGGTCACCACGTAGGCCTACTCCCCAAACACCTAATAATACGGTGTTCAAACCACCCATACCGGTGACGGGGTTAGTAGAACACTTCATCCTTGTAGTGTCATGTAGGCCCTACTCGTGGCTGAGACGGCCCAAGATAGCATCACCTCGGCCACATGGTCATTGGGCGACCCTCGACCAGAAGTACCTGTCCACTGCAATGGTGATAAATAGGCAATCTCGTCATTGGGCCGACCCTCCCAGAGCGGTGACTGTGAAGTGGCCCACACTCGGCGGCGGCAGCGGCGGCAGCAAGACGTATCAATTTGCCGTGAAGAGCAGGCAATAAGACAGATGTCAACAGTGATTAGTTCGTGGTCTGGGCGGTGCGAGCTCTCCTGGGTTTACATTGCTGCTGAACGTGCTACTATATTCGATACGCGTCATGATAGTGCCGAATGTAAAAATGTAGAATCACTGTACCGATTTCACCCCCCCCCCCACACACACACACCCCCCCACCATTTCTTAAACCTCTGTCATGTGTACGACACGATTGTTGAAACCGGAAGTCGTACCGATTGACCTTGACATGCGCAGAGAGAAAATGGCAGCAGTTGTTGCCGAAACTGTCAACCAGTAAGTAAAAATAATAGTGTAGTGAAAAGATGAACTAATCATGATAATTTATGGATTCCAAAACAGTGAACACATTCAAGGATAATGTAAAACATTACTATAGAAATCCAATGCATGACGTCCATCACTGCTAATACTGGAGTGAATTAGTATTACTAGAATCGTAGCAGGCGTTGGCTACCTGATAGGATAAAGCAATGGGGAATCAGATAGAATCAGATAGGACCTAGGTAGTTAGTTCGTAACAGATAATGAAGTTATCTCACAATAATACGCACCTCCGCCTGCTTTTGAGTCGAATAACGTCAGCTAGCTAGAAATCAAATTGTTGATTATGTAGGTCAGGTGCTGTTTCTACATGTATGTGATGTTGATGGGTGACATTATTAAAAATGTCTGTGGATCACTATCATGGTTAAAGTTTATAAACAATCACCTATAAAGGCTGTAGGTACATGAACCTCATTGGGTTGAGATCGAAAATGACCATGATCATACATGTGGGTTTACATACTTAGTGACTCATTTTAGATAACAATCAATGGGCCAATGGCGGGTTCATGTGTTTTTTTTTCTAGATCATGTTTGTAGACGTTATTAAACCTAAAATGCTAGTCCATGCTTTCCAAGTGGAAGGCTCCCACTTCGGAACATGTAAATGCTATACACACCGGCCTGCCTGACTGCCGTGTGCTGAGGGTAGACCCCACCCACTATTTGTTTTCAGTGTGACCTTGACATGTAATTTGCACAGCACACGATACCCGTCTGCCGCACGCACACCGCGCACGTACATCATTTTTTGCGCGCACATTGACAGGTTTGCTGTAATTCGAAACTTCAACTTCAGCTTTATCAACAAGTGTGCCAATATTTATGGATCTCATGAGTATTTTAGAATTAATGTCTGTATACGCTTACATGTGTTTTCTGCTCACATCTTCCAACCAAGAGTATTTCTATCATGATAGATGTAGCTGAAGACAGGTTTTACAATCCAAAACTTCCATTTAAACTATATCAAGTGGCCCGGACGGGGCTAAATCTATGAAGGATACCGGGCGGGAAGGCAGCGTGCACCCTGTGAGACCATGTGCACCCCCTTATCTATTGCTAGCCATATGTGTAATATACGACGCTTGTCAAAACAGACAGGCACGTTTAAAGCCTGTCAGCTGACTCTGTTCTATGTGTATGCTATCTACATTCGAGGACTCTAGAACGTGGAGGTCTTATTAAAGTTTGTCAAATGGTGTACTTGAACTGTAATAACTATTTTATGATATGTGTACTCAAGCCCTAGACGAGAATGTTTGTTCCACCGCCGAGGCATTGTTTACATGGTCATTCCGCACACCAGTACTAATGATAATCAGTGAGCATATATCAAATGTCCACCTGAGTGGCTAGATCAAAAGTGCTCAGAGAGCACAGCGTCGGTCGAACATCGCTTGATTTATGGGCAATAAAGATGTTTCCTAAAATATTATGGAAATCGTTATTGAAAGTACAAAATTACAATGTATGTTATCAACAACAAATGATCTGTGAGCTTTTACTGTGCGCCATTGTTAAATAATACTGCTGCATATTGATTTTGCAGCAGGTTACAGTACACAGCACAAAGTAGACTTTTGCTGCCGCCTGTAATTTTGATTTTTGATTGTGCATTCAATACTAGTAAGAATGTAGAAAATGGATCATATATGGCCCCGTGGGAAGCACACTTTAATTGGCAAAGTACCCAAAATCGAATCACTTGTGTAAAGTTTGAAGTAATCGGTTCATCGGTAAGCCCTCTAGCTTGTCCGTAGACAAACAAACATATATACATGTGCCTACAGGGTTAGTTACAAACGAAACAAACCCATGGCTTTGCTTCAGCAGCTGAAGCGACGCAACAAGCAACGTCTATGAAGCTTTCTCTGAATGATCAACTATAGTCTACTAGTAGTGCCATTGTACAAGTATGTGTAACAGTTTCACTCCGGGTGGGCAGCTCTTTATCACATTCAACACCTGAATTGCGTTATGGAATATAAAGCACGTTGTTTTAGACAGAGTGTACAATAAACTCCACATATGTTGACTGTTAAATACTTAACACACGAGCATTTTTCACAAAAATGGGAGCTGTTCTGTGCCATCAAACTGAAGAGTTTAAGCGGTTACTATACGGGTTAACAAGAATGCTTGTAGGGCGAAGGAGAGAGTGTGCGCCAAAAAACACGCACATGTACATCACAAAACTAGCAAGTTGAGAAACGTGAGAAAGTGACACAAATCCACGCCATAGTGATCCACGGGGAGGGGTGGGGGTGAATTGATGATATTAACATTATGAGCATAGCAGATAGCAAGAGCTACGGTTTTCATTCTGTATCACACTGTTTACCAAACATACGACAGCGTAGTCTATGTAAAGGTCATCTTGAATTCCCATTGATCAGAAAGTTCTATAGTATCTGGAATTTATGTGCTTGATAATTACTGGTCATTTGAAAGGAAAATTAATATAATTTGATATTGGCTTTTAAATAACTGATGAAGCATCCCAGCAGGGTCCGGAATTTCAAAGGGGCTTCTAAGATAACTGTGTAAATCATGATTATATGCATTTTATAATTCTGTCCACCACTCTTAACGCTGTTGTATTCCACCGTAATTAACATTTTATATACAAGCTATTATTATACCATTCATTTAGTGTTGTCCGTAAACACGGTAAACAATTATTAATAAGTCGAGAAGCAAATATCAAGTTGCAGACTGTTTTATTACAATTTTACTTAATACATAGATGTCCTACTATTGCCGTTCCCTGTGAAAAGGTCACTATTTTCAGAGGTTATCTTGTTCACAAAACAATTAAGTATCGTACTATCAATCACATGCCAATAAATTTGTGTTTTGCTGGCATATGTAATACGGTGTTCACAGTTCACAGTGAAAATGTTAGCTCCTGCCGTGTTTCTAATAATGCGGATTTTTATCCATTGGGAACCTCTTATTTCTTGAATTCACTTGAGCGGTACCCAATTACTCTTCAGAGGTTCAACTACACGCATTAAAGCAAAGCAATCCAAATATACGTCTAACTGTATAACTGATTACTGTTTACTTTTTACTGTTACTGTTTATACTATTTTTTGTTAAATGTATCTCTATATTCTGAAATAAAAACATACTTGAAACATAATGGGTGTATATACTGAGAATACATAATTGCCTGTTTTGATACGTTGGGACTAAAAGACGCAGCACTAATATTTTAGCCACGAATACATATGATCCGTGGCAGATTAAAAGTAAGAGCAATTAAACTTGTAATTATAGCTGATGTGTGTATCATATTCCGGACAATTATTTCTTCAAATGCTCTTACCTGAAACTACACTGAAGACGTCAAGCCCAAATAGGTATCCGAAACCAAAACTACAAAATTTGTACACACAGTAAGCTGTATCCCATCAAGTGTTACCACCTCTACCATCCTATCCTCGTCAAACGTAAAATCTTCCTGTTTACCCAACCTGAAGTAACCACCTCCTTTCCAATCAAAATCTAACACAATCAGTTTACTTTAAACGCACCCTACATTAAATCAGCAAAAGACCAATTACAAAAGGTCACGATCCCAAATACCAAACTTGCACATTTCAAATTCTACACTATTATTAACTTGAGATAACTTCTAAAAATTAACCATAAATTTCCAACAACTGACACCAACTCTATGGATATGTCCTCCAAAACTAGAAGCACGCAGTTTATAAGTTGTCGCGCTTTCGCGAAGGACTGGTCTTACAAAGGCGCTGCTTCGCCACAGTCTGCATAGCCGCTACCAAGTGACCGCGGTCATAGCCGCCGCCGCCGCCGTCTGCTCACTTGAGAAGTCCGTCTCGCCTGTCGTTTGGTCGTCTTCGCCGCGCATGCGCGTCGTTGCAGCCCTGGTGCCCGGGCAGGTACGCGTGCAGGTGTGTGTCAAAAGTGTGCCATTTCCTTCAGGAAGACAGCATTAGTCATGGAGCATCGCGAACAGCCCAGTCGCTGGAACATATGAGTGAGTTTCATGGTTCTATTGTTTCAGATTGTACCGGCAGTGGTGGCACTTACGGTTTCACCCGTCGACCATATATTCTCCTAAAGCAGCAGTCGAGGCCACAGTTAAGTGAAACCAGACCCAGAACCAGCCTGAAGTGCGCCACTCCCAACGGAACCAGCCAAATCACTCAAGATTTGAGGCCCAAACACCTACGATACACCATGGAAATGACACTGAGCTATTGACGTCGTCTGGAGCATCTGGACCTACCATCGCCTATGTGAAATTGGCGGTTAAACGACCACAACAGCAATTCCTATCGACACGCCCGATGCACGGTTGCCGGGCGGGGAAGAAGGGTGGAGTTCGAATAAGTTCTCACGCTTTCATGAAAATCTATATATTGATGTATTAGAATTACACTAATTTTCTACTGTGTGTCTTTAACATTAGAATAAATGTAGATACGGCCAAAACACGAAATTGGTCTAATGTTAATAGTTATAAACGTTATCAAGTTACACTCCTTTTCAATATACATATAAGCTCCAGAAATAATAAAGCCAAAACATACTAATTACGCCTAATTTTAGTAAAATTATACCTTATCAAGTTGCACTCCCTTTCCAGTTATAAGGAAAAAAAACTAAAATATAATTCCCCAGTGAAACTTGCCATTTAGTGTGGTCATCAGACGCTGACGAAGTTTGTCAGTTGGGATTGGAAAGTCTTTACAGGAATTTCTAAAACTCGAAATCCTTAACATGAGGGTCCTATGAGTTCACGAAATTATTATCATGTGTGTAGCAATACTTCACGTGACTGTTTTAAGAAACAGGCATTCCCACTGCTATAAATCATTGTACATCGGCATGGAATATGGACACCTCACTCATGGTGGACCTTTTCACTTCTACCCATTTCCCATTTTCCCTAGGACACCTGTGTTGACACTGTTCACGTCTCCGGAATAAAATGTGCACACACGATGTTTCCCATTGTATAAACAAAGTACCATTGATGGCGTAATAACTTGCACCACTGGAGAAGGGACTAGCTAGCTACACTGGCATACAGGGGCGCATCCCGCTAAGACAGTATCGATGTTTATATTCATACCCGCCTGTAACGAAGCAATTACACTGAGTTATCACGAACGCCAGATATGTGCTAGTCTCCAGCATTCAGTCTATTTTCTGTCCTCCCACTTCTGGCAATCTTTATGAATGAATAGATCGTAGCATATTCCCTTATATCTACCGAGTAAGCTGCGGTTTTCAACCTTAGTATCAAAGCCCAGCAACTACGAAGTATTACCACGCAATGTTAGCATAAATTTACTACTGTCGCACTATATCTACTATAAGCTCATTGATAATGTGTAACGTTATTGCTTTTAAACACTAGATGTCAGCGCCGATTATAAACCTGCCGTCAAACTTGTGACATGTGATCTTACGTGAATCAGAACATCGGTCCACATAATCTTGAACTTTCATTCTAAAAATAGCAGCATGACCTACTTGTAGCATATGACTGACAATGACGGCAGCATAAAGACACAACCAAGTTAAATAATTCCGTAAAAGTGGTGAGAAACTACATAATATACACCCTAAACCGATGAATAAACATGGGAGAAAAGAAGGTAACCTTTCAATGTTCCGTTTGTTGCATCTCCTTCACAGCTAGCTAGCCATATAGCTAGCGGTGAGGTGTCTGGCTGTTCCAGACTAGATATGGGCTGCAATGCAGGAAGGATCAGACAAGAGAAAAAGCTCGTCTGTCACATTAAATCCATGTTAGAGCACACCGTTGATTTGGAGCTCACTATTGGATTAATAATGCAGCATTTAATAGCACACGGGGGCAATGTGTACAGTCGTCAGCCGCGAAATATACACTAGATGTTTCAAATTACTTCAAGCAAGGAGAAGTTGGAGTAAAAATATTTTGTCAGAAATAATCGAGGTTGACAGAGAAACGGTGGACGCTGAGGGACCTTGCTCTCAAGGTTTGCGAAGGGAACTCATTTATGTGTAAAGCTGTACAGATTTGTCACAATACATGCTGTGATCCAAGTCTATAGAAGTTATATCCTGTGTTGAAAGAATTAGATATGTTATTGTAAAACGTTATCGCCATTCAAAAGCTAGCAGCCTTGCTAATATACAGGTGTTATCTCGAATTGTGAAGATGTACCAAGGCTGTTGGGGAAACAGTCGCCTTCGTCATGGCATTGAGGAGAGCACCTGCTATTAGCATGACGTCATCAACGTTACGTATTAAAATGCAACTAGACGTCGCAGGTGTAATCTATTCTGCTCCAGATGCCGCCAGCTTCTGTGCTAAACTTGCTACAAGTACATGCACAGTCATAATGTAAACTGGATCTCATGTGATTCTTGTTTTAATGCTTGGAAGATCCGTGGCCATGTGCGCACTAACACGAATATATTGCGTGTAATATGCACTATAAATCTACATAGGCATGCAGCTTGAATGCACCTGTCACAGTAGCCATGCTCGTCAAGAAGACCACCCGTGTTATCAATACAAAGAGTTCCTGCTCACTCACAATGATGACCCTGCTGGTCAAGCTTACATGATGGTCATGCAGATTGCGGTTGTTCCTACTGGTAGTCGGCATTGCTAGCTGGGCCATCACACCGAGTCAGCGTACCCTCGACGTTCGCCCATCGTAAAGTGAAGCATTACCATTAGACGACTGTCCTGGTCATCAGGACAGTGGTCATTTGGTCAAGATATTTACACGGCGGTCTGATCCTCAAACACCGGGTCATAAATCCAGCGTGCGGCCTCAAGTGGTTGTACTCGCTGACTTGGACAACACTGGATCAGCAGCCGCGATGGGATCCTATGTGTGACATTGATGGATAATGAGTGCAGTCGCACTTGGACGTTTGACTTGCTAAATGTTCCGGCGAATTTATCATCATGGCACGCGACTACCAATTATAGTATGTGTCCATTTGTGGGTGAGGACTGAAGCGGTTTGATGTTGTTGGTGCTAGTGAGTCTTAAAAAAATCAATGGAGGAAGAAAAACAGTGACAGGAAAAACGTAAAACGTATGGCAGCAACTCTGAATTGGCACTGACGTTTTGGCACTGACAGTTACTAGTAATATGGTGTATTTGTGATATTGAGATGCAACATAACATATTGCTGGTGATGACTAATGTCTCGTGTACATTCAAAGTGAACTTAAATATATTCACATAGCAATTATCACCGTACTATAATTTTAATGAATAGTTTAGAAAAGCATTTACGGCCGTGCTACACAAAAACCCTACAATAAATGAAGTAGACTATTTAGTATTTGGTATGTAAGGCATAGAGATAGTGTAGACTGTAACATGCAGTGCTAACACTTAAAATAAGCAATAAGGCCAGACCTAATTGATTAGTTGGATGACGAAAGATTTGACAGAAATTTTCTTCATCGGGTGGAACAAAAAACAAACAAAAAAAACAGGTTTTAAAAATATTGTCGGAATGGAACAATAAAAAAAGGTGTCATCAGAAATCAAAAATGGGGAATGGAGGGAAAAAATCAGATTTTATTTTTCTTTCTTTGTTGTTTTGAATGCTACACAGAGGCTGATTTAAAGAATCCAGCGATGTAAATAGGTTACGAATAGGGTGAGTCCCTTGGACTCGCAACTTCAATATAGATAGGTCCCAGGAAAATTTTATGAGTCCCAAATGATATAATAGAATATCAAATCTATTCATTTTACAAATGTATACAGATTCTACCAGCTTTTACAAAAAGGGAGACGATCCCCCCCTGTGCTAAAAAATGGGGGAGGGGGGGGGATTTTGCCAAAAATGGGGTGGGGCAGGGTATCGCGTCAAGGCTTCTCATTTGACTAGTTATGAACCATCGGAGGTTTCCTTGTGGAAAGTGAAATATAATCCTTAATAGCTCGTGTTTTTCATCAGAACTTTTTCATATTTATAGTACTCATTCAGAAGACGGTCTAGTTCCTTATTTTCACCATTATAAATAAAGACACATACAGCATCACATTCGATTTTGACCATTTTGAGTAATTGCTGATTCATTTGACAGCTTGCTCAAGCGATTATAAATGTCGTAATATCAGCAGTAATTTTAATTGTAGCTACCTTTTATTAAAGATACTCAAGAAACACAACATGAACCAACCATATTTCATACTAATATATTTTTACTTACAATATTACGGACCAAAAACGTGTTCAAACTATGATTTTTTCATTGGCGTGACAACTAGACTCATTATCCCGCAAAGTCATCAATCGTTTTGTATTAGTAATTAATACATATCCTATGTCCACTGTTACTGTGGAGTTTTCCAAATGCCTTATTTGAGTTCCGGCATGCATTGTACTATCAGAAAAACATTAGGTGACGAATAATATAACATTTTCCAACAAAAATATTACAAATTCGTCTTTCATTATGCATAAACTCACCTGACATGTGCGCTGCTATTCGATTGATCAATTAATTCACGGCGCCGGCAATTTACATTTTGCAAAAAACCTATTTGCCAGCACATTTTCAAATCTAGTTGCGCGAAGTTAGCATTTGTCGAGTGGTTTTTACTGCGTAGTAAAATAAGGTGCCGTGTTGCTGAATCGTAGCTGCACGCAGCATTTATAAAGGATAATTTCGCTCGTGATTTGCGAAAATGTGTACAAGTACAACGAGCTCAAAATCTGAATGGACGAGTAGTTTCCAAACACCATCGGCCGACTTTTGAAAAAAAATAAGTGAGATATAACAGTCCCTCGGCGTCGGCAATAAAAAAATCTTTAAAAAGTATATATTTTTTTACTATCGGGGCTGTTACAAGCACAACGAGGGCTTTGTCATCCAACTAATCAAGTAAGTCTGGCCTAAAGGCCCCATTAACATAATTCCTGTCTGTGTATGTAGGGCAATAGGGGTCAGTAGTACATGTAGGTAATAGTGGTCAGCAGTACATGTAGCTTTTTAGAGGATTCTTTTTCAGTAAGTTTATCCTATACGGTCAGGATTGTTTTGCCTGTTACTTAATTGAGCTAGGAAATAATAGTACTTTGACACATTATAGAGACAGGAATAAACAATGAATTCATATGAATAATAAAAGCGTGCAGTTACCCTCGATAGTGGATATTTAAGTTGAGGTAAATAAAACACTTTAAATGTTGATTTTATATTTTGTGTGCTGATATGAATGTTGTGTTACTTGCTCTTTTCTTTGTCCATGAATATTGTACAGTTATTATCTATAGCCACTTTCAAAACAGAAGCAAATAGTATTTGGACATGTAAGTATGAAGCAAATGATTAAATATTGAGACTTTCTATAATCATCGATATTTGGTATCTTTAAATATTGAACACTATTCATAGTTGAGCCCATTGTACAATGCCAAGCCGTCCTGCAGTTATATACAGAGCTTAATACTATATTGAACCAACCTTCATGGACGATATTTGACTCACAGCATTACCTGTACAGTTACCTATATTGATATATACTCACATAAACAGACGCACATCACCTTTAACAAACACTAAATTGCAAACAGTACCACATCACAATCATTACAAATACGTATACGCGTATATAATGTTATGTTGAATGGATAATTGGCTGGATGAACATTATACATGTAGATGTATGCACTGATACAACATGACCATGTATACAAATGAGGAATCTGTCATGTACATGTCGGTAGCTACTGAAAAAGAAGAAATGTAGTGCCTAGTTCACAGTAGTGTAGGCTTAATATTGGAAGCAATACTAGAATTAGACCAAAAAAAGATTAACAATGCAAAAGGGAACTAATTATTAGGCTCTTTATGGATCAAGTTCACTGAGTTTGGTAAAATGTATGTCAAAAACAGCTCAAGAGAGATCAATAACGCGTTGGTTTGGTTTGTTGGATAAACTATGTACAGGTAGCAGTCGGTGGGATATTCAGGTATGCGTTGTTGTTATTATTAGTAGACGTGAACACATTTCCTGGTGGGAATAATCATACCTTAAAAGATAAATGGATTGTATATGTAATCATTTGAATACAACTACATTGGTACATTATTTTAAAGACACGTGTGTTGCTGAAATAACTGTACAAATGCGTCCAGGTCAATGCTTTCAAGGCCGAGTGTCTGCTATGGTAAATGTGACCTACTTTTCCAACGGCAACCACAAGTAGAAGTAGAGCACCGCCTCTACTCTGTGACCTGCAACGATACTATGTACTTTCATGTAGACTAAAGAAGGAAAAATATGAATGCATGAATTGCCATGTTAAAATGCGTTGGTCATTTAAAGTAAGAGTGCTTTCCAATCTGTTGATGGGAACATACACAAACATGTGTAAATGAAAACATTAATGTATAGATTTGAAAGAACACGCATTTCTGATTCGATGCTTTTGTGTTACTTACATAACCAGTTTGTGGTTGGTAGCAGTAGTAGTGAATAGTCGCCTCTGCCATGCCAATGAGATGGATATACACGCTAGGTGATTTGTACGTTTAAAATTTGGATTGTCGCTAAAGTTTGTCAAGTGCAAAAATTAATTTACACGAATTGGAACATGTGCAAACGTGTATTGGCTGTATGAATACAGTCGTTGTATTTGACGCAACAACGACACGAATGTAAGTAAACTTGTCACATGCTTTTGTTTGTTTGTTTTTGTTTTGTTTTTTTTATTCGAAATGCAATAAGTTTCTTTTTCTCTCTCATAGCCTTCAGCAATTAGCGTACCTCATGTCTCACCTACAAGATAAAGCCGGGCCAAGAAATCCACAATAGTGTTTTTTGTATTTTTCCTTCCTCCCACTTCCTCGAACGTTAACACACCTATCTTTTATCCTTTCCCCCGTATCCCCCTTACTCTTCACCCCCACCTACCTACCCCACCAATCTATAAAGCTAAGGCGGGTGCAGCTGTAGAGAAAGTGAGACAATGTACTTGTGTTGCAGTATTCCATTAAGATAGAAATGAACGTGTCTTTCGATGCCTTCAAGGCTAGCCTTGCCACGGCCCTTATTTAATCTTTAGCTCTATCGTTGTTTTAACCTGCACTACTAACACTTGCTGTTAGCTTTGCTTTGCCTCACCGTCGGCCCATCCTCACCCTTACTAACGCTACCTTCTTTCGACTTCATGCACACACAAGATAATTAAGAGGTTGTCAATCATCGCATCTGATGCTAACCTCGTCTGTACAGAATGATACAGAAGTTCAAACGTGTTTTTTGTCTGGCCAGTTACGGCTATGATGACATAATTGTCATCCCCATATTCCTCCACCACTTTATTTAATAAATGACTGCATTCAGCACTTCAAGCAAGAAGCATATCTAAACTTCCTCCAATTCATGGCTCCCATGCCCACACATAAACACACATAAACACACACACACACACAAACAAACAAACAAACAAACAAACACACAAACAAACACACAGAAACAAACACAAACAGCCACAAACAAACACAAACAAACAAAACAGATGCACAAAAAATGCAGCACAATATCTTCCAATTGCAACAGACTGCCATCACCAGCACCCCCAGTCATCACGGCTTATGTTGGCCTCTAAAAGAAGTAACGACGACCGGTGGCGGTTCGCGCTGGCGGGGCTGTCGTGCATGTCGGCGGCCGTGGTCACCAACCCCGTGGACGTCATCAAGATCCGCATGCAGATCGACAATGAGCTGGCCGGCAAGAGCAACGTCTTCTCCGACAGGTATCAGGGGTACCATAGGCAGATCATGGGTGAGGTTCGCAAAGGGCGCGTGCTGCCCCCCCCCACCCACACACACACCTTTTTTCAACAAAATACCGTATCATATGTTTTTGACATGCTTGCTATAGATAGGGCATACGAAACCCATGAGATTCCTTAAGTGCGACCCCCTTTCCGCAAAACTTGGATCTCCAAGGGGATACATGTACTACATACATATGAACTAGTGAAAGTAGATCCTGGTTTTGGAAAATGAACAGGGGCACAATTAGGATCTTTTTGAATGAGAGTTTTATGAGCAAATCTGGCGATGACGGATGCCCATTGTTATCATTGCGGCGGTGGGGTGGGGGCAAACTGTGTGTGTGAGAGGGAGGGGGATGGCAAAGACAATCCTCTCCATGAGTAGGATCTGTCTATGTGATTTACCTCTATACCGGTGATTATTAATATGATAGATGTGCAGCCTGTTTGATCCCTGCAGACCAGTTTAAAATTTATATAAATTTACGGTGTACCTGCACTCTCTACGAGAGGTCGACCTTTTTTAGTTTAAATTTATTTGCGTGAATAATACTTTGTATGATTGTATTTTATAATTTATTTTGATGGATGTGATGTACATTGGTTATACTACAATGAACTTTTAATATTTTATCATTTTTCTGGAGTATGCATTTTCCAATCTGGGAGATTGATCACTACGTGAGAACGTTATGATATAACTTATTTATTGTAAAAACGAAGCAGACACTCGTTGAGTGTGGGTACCCGGTAAGTTCTTCAAGGATCAGAACATTTGGACTTATGCCTCTGCATTTTATTTATTTATTTATTTATTTATTTATTTATTTATTTATTTATTTATTTATTTATTTATTTATTTATTTATTTATTTATTTATTTATTTATTTATTTATTTATTTATTTATTTATTTATTGCTTTTTAATCCACGTGCTTGCATTTATGTATGTGACCACTGTTTCCAAGTTATCTCTGCCGCCAGGTATTACAAAGGCTTCGTGCGGGGCCTGATCAGGATCGTCCAGGACGAGGGTGTCCAAGGCATATATAAAGGTAGTATGCTGAAATGTTCTTAGAATACAATGTACTGATTAAATAAATTGAGAGATTTTATACGAAATGGTTTGTGCGATTCCGAGATGCGTATATATATACAGGATATGTACGTGCAAAGTTTTTAAACACTACCGAATTCTTGGTTTTATAAGCAAATAGTCAAAGCTTCTTTATATCACTGGATATACTGTGTGTTAGTGTATAGGTATGGGTGGGTGTAGTGGGGTACTTGGACATCCAGCTGCTGTGCCCGTTCCTCCGAATGTCTCATGCCAAACTATGTGGCTTATACAGGCCGAATTTAGGTAAACGCAGCAGGTAGCATAGTCGATTTGTCAACTGAAACCTGGGATTCAACATTATACTGTACTCTATTACATTGTATTAAAAATTTCAACCACATGCATAAAACAAACCTGACTGGGCCTCTGATATTTTCTGCTATGACTCACGACCAGAGTACACCATAATTGCTATTACAGTAGAACCTCCAATTAAATGAGCTCTCTATTGAAGCCACCCATATAATAAGACCACTATACATGACCCAAACCTTCATAAAGCTACCAACATGAACCACCTCAGCATAGAGACCATTGAGACCACCTAATATCTGTCGCAAAGGTGGTCTTAATAGAGAGGTTCTACTGTATTGAACTGATCTGTTGTCACAATTTCTCATACCAATGGGGCGCATAGCAACTCGTGTCCTCCTTTTTTTCATAAAGGTACCAAAACTAACCTCTGTATAGAGACCTAACTCTATTGAGACCACCTCACACTGGTCCCAAGGGTGGTCCTAATATGTATGTTCTACAGTAACCATGCCGTGCCGTGTGTTTAGGCGTGTTCGCGAGCGTGCTCCGCGAGGGCGTGTACAGCACCATCCGCCTCGGCGCCTACGAGCCCATGAAGCGTCTGCTGGGGGCGACCGACCCCAGCAACACCCCGCTGTGGAAGAAGATATGTGCAGGTATGGTCATGGGGACATTGGCTATGAAGGGATGGGTGGATGGCGGGGAATATACTGGACGACAATGGGGAACGATTGATTTGAAGCTGGGGGCGGGGGGCGTCAGTGTTAACTTGTACAACCACAGTTGACAGTTCCACACTTGGGATAATGATATTGATTCTGATCGAACAACCACGAAGTTTTGAGTTCGAGTCCCGGCACGGCTACTTCTTGTAGTTAATTGGAGGGTGGTTGTAAAACCTGTCTGTCGCTACGTGTCTATCAAAATGGTGGTAGCAATGTAGAGAACCAAGGGAGAATAGTACAGTTCTACTATGATTTTAGAGTGTCTTATGTTGTTAAATATGTATGCTCGTCCTGTGATAGATGTAGGCCGATCATATGCTTGATCTACGATTTAACACATTCTCTTGTGCATCCTATGCCCCTCGTGTGATTGGTGCAAAACAATCCTATGACTTTCTCTCTTATGACAATCGTACAGCAGTCAAAACAACATTCCAATTGGTATAATATAGGAGATGCAAGTCACGCTAAATCTTGTACCCGCTATAACGTCAGCTGGTGACAATGGCAAAAGTATTCACTTGACTTTGTACAAAGACTGTTTTTTGTGCAAAAAAAATAATATCGTGGATTTATATAGTAAATAAAGCTTTAAAGAGGGGGAATGAATGAAAATGTTCACACAACAGATCCCTTCATACACAAAACTCATTGACGTAGGCGTATCACAGAACAAACGTAGGTACGTCATAGAACAGTCGTAGGCTGGCTGCAACATGTCAAAGTCATATCACAGTCTCAGGCCGGGCTTAGGACGAGCATAAGAGAGTCCTATGTCTAGAGCAGGACCCACGATTATACAACCGAAGAGCATAAATCAATCGTAGATATAACAAATCCTTTGTGACAGGTCTCGACGCAATATCTGTTTTATGTTATGACGTTACTATGATTTTATTACACTTCATATCATACGAAAATCGTAGGACTGTGGCGGCCTACGCGCTTTGTGAAAGGAGTTTAAATAAGGTATTTTGGTGTGAAATATGGTTCGGGATTTTGCATTGTGGTAATGTAATAATATATCAGGTTTTGTTTAAACATCTAATACGTAATAGTCTAGTATAAATCGTAGATACATCAAGATGTTATTGCAATTTGCAACGAATTTGAGTGTTTCATCATAATGATTATTTTGATTTAAAGAATGTGTCCATGCATCTGGAATTAGTTAATTCGTTGAACTCATTTAAGTGAATATTGGGACATTGTCATAATTAGTTGGGTATTTGACGTGTGTTAATAACATAATGTCATACAGAAAGTCTCAAAATATTGGATGAATATGGCCCGAAAGCGACATCATGTTTCTATCATGGTCTTTCTGCATGCGAGTTTTTCTCTGTGTGTTGTGTACAAATGTGTGCAGGGAACTGGACTTTATTCTCAACTCATTTCATGGGACATGGACTTTAAAACACATGGTTGGTTTGGGAGGAGGGAACATGCGCCAGAGGACATTAAACACGTGGCTTTGGACGTGGGTTGAACACGGGGCTTTGAACGTGGGGCAGTGACATTCGACAGGGGGAGTGGGCTTTGGGCGTGCGACATGGGACATTGAACACGGGGCTTTGGACGTGGGACAGAGGACGTTGAACACGGGGCTTTGGACATGGGACGGGACATGGGGGACACGGGTCTGGGGCTTGGAACACGGGCCTTGTAGGGTGCACGTGCAAAGTTGCACGTGTGGTGCAAACGAGCGAAATCATCAAAACTTTCCCAAAGTGTGTGGGTGGCCCTTAAGAGGGCCTTTGTATTGGTGGTGGGGTGGGGGTGGGGGGCTACCACCTCACAGGAAGTGGCCGAACCAGTCCTCATCATCCTCGGCGCCATCTAGGAACTCATCCCCCGGGCACATGTCGGGCTGCTCGATGCCCAACCACTCCATCTGGCGGATCAGGTCCTTGACCTTGGTGTGGAGGCAGGCGTTCATCTGATCAAGATAGGCTTTGGCACGCTTGAGAGGCTCCAGCTCCTCGGACAAGAACTTCTCCACGTCGTCCTCGTCGTAGCCGTCCTCCAGCATGTCTCGGCCCTCCTCTTTCTTCCAGTGGATAGCCTCGTTGATCTTCTCCCTATCCTCATTCACCTGGATCTTTTCCACGTGCACTTGCACGAACGTGGGTACCAGGCTGGCCTTCTCCTCTTCTGTCATGGCCATCGTGGCCTCGAGGGTGGGCGCCACTTCTCCGGGGAAGCGGGGCTCGACCACGGGGTTAGCCGCATAATACTCGGCGTAGTACGCATCCATTTTCTTACGATATGTGTTGCTCTTACGAACGTCCAGCAAAGACTGAATGCTGTAAGGAAATCGGCCCATCTTTTATAGCGGAGGCCTTAATTGCGAGTTTAGTGACACTTAATTCAAGTTAATTTACCTGTTGGCACTTAAGTTTGGCATTAGTGATTCAATTATTGGTAGTTTTAGTGACACGCACGTTATTGCTCGTTGACTTTGTTCTCACTTGAGTTAATTGGAAAACGGTCAACTACCGGGATCACGTAATCTTGGCGTTAATTTCCATTCTCTTAGATTGTAAATACTTTAAAATTTATTATTTCAATACATTCAAAATATGTAGAGTATATAATTCATGGTAATTAATTAATTTGTAACTAGAAATAAAAACATTAAATAAAGTGTTGCACAAACTGACTCGTATTTGCGTAAATTAAACATACTTTTGAATTTAATATATTTACAGGAATTTTGTACTAGATAAATATTGCAATTTGAATAAGAATGCGCATCCATACAAAATTCAGATGATAGAATAGAAAAACTACATAATACGTGCCAGTGTATTCATAATCTGATAAATTGTTGGGGTTTTACATTAAACTTGTTCATAGACTGTCGAACAGCAATTAGAAGTATTAATGGTCGGGATCACGAAATCATGCTACCTGTACTGACTATTCTAATAGATTGTACACATATGTCCTTTATGGTCCTTCATACATGTAATTGTAATTAGAAATTAATATAAGTCTATGTATTTGGTATGTAGCATATGTCTTTATGTATAGTTTTGTTGTTCTTTTCTGTTACTTTAAAAAAATGGAAAATGAGACTTCAGCCTCAAAAACAATTAAATAAAAGGTATAAATGACTTTAAAACTTTGGTAATTACTTTGAGGCTAGAAAAGTAACAGAAAAGAACAACACGAAAACTATAAATGAGAAAAGAAAAACAAATAAAACCATCCAAATAAAAAAGTGAGGAAATCGTATGGAAATTAAGTTAACTGTGAAGTTTTGGGCAGAAAGTTTAATTTGCGATCATTTGAGATCACGTTCCTATATTGTTAGCATTTTGTGGCTATTCCAGGAGCTCACATTTGTAAAATATCCATTTCAAATATTACATTCACTAATGATGATTCTCTCCATTTTAGAGAACGTATACCAAAAATGATAAAACCCATATTTGATCATAGTATAAAATTATGTATACACACAAAAACTATATACGAGAACACAGTACAACTGAACAGTAAACAGTAGAACCTCTACACAGTGGTTAATTTTGGTAGCTTTGTGAAAGTTTGGGCCCTTGAAAAGTGGTCTTATTATAGAGGTGGTCTCAAACGGGAGGCGGTCTTAATTGGGTGCTTTACTGTACTATGCATGAGCTAACAGCCAAAGGACTGGACATCTTTGATGAGCTGCGTGGAGTTTATTCTTGGATAAACAGATTTTAATTTTTGGCAATGCTTCTGCAT
>CM032667.1:18691822-18702251 GCA_019095985.1 Streblospio benedicti | reverse complement strand
AGCCCGTTCAGTCCTACATGACGCCTCAAAATTCTGACACCTAATCTGATATACAGGACCGATGACACGTTCTTTCTCTAAAGGGGTCTTTCGGTCTTACCGGTAACTGTCTAAAGCGAGGGCACATTCCACCGCAAGGTGGGTCTACAGCCAGTCTACGACTAAAAAGCGTGAGGATCCGTGAGTGTACAGTGTGGCAAGCGTACGTTTTTTCAAGGAAGCCGTACGGTGGCCGCAGAAGAAGTTTGGCTTGCCAAACTTCTTCTACGACCACTCTGCGTCATGGATGCGACCGTAAGGGAGGCGGTGCGGAGACCTTACGTGAAACGCAGATGATTTAACCGCACATTTTGTCGGCACAGACACAGTACTGGGGCCGTGCGTTCCTGTACCATGAACGTGCGGATCCCGTACTTTGTAATCCCACGGTGCTTAGAGCGTAAGTTATACGCGAATACATAGCACGTTCTATGCAAAGTTGATCTCACGGCCACCTCAATAAAAAACCACTCCCTGTCCCGACGCATTCCTAACGCACGGGGCCCGTGCGTATGTGCTAAACTGTACTTTTGTCAATGCATGCGGAAAACGCCGTAGACGCCGCAGACCTCAAACACCTTGCGGCGACCACCGCCGCAAGGTAGAATGTGCCCCTCGCTTAGACTATATATAGTCTGATATGGGCCCAAAGTAACACGGCCGGGTGATTGACGGCTGATGGAATATTCCCCTGACGATATCATTGGCTATGGGGTTCAGAGAGTTTCGACTCATAAAGTTACTTTTGGCCTGGAAGCTATTTTCAATTACTGTGCATAGATGAATAATCCCGAAATAAATCAGTATGAGTTTTCTTCAGCAATTTTCATGTTTGCTTATATATTGAGGTTTGGGCCACTGAAAAAAAGCACCATCTGCTTATGCACGTTTCTTTCACTTTCACACTGCAACATATGAATTGATTCAAGATGATTATACGCTATTTTCATGTTCATTGAATAATGCATGAGAATGCTTTGAAACTCGTTATCCTCATCTCCAGGTGCCTGTCAACATCGCCAGTGACGCCAGGCTGGAAGATGAGCATCTCAGTAATCGTAGAACTACATTTCATATCTAAAAATTTTAGAATATTCTACGCCATTTCATCACAGCAAGAGGATGGAGTTAACAAAATAGTTTACATTCATTTATCCTTTTACACAAAAACTTGTGATATCATGGACAAACGTATATATTTGTGAGTAAAATCGAGCAAAAAGTATGTACAGTGTAAGTTGTATCTTTACATATAACGTAGAAAAACTCGGATCGGTACATTTTTGAGAGACAAAAAATGTGCGTTAATGCAGAAAGCGTTGCCAAAAATTAAAATCTGTTTAGCCAAGACTCCACGCAGCTCATCAAAGGTCTCAGTCCTTTGGCTGTTAGCTCATGCATAGTACAGTAAAGCACCCAATTAAGACCGCCTCCCTTGTTGGAGACCACCTCTATAATAAGACCACTTTTCAAGGGGCCCAAACTTTCACAAAGCTACCAAAATTAATCACTGTGTAGAGGTTCTACTGTTTACTGTTCAGTTGTACTGTGTTCTCGTATATAGTTTTTTTGTGTGTATACATAATTTTCTACTATGATCAAATATAGGTTTTATCATTTTTGGTATACGTTCTCTCAAATGGAAGAATCATCATTAGTGAATGTAATATTGGAAATGGATATTTTACAAATGTGAGCTCCTGGAATAGCCACAAAATGCTAACAATATAGGAACGTGATCTCAAATGATCGCAAATTAAACTTTCTGCCCAAAACTTCATAGTTAACTTAAATTTCCATACGATTTCCCCACTATTTTATTTGGATGGTTTTATTTGTTTTTCTTTTCTCATTTATAGTTTTCGTGGTGTTCTTTTCTGCTACTTTTCTAGCCTCAAAGTAATTACCAAAGTTGTAAAGTTCTTTGTACCTTTTATTTGATTGTTTTTTAGGCTGAAGTCTCATTTTCCATGTTTTTAAAGTAACAGAAAAGAACAGCAAAACTATACATAAAGACATACGCTACATACCAAATACATAGACTTATATTAATTTCTAATTACAATTACATATGAAGGACCATAAAAGGACATACGTGTACAATCTATTAGAATAGTCAGTACAGGTAGCATGATTTCGTGATCCCGACCATTAATACTTCTAATTGCAGTTCGACAGTCTGAACAAGTTTAATGTAAAGGCCCAACAATTTATCAGATTATGAATACACTGGCACGTATTATGTAGTTTTTCTATTCTATCATCTGAATTTTGTATAGATGCGCATTCTTATTCAAATTGCAATATGTATCTAGTACAAAATTCCTGTAAATATATTAAATTCAAAAGTATGTTTAATTTACGCAAATACGAGTCAGTTCGTGCAACACTTTATTTAAGGTTTTTATTTCTAGTTACAAATTAATTACCATGAATTATATACTCTTCATATTTTGAATGCATTGAAATAATAAATTTTAAATCATTTTCAATCTAAGAGAATGGAAATTAACGCCAAGATTACGTGATCCCGGGGGTTGACCGTTTTTCAATTAACTCAAGTGAGAACAAAGTCAACTTCGAAGCGAGGCAGTTATAACGTGCGTGTCACTAAAACTAGCAATAATTGAATCACTAATGCCAAACTCAAGTGCCAACAGGTAAATTAACTTGAGTTAAGTGTCACTAAACTCCTAATTAAGGCCTCCGCTATAAAAGATGGGCCGATTTCCTTACAGCATTCAGTCTTTGCTGGACGTTCGTAAGAGCAACACATATCGTAAGAAAATGGATGCGTACTACGCCGAGTATTATGCAGCTAACCCCGTGTTCGAGCACCCTTCCCCGGAGAAGTGGCCCCCACCCTCAGGCCACGATGGCCCATGACAGAAGAGGAGAAGGCCAGCATGGTACCCACGTTCGTGCAAGTGCGCGTGGAAAGATCCAGGTGAATGAGGACAGGGAGAAGATCAATGGGGCTATCCACGCGAAGAAGAGGAGGGCCGAGACATGCTCGAGGACGGCTACGATGAGGACGACGTGGATAAGTTCTTGTCCGAGGAGCTGGAGCCTCTCAAGCGTGCCAAAGCCTATCTTGATCAGATGAACGCCTGCCTCCACACCAAGGTCAAGGACCTGATCCGCCAGATGGAGTGGTTGGGCATCGAGCAGCCCGATATGTGCCCGGGGGATGAGTTCCTCGATGGCATCGAGGATGATGAAGACTGGTTCGGCCACTTCCTGTGAGGTGGTAGCCCCCCCCCCCACCACCAATACAAAGGCCCTCTTAAGGGCCACCCCACACACTGGGGGAAAGTTTGATGATTTCGCTCGTTTGCACCACACGTGCAACTTTGCACGTGCACCCTACACGGCCCGTGTTCCAAGCCCCAGACCCGTGTCCCCCCATGTCCTGTCCCACGTCTAAAGCCCCGTGTTCAATGCCCCCTGTCCCATGCCCAACGTCCCGTGTTCAATATCCTCTGGCGCATGTCCCCTCCTCCCAAACCAACCATGTGTTTTAAAGTCCATGTCCCATGAATTGAGTTGAGAATAAAGTCCAGTTCCCTGCACACATTTGTACACAACACACAGAGAAAAACTCGCATGCAGAAAGACGATGATAGAAACATGGATGTCGCTTTCGGGCGATATGCATCCAATATTTTGAGACTTTCTGTATGACAGTATGTTATTAACACACGTCAAATACCCAACTAATTATGACAATGTCCCAATATTCACTTAAATGAGTTCAAAAGTCCAGTTGCATGGACACATTATTTAAATCAAAATAATCATTATGATGAAACGCTCAAATTCTTTGAAAATTGCAATAAAATCTTGATGCATTTACGATTTATACTGGACTATTATGTATTAGATTTTTAAACAAAACCTTATCTATCATTATTTTAAACAAAACCTTATCATTACCACAATACAAAATTCAGAACCATATTTCATATCAAAATACCTTATTTAAGTCACTGTCACATAGAAAAAAACGGATGAAACACGTATGTAGGACGTACAAATGTTTTGGTGTTTTCTTGATACGCGGGGCTCCGTGAAAAAAATGACTTGACAAAACCTTAAGCAGATTTAACACGAATGATACACGGACAACACACTTACAAAACACAGATGATACACGGATCAACGTACACTCCACATACACTCACGCAAACATGATATTTTGGTTGCAAAGTACTGAAAAAACCTAGCACAGATGAATATCGGATAAATAGCGTATTGCGCGGACGTTTTACGGACAATGTACGTTTGTATCACGGTAATATCACGTACAGTCCACGTACGATATGAAAATCTATCCGCGCAAATACTTTTGAACATTCCAAAATGATTAGCGCGGACATCTCGACCCGTAAAATCTCTTCACGTAATTCGCCGTATAAAAACGGACGAGGCACTGATGGTCGGCGTATCTCCACGGATGAACCACGGATGAACCACGTACGACAAAAATCTATCCGTGGTACAGACGTGTTTCATCCGTTTTTCTATGTAACAGTGACTTTAAACCCGTTTCACAAAGCGCGTAGGCCGCCACAGTCCTACGATTTTCGTATGATATGAAGGTAATAAAAATCATAGTAACGTCGTAATAATAAAAACAGATCTTGCGTCGAGACCTGTCACAAAGGATTTGTTATATCTACGATTGATTTGTGCTCTTCGGTTGTATAATCGTGGTAATGTCCTGCTCTAACATAGGACACTCTAAAGCGAGGGACACATTCCACCGCAAGGTGGGTCTACAACCAGTCTACTGCCAAAACGCTTAGAAAACGTGAGGATCCGTGAGTGTACAGTGCGGCAAACGTACGTTTTTTCAAGGCCGTACGGTGGCCGCAGAAGAAGTTTGGCTTGCCATTTAACCGCTTGAGGATTGTGGACCGACCGTTCCTGTAGCCAACGGAGGCAGTACGGTGACCTAGGCGTTTAAACGCAGATCGCATTTAATCTCCGGCCACCTCGTTGTCGGCCGACGGACACAGTACTGGGGCCGTGCGTATGTGACCTGTACTCGCGACCACCGCCGCGGATCCCCTTTAGGCTTGAAACACGGTGCGTGCATTAAGCGGGGGCACGTTCTGCGGTTGTAATGAACATCTGCGGCGTCTGTTCTATGCAAGCATTGACAATCTTTTGTGGGCAATACGCCACACTCCGTGTGCGTACGTCATAACGCACGTTTTATTGAGTTGCACGCAACGTGTGATTACTAAAGTGGAATCCGCACGTTTTTGTCAATCCCTATGAAAACGCCGTAAACGCCGCAGACCTTCACCGGACTGCCTCTACGGTGCCCGACAATTAAAAAAGGTGGACAACCCCCGCTTCTTCTGTTCGGCGATGGGCCGAAAAACGTTTTGGCGGGTTCTGGACCGTTTTTTCTTTTGGGCCGTACGTCCTGCGATGCCATCGCTAAAGCGAGCATTTTCCCGGGGCTGTCGGGGGGCTTTGTCTAGTATTTGCGGCATCGGAAAGCATTTTTGCTTCAGACATCTGCTCCTTTGCGTCGGACGTCGAAGTTTGTATGGTGACAGATGAAGCAGTAGAACGTGCCACGTAAGCAAACTTCGTCCCTCGGTGGATACAAAATACGGGATCCGCGTTCATCTTTTTCCAGCCAGCCCCGATGCTCTGTGCGCCGACAACGTTGTTAATCTACTCTAACGTAAGGTCACTCACTTCTGCTAGTGACGTAGGGGGTCGTAAAAAAAATTACTTCTGTGCAAGGATCCTGGACGCTCGGCGTTTTTGCTAGACAGGGCTCCCGTTTTTATTGAGTTTTTACCCTGTATAATGTGTTGGTTTTAGGGAATGGGCCGCTTTTGGCGGGTTCTGGAAATTTTTCATTTTTTCGGCTCATTGTTCACGATCGCCATCGCCATGATTTTCGGGGCTGTCGGGGGGGGCTTTTCTAGTATTTGCAACATCGTAAGGTCATTTTGCTTCACTGGGCCTCGTCATATTTTGAGAAGACGTTGAAGATGTATGGTGACGGATAAAGTAAGTGCTCGTAAGCAATCGTGCATGGAATGGAAGCTATCTTTTCCTAACAAAGATGCTCCAAATTTGTGTTGTCTACTCTGGAAAAAGGACAGTAATGCTAGTGTCGGGCCAAAAAAAGTGTTATTACTTCTCTGGAGAATTGATTTGGACCTTTTTCGGCCTTTATTGTGGGCTCCCGTTTTGGATTATTGAGTTGTTGATCTGTATCAATGTTTTGGTTTTCTAGTTCGTCCGGAGAATTGCTGCAAATGTTACATTGTGACCCATCATTGGTCACGAGAATCAACGTATCGAGAAACAGAAGAGATCTTTCACCATTCACAATACTCAATGTTTCATTGGGGTTTCATATTTTGTGTCTTTGAAGGGTTAAAGGGCGGATAAAGGATGCTCATAATCGATATTGGAGTCGTAAAATTGCTATTGATACCTAAAAGGAATCACCAAACGTGATATCATGAACAGGACAGTAATCTGTTTGTGTACAATGGAAAGTACGTATGAGAAGAAATTTGTTGAAATGTCATATTTTATGAATTATGTTGAAATGAAAGCATTTATAAAAATCCACCAGTGTTAAGGGGATGAAGAATAGTAACTGAATCTTTATCAATAATAAAATTGACCCTAGACGGCCTGTACATTGCATAATTTAGCAAATACTTTAGCCCATCAACTCGCTAACCAAATGTAAACACCATTGCATCACGTGACATTTATTTCTGCAGGTGGATAATTTGCTGTGCCGGCTAGTGACGTCACAGCCGTACATGCACTTGATTTGCACTGTTTACTTTCCAATAATATCTAATTTAAGTTTGCACTAATCATAATCAGTATTATTTGTATTTTTGTGTGGTAATGTTGGAAAGACATATGATGTTCATCATTATTATTTTGATACTGTTTATTTTCATGTACTTTGTTAATGATTTTACATGTCTGTAAGGGACTTTCTGATTAATAAATACATTCTGATTCTGATACTGTGGTATTTCCTTTCACACTTCTAATTAATTTAAAATTATCATGTCAGAATCAGAGACATCAGATATGGAATCTAGTCAAGATTATACCTCTGATAAGTGATTCAGCAGAACCTTTGGAAAGCAGTCAAAGCACTGATAATGATGAGCCTTTTGAAAATTTCATTCAAGACTTGGAGAATGTGCAAGTTGAAGTGATGCCTGGCTTTCAATTACAACCTGTGTTACATGATCTTGAAGAATTGCCAACTGCTGATGATGTACCTGACATCTGGTGTTTTTTATTTTATCTTATTTAGTATTTACTTTATATTTTATTTAGAATTTTTTGTTCAAATATTTTCGCCATTTTAAATTACATGGCCTCATCAGGCATCAACTTGATACCTGATGAGGCCAAAAATATAAATAGCGAAAATATTCTTTTATTAAATTTTAAATTAAATAAAATATATAGTAAATAATAAATAAGGTAATTAAGACACAATAAAGATTTATCAAATTTGGAGAAAAGAAAACAATTAGAGACATGAAGAGGTGGATAAAACAATTGTGTATAAAATTATTTTCATATTAATCACAAAAATAAACACCAAGATCTATGCATATTTTAATAATATTTCAATTTACAAATGACCTGCCAAAAATAAAGGTTTAGGATTATTAGTTTATTCAAGTCTAAATCTACAGACATGTTAAAATCACAATTAAAATATAACAAAGAAGTACATATGACCATTCTTTGCAGAAATACAAGAGACTATATATATAAGTTAAAGATTTCCTCCTATCTACATTGTAGTATGTCGTTTGTAAATGCGCAATTTGTTTTTTCCCTCTCCTGTTTTAGGGTACAGATTGGTAACATCAGTCAACCATTTATCATTACTTATGCGATACAAAACATCATCTAGTTCATCCTTTATATCTTCTTCATCTGTTGATGATTCTAGATGTGCTTGCAGATTTTGTGCCAAGTCGTTTTCTGAAAAGAATATTTATTAATAATAAAATATTTAATGTTTGATAAAATATTTAATTAAATGACATTTAATGCTTCTCTGGGATTGTATGATAAAAAATAGTAACCTAAATTCTAATTACTTAACAACAGCTATTACCATTTAAAATCTATTACTAGTAATATGAAAATTAAAATCGTAATAGAAAAACTATTAAAAAAAGAAGATAGAACTGAAACAATTGAAAATACCCTTCTTCTTTTCTTCCCGTCTCTTGCGCCCTCCATCCCGGTCACGAGCATTCTTCAGCCACATGTGGATGGCCTCTTCTGCATCACGCTCATTTATGCTGTGTGATTTTGTTGCATCTGTAATAAAAAAACATTGATTAGATTATTTCTCACAATTTCATATACATGTATATAAATTAGCAGTTATTAACACTTTCAAACACATTAATATGTAAAAATAAACCTTGATTTAATAGAAAAAAAACTGAATGTAAGAAGATATGAATAATGTTCTATCTCCTGCTATATTTATATACTATATAACGTATAAAATTTAAAACATCAGTTTTGGTGAAGATCACACCTCAAAATACACAACTTGAAACTGGTATATTAGCATGCACTTTATTGTTTATTACCTTTTATTACTTGGGTAAGGCATAGTTTATTGAAGCCAAGCTTGCCCTGCTTGCCACACAAGTTGAAAAGTGTGGCAAGAGGATTGGTGAGGAGCTGGGCCATCATGCAGTTATTGACTTCTTTGCAATTAACCTGCTCAGGTATTGCAGGTATTGTTTTAAGATACAAAAATTGTATAGGCTATTGTATAGTTACAAAATTAAAAACACAATGAATACAGTGCGTATAAGATTTACTTACGTCTCATGTAAGTTCCCTCTTTATCACCATTTGAATTGTTCAAAGACCCTTGCGGGGTTTTTTTTGAAAAAAAAGTGCCACAAAGGTTAATATGTATTAGGCTAATCTCCACCTTATTTGCCAAGGAAATATAAAAATATTTCACAATACCATGGTCTGCGTCTGGCTCATGGCATTCTAGTACGATGTGTGACACCCATTTTAACGTATGTACCCCTGGAGACCCTTGCTTTTGAAAAAAAAAAGTGCTCCACTATTTATCATATTAGCCTCAACCTTAATGTGTAAGAGAAACTGTTCACCCAATCACATTAGATGATAGTCTGAGTCTAGCTCTTGAGGAACATAGTGCGTGCCGTGATGGATGACCTATGAATCAATGGACTACTGGAGACCTTTGATTTTTAAAAAGTGACACAAAGACAAGGCTATCATGGATTAGCATTATCAAACAATATGAATCATAGTTTATTCATTACTCCGCCAGCAAAATAGTGTAATGAATTAGGGCAGTCCACCACAGGACAGTCCCGCGGGACGTTATGACACTCAGGCGCACACCTCGGACCCGCAGGGCAGTCACACTTTAGTCCGGAGACGGGTGCGCGTCCAGAAAAACGAGGGAAGAAGCCGAGGGACGTTGTGAATATCAGGACAGTCGCAGTTTACATTGTGACCCGTACCGTGGCACACACACGTCCATGAACGCTAGTTTCAGAGATGGACACTCATGACCCTAGATGACCAACGTGGGATGCTTTTCGCGACCACTTGGGCATTGAGCACCCTTGAGTCGGGCGATATACACCCTACTGGGCCATTAAAGTCAGTCAAGTAACATCTGAGATCTACTACGACAAACGGCTACCTATTTCACGGGTGCGACTGCACTTGACGTGGTCGCAAATAGGGCACCTGTACTAAGTAGACCACCTTTTCGCCTACTCGGCGACGGACATACGGACCATGAAATCCACTCGGTTACATTAATCCTGTATGACTGTCGTGCTGATTAGGGAGGTTCGCCTTACCAGATGTAAACCAAAGAGAGGACGTTGACGATGTTAAAAATTCGATAGGGCCGCGCGATCAATGACTTAATTGATTGTGAACTGAAGCCCACTACTTTGGAGATGTCATTAATCGAGGACAAACACCAACAGCGACCTAGATTTTTCATCAACTACTTAGGTCAACATTCTCTCTGAGAACACTTCCATTAACACAAGAATGCAATAATATACCCCCTTGTCATAGAGGCACCAAAAATCAAAAGGTATTTTTAGCTGCTAGCACATGAGTTCACTGCTGAAAAGTAATGTCCTTCAATATACCTATATTGTAAAAGCTTTGGCTGGTCATTTTTGCGTAGCAAATGCGTCATATACATAGCTGCCGACCCCAATGACGTTTTCTCTATAAATTTCATGACACGCCATCACTCCCAATCATTATCATCGCACCATCAACCCCATGAATTATGCAGGGCAATCATTAGGTGTAATGTCAT
>CM032667.1:18661319-18691722 GCA_019095985.1 Streblospio benedicti | reverse complement strand
TGACGCACATTTTTGTCTCTCAGAAAAATGTACCGATCCGAGTTTTTCTACGTTATATGTAAAGATACAATCCTTTACATTGTACATACTTTTTGCTCGATTTTACTCACAAATATATACGTTTGTCCATGATATCACAAGTTTCTTGTGTAAAAGGATAAATGAATGTAAACTATTTGTTAACTCCATCCTCTTGCTGTGATGTAATGGCGTAGAACATTATAAAATTTTAGAACATCTATTGGAAATTCTTGTTGTAGGATACTTAGTTTTGATATTTTCACACGTGATATAGTTCATATTGTATTTTAAGTTCGTTTCTAGTCACTGTTGATTGGCAAACACATCTTTTTTCTGAAATAATAATGTTTTTAACTATATGCTCTGTCACATTTTTATCGGTACTGTGATGTTTTACTACGCATTTTATGAGAGATAAAAACCTGATACAATATAATGAAGTACCAAATACGGATATGAAATGTAGTTGCTCATCTTCCAGCCTGGCGTCACTGCCGATGTTGACAGGCACCTGGAGATGAGGATGACGAGTTTCAAAGCATTCCCATGCATTATTCAATGAACATGAAAATAGCGTATAATTATCTTGAACCAATTCATATGTTGCAGTGTGAAAGAAACGTGCATAAGCAGATGGTGCTTTTTTCAGTGGCCCAAACCTGAATATATAAGCAAACATGAAAATTGCTGAAGAAAACTCATACTGATCTATTTCGGGATTATTCATCTATACACAGTAATTGAAAATAACTTCTCGGCCAAAAGTAACTATATGAGTCGAAACTCTCTGAACCCCATAGCCAATGATATCGTCAGGAGAATATTCCATCAGCCGTCAATCATCCGGCCGCGTTACTTGGGCCTATATCAGACTATATATAGTCTTAGCAAGCGCTAAGATTGAATTTCGTTTGTTCGAGGGCAAAGTAGAACCTCCGATTGACACCAATTTTGGGACCAGCGTTAGAATTTAGGTGGTCTGAATAGAGAGGTGGTCTCTATAAAGATGTTCGTTTTGGTAGCATTATGAAGGTTTGGGACAGTGATAAGTGTTCTTATTTTAAAGGTGGTCTCAATGGGAGATTCTACTTTGCACCACCACTGTGTTGCTGTAGGTGCGATCACGGGCGCGCTGGGGAGCGCTATCGCCACGCCCACGGACCTGGTCAAGGTGCGCTTCCAGGCGCGCGGCCGCGACGCACCGCCACCCTACAGCAGTACGCTCGCCGCATTCAGGGCCATCTACAAGCAAGGTGCGTGCACGTGCGGGTGTGCGTGTACTTGTGAGTGTGTGTGTGGTTTTTTGTATGGGTGTTTGTGTGGGGGTGATTGTGTGGATGTTTGTGTGTGTTTCTTGTGCGTGCATATGTGTGTATATGTGAGTGTTTGTGTGGGTGTTTGTTTTTTGTATCTGTGTGTATGCTTCTGTGGGTGTTAGTGTGTTATGTGTGCTTGTGTGTGTTGGGGGGGTGCGTATCTGTGTGTTTGTGTGTGTTTGTGTGTGCGTATGTTAATGCGTGGCTCTGACATGCATCACATCATGGGTAAAGGCGCATTGGCTGAAACCATGAGCTGCGTCATCATCAGCATGTTGTTAAATACACACGTTGAAGAAGGTTTCCCCAATGATTCGTTCATCTTATAGTGTACATTGCTGGATGTTGAAGACTATATAGATATTATGATAGAACCTTTAAAATAGCTGCACCTAAATTATCGAAAAACCTTCCTCTGTCTATACGTCAACCCAAAGATCTTGTAATTCTTAAAACCAAATTAAAGTTCCATTTGTTTGAGGAGGCCCACAAGTGCACAAGAACATTTCTTGGAAATTATGCCATAAACATGGTACTGTATTGTACTGCATTGTACTGTATTGTCCTGTAGTTTACTGCATTGTACTGTATCGCCCTGTCTCTGAGGCAGGCGGGCTGCGCGGGCTGTACGTGGGCATGGTGCCCACGGTGCAGCGCGCCACCATTCTCACGGCCACGCAGATCCCCGCCTACGACCACGTCAAGCACACGCTGCTCAACCACGGCATGATGCAGGAAGGTACGTGGGAGCACTGGCAGGTACAGGTTCTCAGAAAGTGTTGGGGGTTGCACTTAAGGGATCTCACGGCATTTGTGCGTGCAATCAATAGCAACCACTATGAAAATAACATATTTTGGTGGGAAAGGAGGCGGGGGCGCAGGAGGCCTCCTCCCTGGATCTGCCTATGATGGTGACAAGTATTCAATAACAAGGGGATATTGTAAATGTTGGTAGTGTACAATTAAATACAGTAGACTACAACCCCCAATTAGAACCTCTCAATCGATACTACCTCTATAGTAAGACCACTTTTCACGGTCCCAAACGTTCATAAAGCTACCAAAATGAACCTCTCTATAGCGACCACCTATAGGGAGCTTCTGCTGCACAGTACACACCAAACCAGTGTTGTTACACATGGACTTGAAAAGGCGGCAGTGTGGAAAATGACGATGGTATGATGCCAAGTATTCAATATAAAAGGATATTGTAAATGTGAGCAGAACTGGACCTCAACATTTAACAGTCCACACCAGCAACATAACATTGCTGTTGCAGGCGTGCGTCTGCACGTGACGGCGTCCATGCTGGCGGGGCTCGTCACGGCGCTCACCACCTCGCCCGTCGACGTCATCAAGACCCGCATCATGAACCAGCAGGGAGGCACCTACACGTCCACCGCCGACTGTGCGCTCAGGACGCTCAGGTCAGCAGGAAGTAGGACATAACCGCTAACATAATTACACTTGGACAGGAAGCAGTACATACGCCCGGGGACACGTGATGGCGATAAAGGGTGTTTAATGGGCAGTAGTCACCTTTCTAAGGGTTCGCACGAGGGCAGTTTTACATGAAATACATGCATGTTGCGCTCTGGGCGTGGGAAGGGTGGGGGGGGGGCATTGGTGCTGTAACACATATGTATGTCTTTATGAATGGCCAGATGTAATTGTAATTCCATGTTTTGAGACATAGATGTCTGTGTGGGTAGATTATAGATATGCTCTTGCATGTGCATGCACGAATGTATGGAGATTGTGCTGCTGTTGCAGAGAAGCACACTGTGGTGTGGTCCTGTTAATATTGGTGATTACAATATTTCACGTCTAAGCCCCAACAGATCTTTAGGCGGAATTTACTCTCGTGCCTTGTCTCAGAGCTATTTTGTTTTGTTTACACCAAAGGTAGTATAGTTTTTCCCGTATGAAAGCCAAAAGACAACAAACATTACGATACCTCTATAATCGCCCATGTCAATCAACAACCCTATGGAAAGGGAGGGGCACCCCCCCCCCTGGATCTGCCTATGCATGTTAATGAGGTTATAATTTCATTAGCCAATATGGGAGGTGTCTGTCCACAGGTCGGAGGGTCTGCTCGGTTTCTACAAGGGCTTCTTCCCCAACTGGATGCGGATTGGACCTCACACCATCGTCACCTTCTTCATCTTTGAGCAGCTTAGAAAACTCATCGGCATGGCTCCTGTGTAACACACGTCTTTTTTTAGAGTTGCCAGCTGAGTAACCGTGATATTTGTCAAGAAGAAATCAAGGGTCCCATGGGCTCCAGTGAAAGACTCTCGAATATGATAGATCCATGTATAGTATAAGGATTGGAGCCCGGCATTGGATATATGACTTTGTAATGGATCTAAATGGTTAATGAGTCACACGCTGATCTAATATGGATAAGAATTCAAATGGATTGGATATAGCGTGGTGCAACACTACGAATTTCTATGTATTGATGCAACTCATTGTAATACTTTTAGTTGTAATTCCTGAATTTTACAGGTAGATGTTGGTATAGTATCTAGATCCGACGGGGACTAGTGTAACTTAGGATACAATAGATAAAACAAAGTAAAGGAAATTGCACAAGCATGCTAAATGTGTGTTGTGCTAAGACATTTGAATATTCTTTCCGTTTGCAGGATCCGGTTTGTGATATGTTTGTGTCTTATCAATTTTGAGTAGCAACATGAGTATTGTAGATTAAACATCAGGATTAAATGGAATTTGGGTGCACAAATCTATCTCATCCATTAGTTTGTGCTTCAGTGGCAGCTACTGTATAACATGGCAGATCTATGGGTGTTTTTTTTATAAAAGAGGGGGTGGGAGTCCGGGTGCCGCACTGAAGGAATCTCATTTTTTTATCAATAGCAAGCATTCCAAAAAGTGTGCGCCCGCTGGATCTGTTTTTGGTATAACGCATTCAAGTTATCATGTCTCATCAATTATGTATGTTAGCACCAATCCATCAATCAATCAATCAATAGCATCACATTCAAATTGATTTCTTCTGAGTTGTAAATTTTAATGAATGTTTTTTTAGTTTAGATATCAGTATTACATTAAAGTTAGTTTAAGTTTATATACAACTTTTTGTTCCGTGTGTCAATGGCAGCTATATATACGGCGTAACTTATTCAAATTACTACTTTTTATCAGTCATCTATATTTGCATGTTTGAAACTAAATGGAGTGTACTTAATTTACATCACATTTTTGTATTGTAAGTTTATTGATTTAAATACACCAACAGCATGTGCACAGGAAATAGTAAGATGGTAATTAAACCGTTAACAAATCCCATTTGTCTTTTTCCTATGATTCGCAGATTTTACTAATTACAAGTATGTACAAATGCTTGACAAATTCATTTGTCAAGGTTTTATGTGCGTACAAACAAATAATTGACACAGTCAAAATATTCCTTGGCTTGGCTGCATATCCATATATTTCACAAGAGATCAAAGAATGACATCTTTTAACTGTGGAACTCTGTGGATACAAATTATTCACAAAATAGAAGTTAGACTTCTATGGGCGTGGACGGGGATCAAGGAGAAAGAGGCCCCGTGTACATCATACATTGTACATTGAGTATGTAGTTAGCCCTAAAGTTTTCATACTTTATTAAGAAGAAGGTTGTTCTATATTATTCCTAAATGTTTACTGTTAAAATCAAACTGGCTCATTTACAAAATGATAAAATTAAAAGCACTAATAAGCATTAGATATACACAAATTTGCCCGAAAATCTCCAAAAAAGGACCATTCGGAAGCATTGGCGCTAATGTGGGGAAAAGTGACATTTTACATTTTTAATGATTGACATGCCATTCACCTTGCTGTTTATTGAGCAATAAGGAGCTTTTTAACACTTGTTCCCAGCCAATGTATCAAGTATAAAGGTCAAGGCACTACGCTCTGATTTTACGCCCTTACACACACCTCTCGAAACCCCGCTTGAGTTAGCATTAACTATTGACGACAGCTTCAAGAGGGACCTTTTGAAATGTGCTTGTTAAATTCATAGTGTCACCCCATATGTTTGTAGTTTAGGGGGATGTAGCAAATGCCAGAGGGAGTGATATTGTGAGCATGTGATAGTGCCTCTCTTATACAGTTCCACTTCTCTTTCTTTTTTCTATTTCATCTTCTTTCTTCTATTTCTATCCTTCTTCCTCATCTCTCTCCACCGCCACCCCATTCTTCTACTCTATCTTTTTTGTTCTCCAAATTTTGCGTATTCCTTTGTAATTAACAACTACAGTGTCACGCGTACTATCCTCTGCCACGTTGAATTCCGCTCTGCATGTTTCAAAGCTTTATTCTCATTCTTCTATTATCCGTGTCTCCTTCTCTTCTCCTTCCTCCTTAAATAGTCCACTAATAGTCACCAGTACCGCCGCACCCATTCAACTTCTTCGGGTGATAAAAAGTCATGTTGCGGTGAAACTAGCTACTTCCAACTGTATTTTCTTCGGATTACGAGGATTCCCGCATGTAATTCCGAACCCACCTGCTGTGACGTCACATGTCAGAGCGGGGGAATACCTCATACGTCACAGGGGTAATGCACTGTGAGGCCAACATGGGGCTAGATCTCAAACTGAGTACCCGTGTGTGGTGCGGAATGAATCGTAATATACAGAATTCGACTATGGATCGAGTGAAAAGCGTGTAATTAATAACTGCTACATAGTGTACATGGCGTATTTGGCAATTCTTGTTTCTGTTTCTAACATTTACTCTTTGTGGGAGACCCGTGTGCTTTTAGGGCCAGAATGAAGGTTATTTGTTATTTTATTACATGTAATTTATATTACTCTTCTGCAACATTACACAAAACATTCAAAAAAATTCAAAGTTCAAAACAGTTTTCAAGAACTATAGTCTCCTTTCCAATGATCAATTATCATTTAACATTAGGATAAGAGATGCACATGAACAGTTGAGAAGAGTCACACGGAATTTTGATTTGTTATCCAAATGTTAATTGATCATTGAAAAGGAGACTATAGTTCTTGAAAAAGAAGAGTAATAAAAATTAATAAAATAATGAGATCGTACGCTGCATACCAGGTTCACTCAATTCTACAAAGTTATTTGTGAGTGTGAAGAATTACATTATTGGGTGTTCACTAGGTCGCAAGAACGCACCACCTTTAAAAATACTGTTCTACAATCAACGGTAATGTATTGTGCAAAACGTACTAAAAGAAAAGAGTATTTTCTTTGAGAAAATCCAATTCCTAATATAAAAAAAGGAAAACCTTCAAAACGCCTACCTGTATAAACGGAGTGTTTTCAAGCCGTAAGTCAAATTTGCAATAAACTTGGTGGAATTTTACTCCTATCCTGTGATTTTAATTACCAGCAAGAGGGTAATTTGGAGGATCACGTGATCCCACCATGGAGAGCCCCAGATTACATTTCTGGTCCAGTTACGGGCTCAAAGAGGAAGATATTGGCGTGAAACCGAGTACCTTTGTTATTGGTTCTTTATGGCATTGTTTTTGCTATGTTCGTGTGCATGACCTCAACCACTTTTCCATTTTGACTTTATGGTGTGTTTTATTCTGCTATGGGGTACTAATGTTTGCAATTATTCTCGTGATCAACATTAAAAATGACAACACTCTGTTATTAGTTTATTCTACACTATTAACAATTATGTCTTGCGTCATTTCCACAATTGAAAACTTAATATGGGGATAATTTTGAATGAATCATTATTCTACATTATTTCAGGGGGTGTTTTAGTAATAATCATAATTTTGTTTTCAAGTATGCTGTGATTTGTAATGTTTCCCCTTCGTACGCTACATAGATTTCAAAATATATGAAAAAAATATTCTAGTTTAAATGAAGCTTGCCAATCTAAAAATATAAATATATGAATTTATTCCAATCATTCATGATCAATGGTCATAGGGCTTAAAATGGCAAATTAAGAGTAAAGGTTTTACAGTCTCTGTAACAACAACAATTTAACTTGCATAGTTTTATGCTGTATGCCATATGCTAACGGATGAAACATCGGCTGAGAAGTGTACAATAGGTTTTGTCATTTGACGATGGTAAATGATGATTATTGAACATATTCAGACATTTAACGTTTTTGCTGCGAATTAGTGATGCCATTTATATAAATTGAACCCCCACATGAGTTTAATTTCATAAAGGCCATACCTAATTGTCTATTAACTCTACAGCTTATGCATACACACAGGTCACGGAAAATCGAAATTTTCTTCCCATAGAAGATACTCATCTCCCGGCTTGAACGAATTTAGATGAGGACCATTTTAAAAGGGACCTCCACAGTTGACTATATGGATATGGTCAGTGGGTCATTTATGCAGCATATACTACTGTGGCGTTTCGATTTTTCAAATTCCTACTTTTTTCCATGTGCTGCAATTTATTTATTTATAATTTACCATGTAAAAAATATCTTCCATAAAAAATGAGATAGAACTACAAGGATCCCCCTGTTTGATTTCAGTCACACTTTGTTTGAAGGCGATTATTTTGTGTTATTCAGTTTCTTTTCTATTTCTTTTGTCTTGTGTCTTTTATTATCTAATACAAAATGTTTTATGGTCACACCAAATATATTGGTAATTATAGACCATATAAAATACTATATAAAACATTTTTGAAAAGAACTTGTAACGGCATTTGTTGTGCATGTCCCTTTAAGATCTCTCTCCGTTTATTGGCGGTTAAAAGCGTTCTAAAGCATTTTAATGTATACTGAATACATAGTATGATAAATACTACACATGACATATCTGTCTGAAAATGAGGCCATTTTGGGGTATCATTCGTCACTCTGACGTCCAAGTCTGCTGATATACATACATGTGCACGGCGTAACATGGTGTTGCCTCTAGATTATTGATGATTACCGAGACATTGATGGAAGACAGTCTCAACTACTTGGGAGGGAAATGTCCACGTATGACACTGCCGAAGGCAGGCAGCACACACGGCTTGTATGTATGTAAATGTACATGTACCTGCGTTGGTTTAAGGCCATCTCCCACGCTATGTGGGAAAAGACGCCTGTACATTCACACGAGGTCATTGGCCTCCTTGTCACACTATATGTTTTTCAACTCCCTGGGGAGCATACATGCGACTAGTATTATCTACTGTTGGCGAAAGCGCTGTGCACTTTAGAATGGAGCAACAATAAGATGATACCGGACACCATGTAAACAAAATCTAAACTATGCTATTGCTTACATGAATTTCGATTTTCATAAAACATAAATACCCTATTTGTTGATAGGCGCATACAATTCTCTTCTTTTTCAAATAGAACGAGTTTCATAATCATAATCCGGAAATTGAATGCAATCACACCTGTCTGATATATTCTACATTTTATTCCAATGCCACATTTCCAGATTCCCCAGAGCAATCCATATCATAGCTGATTAGTCTATTCAATTGAATATACTTCTAAAGTTCATAGATTATATTTAAATGTATATTTTTTTCAGTCCTGGAATGTGGATGCTGAATTATGTCCACCATTGGACGCTGTCAGGGGATTAGCGTTAGCGTCATGTAATCCGCTCTCTCATCTCTGATAAGCAGACTTTATGTCGCCCCGGAGACAGTCGTGCATAGATTGAAGGTGTTTCCGGATCACAACAATCATCACTGTGGATATGTTTGGCTGTTTGCCTTCATGTCTCTTGCAATAAAGTAGCATTTGTCAGTGCTTTTAGGCTTTTTGCGTCGCTTCAGCTGAAGCCTTATGTTTGTTTCGTTTATATCTAACTTTTGACAGCAATGTATGTATGTGGCCTTGTATGTCTCCAGACAAGCAGACAGTTTTTTTTCTTCGACCCACCTTTCGAAAATGTTATTTCAAATTTACACAATTTTATAAATGTAGAAACATCTTTTTAAAATCTCCACGTATATCTCGACTCCTACAAATGCGAGAATGGCTATTCGAAACTGTCAGACTGACGGTTTTGGTGGGTTTGCGTTGACGAAGCCAGCCCTAACTCCCAACTTGGTGGAAGTGGAAGATAAGAAATGCATAGGGCAAACGTATTTTGGCCTTTAGGACAAAAAAGAGAGAAAAAAGAAAGGTAAAGAAAACAACAACAACAAAAGAAAAACCACATACAACCACGCACAGAGACATACTATGTCACTTCACTTTAATAGACCGTTGTTGCACTAAGGCAGCGAATAGTGTCTAGAAATGTAAAAATGGCTCAACTGTGTTAAAATACAGCCCTATTCCTTAAACAAATACAAAGTAAAACTCTCCAGCACCCCGACCTCCCGCCCGCTGCAGCCTCCTGTTTCGGGATCACCAGTCACACGTCTCACAGTGATTAGATCTGAACGCAGAGATCCCTTTTTATCATCGCCTTATTCCTTGGTCATAATCTTCAATCTACGGACGCCCATTCCAGGGATATTAATGCGCCCTGGCTGTCAATTTTATGAGGTGCTAGATTGATGTGAGGTCAGGCCGGGTGTGAAATACAATACCTATTTTAGAACTTTTTTTCCATTTCTTTTGATAACCTTTTTTTCCTTTGGTATTCTTTCTATTTTGCAGGTCAAATATTTGAGAGACATATTCTAGGGCTGAGTAAATAAGGCGTTGTTAAAACAACGGGCTAAAATGATTTATTAATATGTCCTTTTATTTGTTTGAGTGGTACATTTATTCTTATTTTTAAAAAACAACAACATTACATTGCCAAAACCATATAAATCACAACTACATCAGTCTATTATGAATCAATTATGAGGTAATAACTCAAACATAAACACAACGTGGCGTGTGTTAATGTAGACCACAAACACACCTTCTCCAGCACTATATCATACTAAAAATCACCACATGCTACTGACAGAAAGAGTGTCCTGAGGTATAGACATATGGTCCGTATCACGATCGTAGCGGCCACTGCGCTAACGGGCGAACGTGACACCAGTCAGGCGGGTGCGGAGCCGTACGTTATCATTTTATGTTCTAGCCTACAGGTGGTAGAACGGGGTACATTATGTATTCTATTTTTATTGCATGTGTGTATTTTGTTTTCATATAAATCAACTTGGATTTTACCGTGATATACTATAGTAGTTTGATCGAGTTTATATAACAGGTCATTGAAAATGGCATAGTGCTATTAAACGTTTATAGTTGTGATTGATAATATATTTTTTTACATTTAAAAACGACATGTCGTAACTTAGTCTTATTTTCTAAACTTAAATCTGAAACACATCACCAATTTTTGCCTTTGATTATTAACATCCGCTAGGCAAACCCTTGGGCGCGCTTCATGGCAGCTTCAATTTTGCTGGTGGCGGACTCGATTTGTCGGCCCCTCGGAGCCCTTTTTGGACGCTACTGTCAAGGCCTTCGAAGGTAGAATTGGTGAGAAGGGGCAAACGAGTTATTTTGCATTGGGGACAACATGATGTCCATATGATGAGACTGTTCGGAAACTCTTGCCATCTGTGGGTACAGGGAAAAATCAACTTTTCTTAGCATCTCCAGAAAAAAACAATGACCGTGGTAAAGCTGTAGGATTAACGTTGGGTTTGTTCCAACAATGAAGAAGGCATTTTCTTTTTTAAACCGCATATATAGTCAATGAAAAAAAATCAAACCGAGAGCTGGTAATTGACTTTTTTCTTTTTTTTTTTTTTTTTTTTTTATGTGCAACCGAGCTGAAGAAAATACTAGTAGGGTTCCTAAAATCGGTCAATCGTTCACTTTAATGAAGAGTTTACGAAACTATGCATGATTGGTGGTTGGTATGAAGGTTCAAAATTAAGCTTGGGAGCCACCTGAATTTTGACCTTTAAAAGGTTCAAAGGGTAAAAAAAATGATAAAATTGCATTTATCGCATTCAATATTGAATTTAGGAACAAAACTTGCATTGACTTTGGGTAGAAACCTGGGTATGTAGATTATAAATATCGCATTACATTTGTCCTATGAACTTTCCTTCAAGGTCAAATCAGTAGGTCGAATTCCAGAAAATGGCTGTTTATAAGTCCATAAGAAGAACAACCAATATTTGAGAGGTTTTTTATTGATAGCATTATGCAACATGGTGCTTAGAAGTAATATTTAATATTGTAAACAAAGTGGAATCGGTCGCGTTCCCAGCTTGATGACTGGGTCGCGCTCTGTGCTGATTCGCGCCACGGGCCCAAAGCTCGGATGCGCGACGGACGGCTGACTCATAGACGATGTTGGTTCCCCTTACTACTCCTCATTGTGTTAACTGGTACCCCACGTACAGGCCACCGTCCAGCGTACTGGGCGAGTGCCTGGTGACTAGCAAGCCGGGTTTCACGACGGGCCCCCACACGGAAGGGGGACTTTGCACCGGTGCTGACACGCAACGATCAGGGCGTCCCCTTTACGAAGCCACGCGGTCCCAGGCGCGGGAGGAGGGGGTCGCCACCGGCTAGCCCCGTCAGATAAGTAAAGAAGGCCTATCCCCGAAGGAATAGGTTACCAGCCCTACGTGCTATCCGACTAGCGTCTACAAGGAAACTGAGGCCCTAATGGCCAAGTCTCAGTACTGTAGTGTACTGAGTCCTTAATCCTACAGTGGGCTTAAGAAGGCATAACAACAAGGTGTGTGTAACAAAGGGGATAATATACCTAGTCCAGTGCAACTTACATATAACTACTTTATACTCTGCGAGGTTCGCTGCAACCTCGCGCACTGGAGACCTACTGAGAACTAGTTTCGTTACACAATCCCCTGACTATATTTTGATAGGAAATGTTTATAAAAGGTATGTAAGTAGGCTAATTAGACTTTAGTATTACACAGGCAAGAAAATTCGAAGTCAGTGGCCATGGTGAAATGAAGAAATATGTCATGGTTTTGAGGGCAATATGCATGAATCAATGCTCGAATTTGGTGAATATTGCCCGAGCTTGCTAGTCAGGCGGGTGCGGAGCCGTACTACGTTTTCATTTTATGTTCTAGCCTATAGGTGGTAGAACGGGGTACATGATGTATTTTTTTTTATTGCATGTGTGTGTTTGTTGATTTAAATCATCTTAGATTTTACCGTGATATACATACTATAGTAGGTTGACCCAGTCTTGGGGTTGTTATGTAAGATTTATTTAACGACCTGTTAACAGCGAATGGGACATGTGGATATGCCACGTTATGCCACGTTAAAGCAGAAGCCAGTAAAGCGTTGTCGTTAGAGATAGGGACATTAGTACTATAGAGCTACTCACTTTTGTATTATGTGTTCGTCATAAATATTTCTTTATTTCGGAATTTAAAATGTGCCACTAAAGCCCCAATTGTGCATATCAATAAAATTATAGAAGTAAAAAAACAACAGAAATACAATATCGTTTCTAGAATCACGATAATCAAAAAAAAAAATATTGTTCGTAGCATACTTGTGTGTCGTGCACTAGTACTAGTATTTATCTGTATTAAAATTAATTTCATTCAAAACCTGCATACCAAATGTTTTTATATCAAATCTCCCATCAATAAATGTTGCCGTTGCGACGTTATGTCGTTATAATGCCGATTGAGAATGCTGCCTCCACAGCCACCACACCCACTCATTCTAACTCTTATTTATCAGGCCATTTAGAGGAGAGAACTAATTAAAATTCAAAACTCACAACACGTGACAGAACAATATCTGGTCACGCTATTTGTATCATTGAGTCGATTTGTGATGGGCTGAACTTTCTATGCACTCACTCATTTGATTTTATTGAAAAGCGTCTGTCCATACATGTATTACTCGTCTGGTGTGAAAGAAGATCGTGAGTTCGAGTGCACGGCCTTCCAAATGTTTCCAGGGTTCCCCGTTAATTTCACAGTGTATTTAGCTGCGAAATCGCCTAACTACCGCTCATTTTTTACTATTTGCATAAATGGAGTAATTTAATTGCATGCTTGCTTTTGACCTGTATACACCGAGTGTGAGAAATGGATCATCATGGCCTCGAGCTGTGAGCTGAGACACTGTCACAAGTACAGAGATCTATACGCGATTTATCCACTGGCTCCATGAATCTCTACGGGCCATTTTCATCTCACCAAGCCGTATGATCACCCTTACGAACGTTTGATAAAAGTTCTACGTTATGGACAATAGGTTATGCACGCTATCTTCGTGTATTACTGTGTAATTTACTAAAGAACAAAGAGCAAAAAGTCTTCAGCATCTTTAGTGTGACATTTATATTGGATCTACTTAATACAACTTATATACATGTACCACATCATGAATGTCTAAAAAAATAATTGAAAAGTGAATTGATAATAAACATATAACCTACAATATTTTAAAGAAGCATCATAAACAGAATTAAAAACGTTTGAGTCACATTACACTTAATTTCTCTTTCCCAATTTCCCAGAAAATTGCTCCATAACTCACAGTCAGATATAATGATTGAAACAACCCACACGATCGCCATTACAGTGGAGTGAAACAAATGGAAACTAATAGTGAACTGGGCGATTGTAGAGGGTAGAAGTGAAATCAAAAGTGATCTAGATGTAATAGACCGATGGATGGATATTTTTATTAATATGATGACATTTGCTGCATACATTTATGTTCTCTTTTGCATTTTGTTTCATGTACAACGTATCTCTAGCCATACTGTTCGATGACAAACTTCATGGGAATAACAAAAAATCCTATTGAATCAACTTCCTTCCATCATTTCGGGGGGATACTCCTTTTTATACACTGCAATTCATTTGATTAGGGTGGGAGTGGGTGTCATTAAATCAGTCTTCATTGCTAAGAGCCCTATACATCCATTTAGATGGCAGTAAAGCAGGAGAAATAACATGTCTTATATTCACATTGGTCCCTCGCGTATCATTGGATGTCAGGAGCACGTTGCGTGAACAGTCCTAGTACCATTCACCGATAGTCGCTTGGACTTGATGGGTGCGTACGTGTTGTCTGGGCAGCTACTTGCTGCACACATAGTATAGGGATCGCTCACAAATGACGGCACCTGATTTTTTACCCTTTTAACCCCCCCCTCCCTTGTCATCTTTCGTCATCTTTGACACCTCACCCTGTGTGACATGGTTTCTGGTTTCGTGATGCCACTTTCTTCAAGTGACTTCGATTTAACTGTGACGTTGTATAAATACATTTGAATATATGTGTCCATAATTTATACATAGTTTTATAAATGTATTTAGGATTTAAAGCAAGCATGGCAACGTGATTTCAACTAGTAGGTATATCACAACTGACATAACTCACTTAAGATGTCAGAAAGTAAGTTCAAATACTATTAAAATAACTACCCCCCCCCCCCCCCCCCCCAAAAAAAATAAAAAAAAAAAAAAAAAGAAAACAAAAACAAAAAAAGGCTTACATCACCAAGTGCTAGATCCCACTGCTGTCAACTTTCGTCATATTTCGCTACACCCCGACCCCCACCCCCGAAACTGCCACCTGACATCATTTATGAATGATGCCATACTTGCTCTCAGTGATTTAAGAATAACAGAGTCTCAACAAATTCCTCATAAACACTCACCATAATATTAATTGGTGTTAAACTATACAACAATCATGATAAGACACAAATGTGTAACATCGACCCTAATGGTATCAAGGAATGAGTACAAGTCACGCTAGATTAGTATGCATTCATTTTGAGCATAACTAGCTGAACAAACCATGCTCTTCACGAAGTTGACGTAACACATATAGGCAGTCCGAGATAACCTTCTCGTAATCCAGCAAAATTGTGGGTGTTAGCAACCAATTTTGGCTGTTGATGACGTTATAAGTTATCGTTAAATCTGATCTGAGAATCTCCGTAATCACGCCATAAAACAGGCTCAGCCCTATCGTCCCTGATGCTATGAGGCCGTAGTGATTTCTAAAAGCTTGAAATAGACTTGATAAGTTTCACAGGAAAAAGAAAGAAGTCCTGATTGAAGGCTTCCAAAATGGACCATACATGACGCTAGGGTGCAATTTTTTTCTCAAACAGAAACACCATATAAGTGTGAAATATACCGGGCATTCATATGGTTTAGTACCTGTGGAGAGCATTTTATGTGTTGGTACACTGGGTACATGTACAGTAGAACCTCTCTATTAAGACCACCTTTGGGACCAGTGTTAGGTGGTCTCAATAGAGAGATGGACTCCATACAGAGGTTCATTTTAACAGCTTTATTAAGGATTGGGACTTGGACAGTGGTCTTAGTACAGAGATGGTCTCAATATAGAGGTGGTCTTAATTGGATGTTCCACTGTACATAGTTCTGTTTCAGTAACGTTTATGTATCTAGAATTCCCATAAACACTGCTCGTGCCCCTTATTTCTTGATCTACAATAGATATTTCTTAATCCATCTCACACAAATGCGTTTTCTTATTGATGAAGATGCATGTGACATTGCAATTACATTAGCAATTTGTGGCGACTGGTTCAACTAATGGCTAATGAGGTGGTATCTGGCTCACAATTGGCGGGTAGATGGACCGAGTACGTGGTGAGAACCAGTAAACTGTTTGAAACAGACGTTGTTTGCATAAATCCAAGTCATTTGTGCAAGTATTAAGTGACGATTTAGCCGATCCGTACTCCACCATTCACACGGATTAGTGCATTGGCTAGGTCCCTGATTTTTAGGTTTTGGTACCAGTTGGGGTGAATAATGTGATCATATACCATTGTAAAGCTGAATGTCTCTACATTTCAGATCTGCATGATAGCAATGCGAGATGAGTAGCTTATGTGGTGAAATAGACCTGTTTCCATTGTAAGCATTAGAATGTTTCCACAATATACAAATTTCGTCATAGAATCAAAGGTTTTCAACCTACACAGTCAGTCAATGGTTCAAATTAAAGCTTTTAAAGGTTTCATATCGGTTTGCATGTATACAAATCAAATCATTAGGGACCACTCAGTATTTGTGACAGGGTGGGGTAGGAGGATTTTCCACAATTGCTGTTAAAAAATTAATAGCCCACCCTCAAACCTCTGTGAAAAAATGGTAACTCCCCCCAATTACATGTGACAAAAATTGATGACCCCCCCCCCCCACCTCCACCCCCCGAACCCCAACAGTTAATGCATTCATTGTCGGTTAACTAAAATCCTATTTGATGGATATCCATAATATAAAAAACAGTAAATTGTAGTACAGAATCTCTAAAAAATAGGGGTAAATTTTCTGTGAAAAAATTGATAGCCCCCCCCCCCTCAAAAGTGTGTGAAAAAATTGATAGCCCCCCCCCCTCCAAACATTGTGACAAAAGTTCATGGCCCGTCCTAAAATCCTCCTATCCCAACCTGTCATAAATACTGAATGGTCCCTAATTACCATATTTCTTGTGAAACTATTTCTGTTATATATTAGCTGCATTTTACCCTACTATTACTCTTTCAGTGCTCCCTGAAAACTCTGGACACTTCACACACCCTAACATGGGTTGTGTATTGTTTCCTACAGGTATATGGCACAGTAATCAAATACTTATACTTGTATGCTCTGCCACATATTAAAACTGTAACAACATTCATCTGCGCAGGTCATGATCTGCCGTTTCCGGGTATCGACATTGTTGCAGATCTCTGGCATGTGCTGGTGAAATCTTTACATTAAGCGCTATTTACTAGATATGGAGACTATCAATTATTATGGCCCAAAGCTTTTTTTTTTTTTTTTTTTTTTTTTTTGGGGGGGGGGCAGGGGCGATGAAAAATTTAACCAATTGTGGTATCATTTTCAGGTCCTGTTTGAAATCTTCAGCCCACTCCCTAAAATTAGTACGAATTTTCAGTGCGACATCTTTAAGTGTAACTTTCAACACTCAATGGAGCTGCATCTTAGTAGACCAGCATATGAAAAAATGTAGATCTGTACATTTCAAGGGAAAAATAGAATAAAATAACTTATCCATTCAGGCTAAAAGTATAAGTCAACAACTTAAGGTTAGTACCATAAGAATGATTAAGTTAGTTTAAATCATTTTTTGTGTGTATTTGTACTTTTACTACATGCATATTTATCGGAAGTTATTACAGTGTACCTCATCTGGAAGGTTTGAGATGTATTCTACGTACGTACAACGTACAATATGCATACGTACAACGTCCGGGTACAACGTAACAAACGCTTTGATCACGTGCCACAACGTAATCCTTAGTTACGATTACTCAGCTGATCATTGCGTTTTTATCACTTGGTGAATAGAAATGAGAATAGAATTATTACTTGGTGATTAGAAATAAGAATAGAAATAATATAAATAAGCGGAGAAAATGGCTTCAAGAGGAGAACGAGTAATGCTTAGCCAGCTCCAGCGGCTGGAACAGGAAAATTGGTCATTGAAGATAAAACTTCAAGAAATGGAGCTTGAACGTAAGTCAGATAAAAGTTTTATTAGAGAACTTATTCAGCAAGTAAGAAGATACGAAGCAAAGATCGCAAAAATGGAAAAAGGGCGTCATGACACTGCGGTTCATGTTGTGAATATTATAGATGAAATGAAAATTGAGTTTAACAAGATTGATGCGGAGCATGTTGCAACAGATGCAGAGCGAAAACGGTTAATAGTAAAGCTGAACAGATTGCTAGATCAGAAAACAAAATACGAGGAGAGGATTGATGATTTGATTGAACAGCTAGGTGAAGCAAAGTTGGAGAAAAAAATCGCGTTTAAGAAATATTTCAAAGAAGCGGGTGTAGTAATGACGAAGACCATGAAGTTAAGAGAGGCGGAAGAGAAGATATCTGCTTTGAAAGCAGCAATGACAGCAGCATGCGAAGTGACCAATAAAGTCCGCGATACCCAAGTCGACAAGATGTCGCTTTCCCTCGCTGATATTGATGCTGAATTTGCTGCATTTGAAGCAGAATACCAGCACTAAGATGATAGTCGTGGCAGAGGCGGGCTCGTGAGAACAGGTACAGGTACCAGAAATTTTAAAAAGACTAAAAAAAAAATAGAAAAAAAAAGATGGCTTCCACTAGTGAACAAAGCCGTGGTGGAAGCATGCTAACCCGCCCAAAGTAACGTTAGCAGTCATCACTTGGACAATTTTCTACGAACTCACGAGAATTTTTGTATTATATTATGATTGTGTATTTTATTAATTAATCAATTAGTTTAAGCAAATGTATTTAAAATTCACGATAATTTACTTATATTATATTATGATTGTAAATTTTATTAATAAATCAATTGGATTAAGCAAATGTATTAACATTTTTACGAGAATTATTTATATTATTTTATATCATGATTTGAAATCTTATTAATTAATCAATTGGATAAAGCAAATGTATTAAAAAATCACGAGAATTATTTAAATATTATATTATATTATGATTGTAAATTTTATTAATTAATCAATTAGATTAAGCAAATGTATTAAAAGTTATTCAACTAAGAATATTAAAAATTGCTAAATGATAAAAAAATATTATGTAGTTTTTGAACTGTGAAAAAAAAGAAGTAGCTCTATCGTATATTTGGTGTTAAATCAACTTCTTAGTGCATTGGCTAGGTCCCTGATTTTTAGGTTTTGGTACCAGTTGGGCTGAATATTGTCATCATATAGTGTCTCTACATTTTACATTGTTGTTAATGTTATGGACGCATTAGTTCAGTGCGCATGTGTGACAGAGACTGTTGAAAATACCACTGTTAACAGTTGTTCCATATGATTACCATTCTCCACAACATCATAGCACAATTACGCCAACATGAACACATAGTGACTAGGTTATATTTAGCATGTGAGCTGTCCAATGCACAGTTCCGCAAACATCCCAAAGGACATATCCTCATTATATCACTACATGTGAATAGCTTTATTACTGACCTAGATCTCCAATTTAATTTCCAAACAAATAAATAGCGATATAAGTACCTAGCATCGCTGTGACCTCAGACATTCATCAAATCTGCCGGCGTGGTGGTAGACAGGGTGTTCACTAACAGCCTGTGCTTACTCAAACATTTCAATAAAACACACAATGGGTGTTGGGGCCCCACAATGTTTCCGTATGGCTGGCTTTACAAACAGAATCCCAAATACGGCCCTGATAGGGTCTTCTATCTTGCGCACCAAACTTGACTAGATGCATCACCTTCGTTAGCCGCTCACTAACACGCCCCGAGGCTTGATCCCGGGCCTTGTTAAGTACGGCTCAGACGCCAGATGGATTAGTGACCATTAATCCTGCTGATTAAGACACTCGTGGCTGTTTGGTTCACTGTAACCTGTTCTTCATGTGAAACTAATTTGACTATCAGGAAACAAGTACGGCAAGCGTTTACTTTTACATTCTTCAACTAAAAGCTGATTGTTCAAATCATGGTCCCCAGGATCATGAGGGGGGAGGGGTATGTTTACAAACACCATACACATTACCACTATTATATAGAAGGGTAACAAACAGGGACAGAAATCATGATAACCAGGTCGCCGCTTTAGGCTTTATTTACAGGTATGCTCTTACGTTATCACTCCACATTATTAAAAGTAGCTGACACGGTCAATAACAATTTAAATATTTTCGCTCCCATTCACGTAGTTCAAAGTGCCAAGTTCAACTTCATCGCAATCTAGATATTTTGACCAACATTCCACTCCTCAATTTGTAAGTAAATCGGTTGAGAAGTTGTTTTCGATTGGCTGGATTAAGATGGGTTTGCAATGTGGATTATGTTTTATTTTATTTTATTTTACTTATCCTACCGTTGTGATACGAGTAGCATTATTAGTAGATGGTTTACAGGCCCTATCACTCACGTTCACAAATACTAAACATGGTCTGAGATAGTATTTATGGTAATGCAAATTTAAACTTAATCAGCCCATCAAATACAATCTAAGTCTAACTAATAAAAAACAAAGTCCTGATTGATTTACTGTAAAACGAAGCTATGGAATATTGGTGAAAGTATTTAAATTCCAATTGCATAAGACTGTGGCAGCTAATGTCAGTAATGTGAAGTGAGAACGTGTATGTCAGAGCATAAATCAAACCTAAAGCCGATGCTCTGGTTCCGTTGGTCTCTGTGCCTGTTGGTGACCCTTCTATATTTTAATAGTAATATGGTATACTGTTTGTAAATTTTAGTAGTGGTATACAAGCCACACACATCCTTCCATGATGCTGGGATCGATGATCCAAATGGTCCTTTCAAATAAGGAATGATGTGCATTTTGTCACGCTCCGCAAAAGTGGAACAGTGTTCTCTTTTTTACCCCCCCCCCCCTTCCCCCCAAAAGTGGAAACATCAGATGTGTGACATAATCGAAAAACATCTACACAGTGTTTTGCGTTTTGCGACATCATTTCGTGCACACAAAAGAAGTTGAGTATCAGAAATTTGACCGCCCCCCTAAGTGGAACACTGTTCCACTTTTGCGGAGCGTGACAAAATGTACATCATCCCTAAGTCCATAATATTGTAAAGTTTTTGTCTAGTCGAAGTATTTCAGAAGCGCGCTTTAAATAGACCAGTTGTCTACACTAATTGGGACAACACATCTGGACAGTGCACATAACGCAAACAGACGAATATTCACTTGTGTGTTTTAAATGTCCCAGTAAGTGAGTACTTTAAAGCTGATGATCGGATCCCAAATGTCCATGTCCATGATTCAATATGTTACGATGTTAATATCCTACATGAAGCTATTGTTCCTCTTCAAAATTACACGTACATGATAAGACGAGGAGGCCTTGACCCTCCGGGGGGGGGGGTTCCTCTTCTCAAAAATGGTTATGGGTGTGCCATTTTCGAACGTCGAAACTGTACCCATCGATATACTAATTTGGCATAAAAAGTGACCCGTGTCTATACGCTGACGATGAAAAGGGACCCATGTCTATACATATTAAATAATGAAACTACATACTGTCAACATTTTATCATCAAAAAGTTCAAACAAACTATATCACTATCAAACAAAATGAAACTTACACCAACAATATATGTACATTTAATTTCAAACCCACAGCTATACCAAAAATAACAACATTTAGACCCATAGACTAACATCACAAAACATAGACCCATCACTATAACTGAGATGTCTAAAAACAATGATTCATAGGAATTGCACGCTCGTAAAACTGTGGCTTTATATAGGTCAATAACGCGGTCAACCATTCATTGGAAAACTTTTGGTCGAAACTCGAGTGGAACACGTGTCCTAATAAAAACCCCATCTCATAAATAACCGCACAGAACATGAAGTCACGATAGATCACATACAGATAACGTTTCGTCCAACAAAACAAAGCTGGCACTGAGGACACTCCAAATGGAATGTGTAATTAAATTTCGAAAATATTCACCATATGACATAAGATTTAAGATGTTCAACTTCTTACCATCTCCACCAATTTGGAACCCCCAGTGCACGGACCAGTACCTGTTGGTCTATCCATGTATAGACTTGTTTCTTTACGATGTAGCGTTGTGGAAAAATCTCTTTGTTCATGACAGTCTGCTCTTGCACAATGTAATACGTTTAAATCAAGCCCTCTATATTCACATGTTCATTTCTACGAAATGCATTAGCCACAATTCTATCATTCCGTACAAAAATCACCGCCAATAACCCACTCTGATTGGTCGGGCAGGCGTGTCAATTATACGATATGCACGTTGCTAAGGGAAGATATGCACGCTGCTATGGGCTGTAACGCGCATGCGCAAATCAGCACGAGTAAACATTTTGACACATCTTCCGACTTCCAACTAATATTTTACAAAATTATAGTTGTTGCATTAATTATTTATTGGTGTCAAATCAATCGCATATTCGTCCTCTATCATTCACAAATGTTTTTATAGTGGATAATTTCGTAACTATGCTAAATATTCAAAGGTTTTAACTGAATAACAGCCGCTGATTCATGGTCAAAATGGCAAAGAACGTTTTATGAATTTTCAAATAAAACGAATATGGCACTCATTTAGTCGATTTTAGTCATTTTTGGTCAAAATGGCAATGAGAACGTTATGATATGATTTATTTTCAAATCAAAACGAATATGACAATCGAGTGCTCAAATTTTGAGAGAGACAGGGAACATAACTGTATACGTTCTTATAGTAAAACATTACATTAAAGTGATATAATAGAAGGGTTTGTCTTAGGGATGATGTACATTTTGTCACGCTCCGCAAAAAGGGAACAGTGTTCTTGACACCCCCTGTCCCCCAAAAATTGGAAACATCAGATGTGTGACATAATCAAAGAATATCTACACAGTGTTTTGCGATATTTATTCAAATATTACTTATATATGCCATAAAATAATATTTATTTTATATAAGGAATGTAAATTATAATATTAATGAATGTGTGAAATTTGCTGTGTATATTTTTTAATGCCACATTTAAATAGTAAATAGTGGAATTCTGGTATGAAAAGTTTTAGCGCAAGAGATAAAATTTTACACCCACAAAAAAGTGGAACATCCAAAACTTGACTGAAACCCAACCTCCCCCTAAGTGGAACACTGTTCCACTTTTGCTGAGCGTGACAAAATGTACATCATCCCTTAAGCAAGCTGCTGACGATATTTCAGTGAACAATTAAAAAAGCAACACAAGAGAAACCTGTTTGTTAACATAGTCATGAAAACAGGGAATGATTGTTTACACACAGCTGTAAACAGGTTGTTTACAACTAGTTTACTTGTGTGTTTACAACCTGTTAACAACCTGTTATGTTGTTACCAAACTGTTAACAACGTGTTTACAAGGCTTGTAAACTCCATTGTAAACAGGTTGTTAACAACCTGTTAACAACCTGTTAACAACCTGTTAAGTTGTTAACAAACCTGTTATCAAGATGTTAACTAGGGGTTGACATATTACTAGTATACCAGATGTGGAATAATTAACACTTGTCAGTCTAATATTTCCATGCAGTACATATGATGCAGTGTGGTAGCAGATTAAGTAATTATTAAAAGACTTGACATATTAAAAGACTTGACTTAAATCGCTGAGTATAATTTGAGACTTGATTACATTTTGGAATATGCCTACTTTGTTCCACTTTTGAGAGCATTGTGATTGCTTTATTTCACATTTTATTGAATTCATGTTTTTGAACAAAATTGAGCAAAAAGCATTTTTACTGGATATAGGCTATGAGCCTGGGGTGGTGGTCGGTACCATCTAAAAGATTGGGTTCTCATTGTGATTTTCAGCAAGGTCTACATCCCTAGAGATGGAAAGTATGTGATAGCATTGCAGACTTGGTAGCTTTTCGGTGTTATCATAAAAAAATCAAAATGGCAGCCATATTAACCTCTTGGCTTACCACCTTGGTTTATAGGCACCAAAATGTTTGTCTTTTTGGATCATAATCATGCTTGTTTTATGTAGACATTATTCACATATGATTATGAATATTTTTGTAATAGCAGCCATCTTGGATACCAAAATGGCGGACACAGAAATATGAAATTTTTTAATTTTGCTCTCTATCTAGGTTTATAGGCACTAAAATGTTTATATTTTTGGATCTTAACCATGCTTGTTTCATACAGACATAATTCATAAAGGAGATGCCGGACTACTTTGCACAGGCTTTGGTAATGGGCACCAGCATTGTTAGATGGGAAGTGAAGGTGTACATTTTCCATATACTCTATAAACATTGCTCTTATTTATAGAAAATATGAATTAAAATATGAAATATCATTTGGAGACACTACAGTAGAACCTCTCAATTGAGAACACCTGAATTGAGAGGTGGTCTTATTATGGATGTTCAAATGGGCCTTTTAAAAGAAGCTTGTGACTGCCAGAAATGGTCTTATTTTAGAAGTGGTTTCAATAGAGAGAGTTGGTCTTAATTGGAGATTCTACAGTAAAAACCTCTCTATTAAGACCACCTCAGTTGAAGATCAAATTGGCCCCTTCATAAAAGCTTTTTTGACGGCATAAAATGTTGTAAGGTGGTCTCAATAGAAGTGGTTCAATTGGGCCTCTTGATAAACGCTTTCACTGCAAAACATGTTCCTGCTATAGAGATGGTCGCAATAAAGGTGGTCTACATTGAAGGTTCTACACAAGCACCTCTCAATTAAGACAATCTTTGGGACTTACCTCTAGTGTTTTCAATGGTGAGGTGGTCTTATTATTGAGGTTCAAATTGGCCTTTTTATAAACACTAAGATGGTAAAATATTCTTAGTATCGAGGTGGTCTTAGGAGGAAGGTGGTCATTATTGGATTTTGCTATATTAACAGCTCTTTATTAAGACCACCTTTAGAATGACATCAAGTGTTCTTAATTGGAAGTTCTACAATAGAAACAACCTATTACTATCACCTGGGAGGTATTTTCAATGTCTAAATTGAAAGGTGGTCTTATAATTGAGGTTCAAATTGGTCTATTTATTAAAGCTTGTGACAGCAAAATATGGTCGTATTATAAAGGTCATCTCAATATAGAGGCTGTCTTAATTGGAGGTTCTACAGTAGAACCTCCCTACTAAACCTTCCTTTATTGAGAGGTTGTCTTATTATAGAGATTGAAATTGCCACTATAAAGGACAATCTAATCTCTCCATCCTGTTCCTCAGACATGCATGCTAACACCCTTGGGAGTTTTCCCATCTCCTTGGGAGCGGCCGGTTAGGGCCGGTTACGCCTCCTTGCACACCAGGTCTACATTCACGCGGGTTCATGCGCAGTGAGGAGAGGTAGGTACCGGCTAACCTCGTCAGGACAAGTGAAGAGACTATGCGTGCAATCCGACTAGTGTCTACCAGGTATCTGAGGCCCTAATGCCCGTTCTCAGTATTGCAGCGTACTGAGTTCCTAATCCTACAGTGGGCTTAAGAAGGAACAAGGTGTGTGTCACAAGGGTATTTTAATACCTACTCCAGTGCAACCTTCAAGAGAGCACTTATATTCTGCGAGATTGCTGCAATCTCGCGCACTTGGAGGTCTAACTATGCTAAGAACTAGTCATTTTCATTACAAGATGTGTTTTACTCCTTAGTCACGCATTCGTTGAACACGAACACCACCAGCTTGGACAGGGGCCAGAATTCAGCACCTCGTGTGTCTGAAATCTTTTCAACAGCAAATTACTGAATACGATTATAGCTTGTGTCATCTCGGGTAAGGGCAACGCCTGCACATGGACACATCTTAAACATTACACCGTGCTCATAATAATTTCCTTGAACAAAGATGTTCCAAGTCTATACCGTATTTCTAGCAAGCATATTATTTTAACTGATGGATATAGTTGAAGGCTGTATTTAACGACCCTAAGAAATAATTTGAAAATGGCAAATGGCCTAAGAGGGAGTTGAACTCACGACACCAAGGTTGTAAGATTAATAGGATGCAACCATTTCAATCATCAAAATGTTTCTTCGTGGAATATTTGCACATAATTCCCAGTAACTGCAGCAGATTACAAACTTTGTCCATAATAATATAAATTGGGATTAACTTATATCAATACAGGCTCCTATCAAACTAAGGAATATAACGCATAGCACCACCAGCTAAAGACTACGTTCACCATATGGTACCCTACTTAAAGTTTGCTTATTCATGAAATTAACTGAATTACACACATTTAATTGCGTGTGCATAGTTAGAAATCCCAATCTAGGTTGTTCAATCAACCCTGTAGTTGTCAGTTTATTTTTGATCATATTAGCAGAAGACATTTTCATGTGCCTATGGACAATTAGCAGCATATGTTAGAGTAGCATTTAATTTTCTAACACAAACACTGAGTAGGGATATCTTGTGTGAAATTGACTTGAAGGTGTAAATAATATTCAAAGGTTTAATAAAACTCTTTCAAATTATTTTATTTTTGAATTTCAATTCTTGTTACACCTCATCTTCATTTATGAATACTCACTTAATGGTCACTGCATCATCATATTTATGTAGTTTTAAACACTGTATTTTGATATTCATTGAAAGATTTCATACCCGTTTGCCCACTTAAATGCTTGTGCTTGAACTGTGATATAGCGATGTTGATCGGACCTTCTTTTAACAATTTTAGGAGGGTGGGTACACCTTCATAAATCTACTCCTACAAGCCTATATTAAAAATGAAGATGTGCAAAAAGGCTGTTACAAAGGCACCCAAATTCATAATTCTAAGGCCGTGACTGCTTGTGATGTTGTACTAGAACAGGTTGGCAATAATCTTCTTGCAACGCTGACCAATGGAACCAAGATATTAATAATTTTGGTAAATAGCCTACTGAGGCATAATGACAAGTGCTTTCATGTGACCCTTAAAAAGTAAAATTCAACTTCATTTAAACCCATCGTGAAAAGTTGCTACATCTAGGTGACCAACAGAAATGCCCAAATGGGCCTCCGTGTGTCAGATGACATGTAGCAAGAATGTACATGTTCAAGTCGACCACAATGTAAATGCGGTGGTTTATGGTCGGGATCCAAGTCTTGTTCTCATGATGTTTTGATATACACAGGGTCATTGGCCTACTTATTGATCGTCAGTTGATCATTTCTCATATGCTTGCATCGGCAACACAGGCAGCACAATCAGCACACAATCACTAAGTTTTGATCACTGTGTGATTTTTTTCATTACGTATGTTTAAAAGTTTAACATGTGTAACTTTTAACATAATTTTGATGATTGTTATCAATATATCAATATTGTTCCAATAATTGTTGTTGAATGTCATGTTACCTTTATCTATGATACAAATCTAAATTACTTGTATCCCCAAACCCTACACTAGACACCTAAATCACATTCCTAGCACCTTTATTGATAAAGATATGGCCTATTTTAAGGTTTTGGTGGCCATTTTGGACATTCAAAAATTTACCCATCTCAGTGGCAACCATCTTGGATTTGCCTATATTTATGTAGTCAATCTGACTTTGGTTAGCTGATTCGGATTCTATGACTCCAAAAACATGCTATTGGACATCAAAATCATACTTGTTTCATCAATGGTTAAAACGTTCAAAGCAATCACAGAATATTTACACATCTCAGTGGCGGCCATCTTGGATTTTCTATATCTATTTGAGCAATGTAACTTTTATTGCTGGATTTAGATTCTATGACCCCAAAAACATATAGTTAGGCACCAAAATCACAGATGTATCATTAATATTGAAAATGTTATCAGCAAGAATGTACTTTTACGTAATGGCAATCATGAATATTGAAATTTTTTTAAATATAAATGCATTACAATATAGCTAGAATGGCTAGACAGATTTGATAACCAATAAAACATGCAACTAGACTCAAAAATCACTTTTCCAGTAGCTATATTGAAGGAGATATGGCCATTAGAAGTTTTTGGCGGCCATTTTGGATATTATCGTGAATTAAAAAAGATGCTCAAGGCTGAGAACTTCACACCCACCTGGAACTCATTATATAGACCCTCTAGATGAATAATCAAGTGAGAAAAAAACTTTAACTCTCGAAAAGGGGTTCGGCTAATTTTTGGCTCTTGACCGCTGGACTAGACCGAATAATGATCCACAATGGACCCAATATGGACCATGTGGCTCCATGTGAAATAGGGTTCGTGTAGACTGCATGTACAACTGAAACTCATATCAATCAGCCTGAAATTTTATTTCAAACATCAAATGAATCTAAGGAAATGCAGACTTCATATGCGATTTACTAGTAGGAGATAGACTTCGCCAATAAGGTCATATTTGTACCCAGTTTCTAATTTGTATTCTTATATAATGTATCTACAGTTAACTTAACTCCAATTTCTTATATAATATATCTACAGTGAGCACCTGTCTCAAATGGATGTTTTGTTGATTCTGCCAAAAGGTATGCAAGTACTACAAGTTAAAATTTTCAAATAGCATTTAACAGATTCTTACATGTGGAAATGCCACCATGGGGCCAAACAATGTGTTGAAATAGCTGAGAAATATCTATGATGATAGTATCACCAGGTTTGGGCGACATCTCAACAACACCAAGACGTTTTGCTAGGACTGAATTGCTCCCCTTACGTACGCAACTTTGCTCATCAATAAGAGCTAATGGCAGTCCACAAAGTTCATAGGTTCATAGGTTCTCAAGCTCAAACTGTCGCTGTTGTCCAATCATTTACAGCCAAAGGAAAATATGCTCAAGATCTCTTACTGGCTTGTTCTTGCTGCTCGAGACTTTCCTTTGACCATATACATTGTTTTGATTGGACTATTGATAGCATTAAAAACATCTGGAAGACTGGCAATGTAATTTCTTTCAGTCTTTTCTCCAATCATAACTGAATTTGCCACATTCACTTCAGCTGATGCAATTTGCCCAGTGACAGGATTGTACAGGTCAGGATGCTTATCTTCTAGAGGATGTGGATACTTCTCTACCTCTGCAATGGTATTCCTATCCTGATGATCCAGGACATGTCTGTGCTTCTACTGTTCTTTGTGCTGCTTCTGAGATCATAGTAGACATGGTCTACTTGATCGGCCACGTGGACCATGATAGGAAATGAGTCAATCCATTCACTAACGAGATCAGCAGAAAGTGTCATGCCCTTGAGAGCTCCCTTGCCAATCTTAATAGCAGTCTGCTCCCCCCGGGTGGTCAGCAGAGACAGCATTCCCATCATGGTGTCTACAGACAAGATCCACCCCTGTCCTCATCACTTACTGCATCCATTTCAAAAGGTGCAAATGTAGAAAAACCTTTGCTTTCCTGCACAGCACTGTGCAAATGTGTGCAAATGCAACAGAATTTGTAATTAGTTGCATATAAATAAACAGCATTATGAATTTTGTTTGTATTTCTGAAATTTGGTCTACTTATTTATTTTGTTATTAATCTACAAAGATTTGCTTTCACATCATATCATAATGTGTATATGAGTCTAGGAAATGAGAATAAAAAGTGAAATCAAATAGCACACACCAACAGAAACTGATCATCATTTACATAAGTTGCAAAAAGAATGCTTACGCCGAAATATTTATCTTAAAACTTTTTTGTCAGAATTGTGTAGAAATAACTGTTAGCGACAGTCGTTGTGTAATGTACTCCATATGTAAGCACAATATGCACAAGAAAAAGCTAGAATTTTACACTTAAATGACCAATATGATGCCCAGTACAAAAGTTGGTGATAAATTTTAGGCAAATTGTCGTACTTTGGCCTACATGAATTACATATGTATACATAAATTGTTTTGTTTTGGTGAAAAACGCTCTCTTCTATCCAAATGAAATAATATTTTACTAAGATGGGCATTGAATTCTCTAGGCGCGTTTACGAGAGGTGCGTTATTGGAGCGCGGCAGTAGCCTTGGTTTGGGGTCAGCCTCGTATCCACCTCTCCTGCCCCCAGCGTCTTTTTTTGTTGGAGAGCATATGCTAGTGTTTGATAGGCTATCTCCCACGTGGTATATTATGAGTGTGTGGAGAAAAAAAACTTTGCGTTTACCTTTCGCTACGTAGTGTTTAACCATCGCAACAGTCGCGGTCCCCACCCCGGAGCACGCCCTACAAGCGCGCCCCGCCGCCGGACAAGTGCCCAGCCTGATGTGTTACAGGTGATCCCTGCTTCGTCTCCCCCCGGGCCGTGGCTTTCTCGGGGCTGCGGACCTGTTCGCGTGGGTGCTCCAAGACGACTCTTGACACCTCACATGACTGAGTGTTTTGATAAAGGATTTATGTAACAACTCTTAAGCCCCATATCTTGATGACCCTATGGGTTAGAATGGTGATTGGTGTTAATGTCGGATTACATTTAGTGTCCCAATTGAATAGTGGGTGTAAACCCTGCTTAAAAGCACTTTGGCGTTGGTTAAACAAATCATTCAGTAGTGACCCACCCCTACTGTTTACAGTTATTGCTGGACACCCAACTCGGGCTGCTACCGGCTGCACGCTTTCCGCGGGTGCTCCCACGCACCTGAGGGCGTTGAACCCAGCGTCCCTGAAGCCAGCCTCTGCCTTTTTAGCTGGAAACTTTTGGATTCAAGTGTTTGATAGACT
>CM032667.1:18627792-18644130 GCA_019095985.1 Streblospio benedicti | reverse complement strand
GAAATGCAATTATCAAATCGTTAGATACACAAGCATAACTAAAAAGACGGCTATACCTGTGGTTACGAAGAAAAGCGGCGATGGTCCTCATGATAGTTGTTTATCTCTGTTACGTGCATGTGACTTTCAAGCTTTTATAGCAGTTATATTATCAGATAACTGAAAAGCTGTGCTTGCTCCCATAGATAGGGCCTGTCGCCGATAAATCTATTTATGTCTATACTCCTTTTATCTCTAACCTGCCTAAGAGAACATTTTGAGTAAGTGACCAATTAGAGGGGAAGGGGGTTGGGGGGAGGTGAGCGGGCTGTAGGCATCCCCCCCCCAAAAAAAAAAAATATGGGCCCCTTAGACTGGCTGCAAATACTTCTTTTGTTGAAAGAAGAATAAGGCCCCCTAGAACTATTTTTACGGCATGATTTTACAATATTTAAGACATTTTTTTTATGCAGAAGTATCAAAACCAGAAATCTCATGTATATATATTTTCAAACAGTGAAATGGGGTAATAGGAATTTCTCTCAAGAGAATAATCTGCTGCCTTTCATCGCCAGGCCCACCCCCGAAATCATCAGAGTCGGGGGCCTCACGGCTACCGGGTAGCTTTTATTTAAAAGGATTCTGCAATTGAATAGTCTGACTTATACTCCTTCAAGCCAAAAAGACATGTGTTTTAACAACTGTATAGGCATTACCTGCATTTGTAATGCTCACATTTTATAAAAGTAGGCTGTGTAATCAAAACAATATGGAGAGCACAGACTTCGAAAGATTAACCGCCCAGTGAGTGCTCTTGAAAGTATAGAACTAGAGAAACGTCAGAAACTTGAGTGTGATGCTTGGGGTGGTGAATGGTGTCCCGGAGAGAGAGACTCCCTGGGAGAGAGGATTTTTGGGGGATATAATGCAAAGACTTGCAGAGGACTCTCTGGCAGAAAGGGAGTGCGTTTGACACAAAAATGCAGCAGCAAATTGTCAGAACTGAGAGAGTTGTAGGGGCTTGAGTAGTGTGAGGAGGGATGGGGTTGGGACTTGTGAAATTGTGGTCTTGAAAGATACAAGGGCTTGAACAATGCCGAGGGCTGAGATACAGTATTGTCTTCACAGAACGTGTGGCCGGAGAAATGATGGGTGGTTTGAGTGGAAAATTGGGTTACTTTTAAAGGTTGAATTTACAAATAGATAAAAACATGAACCTAGAATGTTCCAAGTATTTTAAATATGACTCTTACAAAATGGATATTTTACAAAAGAACTGAAATGTAAAGTCTCTATGAGGGAGGGATGGGGCTGGGGACTTGTGAAATTGAGGTCTATATAACTCTTACAAAATGGATATTTTACAAAGAAATGAAATGTAAAAAAAGTCTTTAAGTGTTTCAATCTGTCCAAGCTGTGAAACCTTTTTTGTAGATACATGAATTACCCATGCGTTAATTTTGAGGTACCTGTGTGCAGGTGAAGGCTGCTCTGATTGGCTGCAGATACGAGGTCACTTTATGGATTGTGATTGTGACATTTGGAATGTCTGGGAGTACAATGCCAATTCTCACTGTAAAGAGGCAAATAAACATACACAACGTAAAACATTGTCTTTCTTCACGATTTTGCTGAATCATATATAAGAATAACATTTTGATTATGACACTTTCACTTAACTGGATATAAGAAATACATGTTGTTACTATAAAGAGACAACTAGCTGCTCTTGCAACCCACAAAATGTTTCAAAACGGTACTACTCTAACTTCTAATTGCAGGTTGGAAATGATCTAGCTTACTATTCAGTATATTCAATTTCTTTATTTCAGAATATATAATTCCATATATCAAAATAAGACGATACCGTAATAATAAAAAAAGGAAACAGTAATAACAGAATATAAATACATTTCATGTAAACAATATCATTTTTTTGGCATAATGAGTTGCATGCAAAAGAAGACTTGATAAGTTGCTAAATCAAAAATTCAAGATCCCAGTTGTAAATCTTTATCGTAATTACCCTCAATTATACAGCATAGTACAGTGATAATATAGTAAATAAACATGATGGATTGAAATATATATCATAAAGGGACCCAATACCAAATATGCCATTTAATGGCTGGACTTCAGTCGATAGTAAAAATGCGACCTGTAGAGGGGTAACCCGACGGATTGGACGGACGGAAAAATTAATTCATCAAGCCCCTGAACAATTCAACACAAATTGATATTGATTACATATCAAATTCATAAAAGGGTTTGTACAATCTATCTCTTAATTTACCCATACCTTTCAATATAAAACATTGAAAAAGAGATGCAAATGATTGTTAGACTAATGACATTTGTGACATATCATCTATTCCAGTAAATCCCTAAAGAATTTTACGACACATTACAGGCAACAACAACCTTGTCATAGGGCAGAGTCCAGATATAGCGCTTTCATGAGCCCCCTGTGTTTTCCCCACCAAATGATCTTCATTTTCATAGGGCTTTTTCATGAAATCCCTTAAGATGCGCTCCCCCCTAAAAAGTGAGCCCACCTCCCTCATCAAAAAACCTGATTGCCATTGCTTAATTAAAAGACTAGACGTAAAGGTAGTCATAACTGGATTGTTAACAGCAGTGCTGATTGTTGCTGAAATATTAAAAGTTTGCTGAAATATGTTAATTTTTAAGATCTTCAGTACACTTTTTAAATCTATTTATCATTATTAAGATTTAGATAGACTTCTTAGTTTCACTGACACACACACTTAGACTTGCTGTTTTAAATTATACAATATAGTATGTTCAATAGCAAAATCAGAACATATAGCAACTTATATGCCCAACAAATAGATGGTGCAAAAATATAAGTATCATCTGCATACACAATATACGACTACAATAAGCTTACATCCAACTACAGATTTATTAAGTAACACACAAAGATCAGAACAAAGCGATCATCCATTTAGTATGTAGACATTGAACAATATTGGGGACATAATGCCCCCTTCCCCGGTCTAACACCATAAGACACATTTAAAAATTCAAAAGTTGTGTTGTCCCATCTGACACAAATATAAAAAAATCGTGGCAATAAATGTGGAAGAATTATATTAACTTTTCTAGCAATGAGGTTCCCAAATAATGACCAATGATTAACTCTGTCAAAGGCTTCAGACGCATCGAACAAACCGATTTTATATTTATGAAATTCAATAATTTGTTTCAAAGTAAAAATACACAAATAAGTACTAGATTTATGCTTGAAACCAATTTGATGTTAAAGTTTGTAATTAATCGTACTTTCTAGAAAAATTAATTCAATTAACTTAGACATCTCAGAGGTAATGGCAATTGACCTGCAGTTGTTCCTATCTGTGAAAAGTCCCTTGTTATCTTCAATTATTGGAACAACAATGGTGTACACCAACTTAGGTGGTACATAACCATGTGACATCATACAATTAAAAATCATAGCCAATAAGCGGCTACAAGTATTATCAGCACACTTAAAGTGCTCACTTAGTAAATGATCATTACCAGCACTTTTGCCTATCAAAGAACTTAAAATAAAGTCAGAGTATATTTTAGACTATTTGAAATCTAAGCATATGGAAGAGATATAAACACCAATACAGTAATGGCACTTGTAAAAGATTTTAAACATTTAATGGCATAATTTATTTCACAAAACACTTTACGAAAATCATCGGCATTACTGAGATCTCTATATTATCTTTTGTATGAACAATTTCTAGACACACTCTTATTTGTCTTTCCAATGGTTCCTTACGTGTTGTTACTAATATATGCCCATTGTAAGTTTTGTATTCTTCTACTATTATCACCGTCCTTGATATGTTTTAAAAAGCATTATCCCTTTTTATTTAGTAGAAATTCAGTATGGGAGTGTAAAAAGAAGTCTCTTTGTGTACAACTATGATACCCTTTCAAATCAATCAGCAAAACCAAAGTGGCTTTTGAACAAGCAGAATATATGAGGCTGGGTCACACGTCAATCTTTGACCATCTTTACCCCTGTAGATACCGGGATCCTTTAGCCCCTTTCTTCCACTTTGCTCTGAATTGTTTGTCGTCCTGATCATTCACATATTTGTCAAATGCCCCGTAAAGACACTGAAATTTTAGAACAGATTCTTTTACTGATCCGAACTGAGCGATAACTTCATCACTATTCAAGCCTTTGTCAAGGCTAGAAGGCGTTACGATGCGCAATCCTGGTGCCCCAGACTCATTGCAAAGCTTTTGCGCAAAACTGGTGACTGTCGACTAAAAGTGGCCCGTGGGCCTGAAGTTTTCACTACTTCCGGCACAAGAGGATGTGTTAAGCTGTGCTCTCGATGCTGAAAACAGCATCAAACGTGCTCAGCTTTAGAGTATGGAGCATATTGCACGTGATTTCACCGCAGAAAAAACTTAGGCAACACAACGGTTCTGTTTAAATCTCTCCCATTGCAAATGCTGCAAACAAAAGCGCTCAAATTGTAAGCTCCTTTGGATCCTTTGTGGTTGTCAAAAGTGATGATGTACTTTCTGGCAGTGCTGCTGTAGTACTGGTCGGTATCCACGAGCCAGTGGTGCAGCTCTTTGGCGCTTGACGGTATCGTTTGGCCTCGTAAGTGATGATCCAGTTGTTTTGTGCCATCACACTTTGGACAGGGGTGGGGCTTCGTCAGCAGCAAAATCGCGTCTAGCAACTTTGTAGTATGCCTTGCCACTTACAAACTCTTCCATGGATAACTCTGAAAACAGTGAATAATTGAAATACATATGGACATCATATGTGGGAGAAATACTTTAAGAAATGGGTGTATCCTGTGTGTACGGAGAGCACTATATCATACAAATGAACAAGTTGGGTGGAGTGGGGTGGTTGTGGATGTCGGGGAGCTGCACCTCTGGACCTAAAAATTTTTGGGTCCCCTAATATCCAAAGAGTGTTCAGCAAGATTTTGTTTTGTTTTTGCATAGAAGAGAGGATTTTCAAATGTACTTTTTACCGGGAAAAACGGTTTTAAATATATTTTTTGCAGAAAAAGAGGTGGGTCTTGAAATATGGTTTCAATCTAGATATTTAAGTTGATAGATGTTGGAATAAAAGTACAATTAAAACTATTATTACATGGTTCAGATTGAAAAGAAGATGGTGTCTTAAAACTCAGCCAGCAAACCGGAGAAGGTCTTAAAATCGGCCCAGAACGTTACCATTTGCCCCAAAAAGGGACTATTTTGGAGGAGCATGGAGGAGCATACCAGTACCCTTATATAATGGGAGGGCGCCCCCACCCCCGACTGGTGATGTCATCAAACATTACATTCGAATACTCAAATATGATCAAAAGCACAGGTTGGTAAGTATTTCTACTCATATTACCTAAATGGGACTTTAAAGTCTAAGTAGCGTCTCAAGAACAGAAACAAAACGTACAGTGATGTTTTATTATGTCCAGGCTTTATTTACGTTGTAAAAATACCAGGCAGAAGCTATTTTGTTTATCTTAATTTAATAATCGACAATTGCTTTAGGAACCTGAAATCGTACAAGCAAAAATGTTCACTTACTTTTCATTATGAAATCAGGGTGTGTCTTTTTCACTTCTTTCATGCTGTTAATAAATAAATGTTGATCGATCCCTTGAATGCCCTTTTTTATTGCCGAGGTTATCATGAGAGGGAAATACAATAGGATACTTGCATTTGTTGGATTGATGAAGTCACAACCAACTGCATAGTTGTCTGATACATAATCCACCATAGCGGCCAAGTCGCAGTCTTCCTTTGAACAGTTGAAATAATTGAATGGATTCTTGAAGCAGATGGCATCAGCGTCCGTGTGAAACACTGAGTATCCAGCCTTCAGCGTTTCCAAGAATCAGCACGCATTGTAGTCTTCATGTTGTATTCCCTTTGTATTGAAGGAACTGGCTTTGCCAGAGGAGAGAATAGTTTTGGCGCGTGAAGCAAACAGATGTTGTGTGCTTCTAGGATTACACACACATGTGGGTGTATCGCCACTATCAGGTAGTTCTCCACTGCCTGTGGTTTCATGCATGTTAGAAGAGGTTGATGGCCATTTCAGCAAATCCAAGGTCCACCACACTGATCAGAATTGAACCATCTCGTCTGAGGCATACCTGAAGCTACTGAGGCTTCTCTGTGCTGCTTGAGACTTGCGGTAGCACATTGGTGTGTCCAGGAATGCTAACTGAGGGATCAGAGTAGTGAATGGGACTTTGGTTTGTTGTTTATCTGCACACATTGTGAAAAGAGGCATTGTTTTCTTGAAGGAAGATGCTGGGTAAAGGGATGCAATGAGTGGTGAAATACGACATCTTCGATACTCTGAAACGCGCGCAGAGATGGTTCCAAAGCATCAAGGCAATCAGGGGCCAGAGTTTGTAGCACCCATTGTGTGCAAACCTGTAATAGAAAAAATACACGAGGGATTCGAGGGAATCGGTACGCATGTACAGTAACAAATGTGTGAAACAGAATGGATGCCTACTTACTGATATGCATCTGTGTCGGCGGAACTATGTTTGGTCAATCTGTTTAAGGCATGTCCAAAAGCACTTGGGTAATGGGTACACATATTGATTAACGGATGTTATATAGTGAGTCTTAACCCTTCCCCTAAAACACAGCCCCAATATTTTACATCATGAAATGTATCTCCAGAATGTTTTGAATCACCATGCACTGCACCTGAATATCCCACTGCAGTTCAATATTTAGAAGGGTGAGAGCATGAGAACGTTCTTCATTTTTCAATCACAAATTTTAATGTTTCATGAACATGATCCTAGACCTTGTTCTTGATCTCAAATCATTGAAATAACCTCAAAATGGTTTTCTTATGATAAAATGTAGTACAGAACGTGGTATTTTATTAAATTAGTATGGTAAAAAGTTACATGTTAATGTGCCATTTCGCCATCTTTGCAGCCATCTTTGGACTTCGGATCTAGCCTGTGTCTGGGCTCAGACTTCACTTGGAATGTTTCAGAGCTAAGCTTTATTGTTGTGAGCGTAGCAGGAAACATACGAGGCTTGCCAGATGATTTATCTGGGAGCCTGGTTCTGATATTTGTGGAATCAACATACTATTTTGTGTGAAATAGTGGAGTGGCTATGTAAAGTTATTTGGAAGATCGTGGAGATCAACACACGGTCTCCCATCCATGATACAGACGAGTCATATAATCCCGTGGGCGGACGCTCTAGCCACTGAGCTAATCTGCCGGGAAGAAGTACACACACTTGGCTCACCCTTGCAACAAATCGGCTGTGTGCCCAGCTGGCATCTACCTTTCTAGGACGAGGACCGCCACTGCTGAGGGTTAAACACTATGTGAGGAAACGTAAACGCAAAGTTTTTTTCAATGGGCTGACCCCAAACCTGAATGCAATTATCAAAATGTTAGATACACAAGCATAACTAAAAGACGGCTATACCTGTAGTTAACAGAAGAAAGGCGATGGTCCTCATTGTGATAGTTGTTTATCTCTGTTACGTGCATGTGACTCGCTTTTATAGCAGTTATATTATCAGATAACTGAAAGCTGTGCTGTTCCCATAGATAGGGGCCTTGGTCGCCGATAAATCTATTTATGTCTATACCTTTATCTCTAAACTCGCCTAAGAGAACATTTGAGTAAGTGACCAATTAGAGGGACGGGGGTGGGGGGAGGTGAGCGGGCTGCAGGCAGCCCCCCCACCCCCTAAAAAAAAAAAAAAAAAAAAAAAAAAATATGGGCCCCCAGACTGACAAATACTTTTTGTTGAAAGCGTTAAAGAATAAGGGCCCCTAGAACTATTTTTACGGGTGCCAGATTTTGCTAACATTTTACAATTTTTTTATGCAGAAGTACTCAAACCAGAAATCCCATGTATATATATTTTCAAATGAAATGGGGTATTAGAATTTCTCATGAGAATAATCTTACGCCTTTCATCACAGGGCTCCACTTCAAATCAGACTCGGGGGGCCTCACTACACCTTGATCGGACACTGACTTGAGTCCCAGTCAGACTGTCACAAATGCACATGCATATACCGGGTAGCTTTTATTAAAGGGTTCGGTAATTAACAGTCTGACTTATACTTCGCTGTAAAAGTTTGACATGTTTGCAACTGTATAGGCATTAATTGCATTTGTATTGTCACTGCCATTTTATAAAGCAGGCTGTGTAATCAAAAACATTATGGGAGTACAGACTTCGAGGAGAGGGATTTGGGAGAGGACAGAGACTTGGGGGAGGTGTTTCAAATAAAATGCAGCAGCAAGAGCTGTCAGAACTGATAGATGGTAGGGGCGTGAGAGGTGTGGAGGAGGGATGGGGGTTGGGACTTGTGAAATTGTGGTCTTGAAAGATACAAGGGCTTGAACAATGCCGAGGGCTTGAGATACAGTATTGTCTTCACAGAACGTGTGGGCTGGAGAAATGATGGGGGGTTTGAGTGGAAAATTGGGCTACTTTAAAGGTTGAATTTACAAATAGATAAAAACATAGACCTAGATGTTCCAAGTATTTTAAATATGACTCTTACAAAATGGATATTTTACAAAGAACTGAAATGTAAAAAAGTCTCTGGGGAGGGATGGGGGTGGGGACTTGTGAAATTGAGGTCTATATAACGCTTACAAAATGGATATTTTACAAAGAAATGAAATGTAAAAAAAGTCTTTAAGTGTTTCAATCTTCCAAGCTATGTAAAAAGAAACATATTTTTTGTAGATACATGAATTACCCATGCGTTAATTTTGAGGTACCTGTGTGCAGGTGAGCTGCTCTGATTGGATGCAGATACGAGTCACTTTATGGATTGTGATTGTGACATTTGGAATGTCAGAGTACAATGCCCGAGATTCTCACTTATGAAACCGATAAACATACGCAACGCAAAACGTTTTTTCTTCACGATTCTGCAGAATCATACATAAGAATAAAATTTTTGATTACTTGACACTTTCACTTAACTGGATATAAAATGCATGTTATTACTATAAAGAACCTTTAACTGCTCTTGCAACTCACCAAAAATGTTTCAAAACGGTACTACTCTAACTTCTAATTGCAGGTTGGAAATGATCTAGCTTACTATTCAGTATATTCAATTTCTTTATTTCAGAATATATAATTCCATATATCAAAATAATACGATACCGTAATAATAAAGGAAACGAAACAGAAATAACAGAATATAAATACATTTCATGTAAACAATATCCTTTTTTGCCTAATGGCATGACTTGAGTTGCATGCAAAAAGAAGACTAGATACAATATTGCTAACTAATTCAAGATCCCATTTGTAAATCTTTCTCGTAATTACCCTCAATTATACAGCATAGTACAGTGATAATATAGTAAATAAACATACATATATATCATAAGGGACCCTCTGTCATTTAATGGCTGGACTTCAGTCGATAGTAAAAAAATCACCCCATTATCAACAATATTACTTACTAAATCATTATCACATTTGTACAATCTATCTCTGAATTTACCCATACCTTTTCAATATAAAACATTAAAAGAGTCAAGATTGTTAGAAACACAAAATTCTGACATATCATCTATTCCAGTAATTCTGAAGAATTTACGACACATTATTACAGGCAACAACAACCTTCTCATAGGCAGATCCAGATCCAGCGCAGGGGGCGCCCTCCCCTTTCCCACCAAAATACTTCATTTTCATAGGGCTTTTCATGAAATCCCTTAAGTGCGCTCCCCCCTTTCCTTAAGTGAGCCCACCTCCCCTCATCCAAAAACCTGGATTGCCATTGCTTCTTAAAACACTAGACGTAAAGGTAGTCCATAACTGACTTTCATACACAGTGCTGAAATATGACTGAAAGAGTTAAATTTTAAGATCTTCAGTACACTTTTTAAATCTATTTATCATTATTAAGATTTAGATAGGCTTCTTGGTTTCACTGACACACACACTTAGACTTGCTGTTTTAAATTATACAATATAGTATGTTCAATAGCAAAATCAGAACATATACCTAGCAACTTATATACCCAACAAATAGAGGGTGCAAAAATATAAGTATCATCTGCATACACAATATATGACTACAATAAGCTTACATCCAACTACAGATTTATTAAGTAACACACAAAGATCATCCATGTAGTATATAGACATTGAACAATATTGGGGACATAATGCCCCCTTCCCCGGTCTAACACCATAAGACACATTTAAAAATTCAAAAGTTGTGTTGTCCCATCTGACACAGATATAAAAAATTCGTGGCAATAAATGTGGAAGAATTATATTAACTTTTCTAGCAATGAGGTTCCCAAATAATGACCAATGATTAACTCTGTCAAAGGCTTCAGACGCATCGAACAAACCGATTTTATATTTATGAAATTCAATAATTTGTTTCAAAGTAAAAATACACAAATAAGTACTAGATTTATGCTTGAAACCAATTTGATGTTAAAGTTTGTAATTAATCGTACTTTCTAGAAAAATTAATTCAATTAACTTAGACATCTCAGAGGTAATGGCAATTGGCCTGCAGTTGGTCCTATCTGTGAAAAGTCCCTTGTTATCTTCAATTATTGGAACAACAATGGTGTACACCAACTTAGGTGGTCCATAACCATGTGACATCATACAATTAAAAATCATAGTCAATAAGCGCCTAAAAGTATTATCAGCACACTTAAAGTGCTCACTTTGTAAATGATCATTAACAGCACTTTTGCCTATCAAAGAACTTAAAATAACGTCAGAGTATATTTTAGACTATTTGAAATCCAAGCATATGGAAGAAATATAAACACCAATACAGTAATGGCACTTGTAAAAGATTTTAAACATTTAACGGCATTATCTATTAAAAAACACTTTGCGAAAAACATCGGCATTACTGAGATCTCTATATTATCTTTTGTATGAACAATTTCTAGACACACTCTTATTTGTCTTTCCAATGGTTCCTTATGTGTTGTTACTAATATATGCCCATTTTAAGATTTGTATTCTTCTACTATTATCACATTCTTTGGTATGTTTTAAAAAGCATTATCCCTTTTTATTGAGTAGAAATTCAGCATGGGAGTGTACAACTATGATACCCTTTCAAATCAATCAGCAAAACCAAAGTGGCTTTTGAACAAGCAGAATATATGAGGCTGGGTCACACGTTAATGTTTGATCATCTTTATCCCTGTAGATACCGTGATCCTTTAGCCCCTTTCTTCCACTTTGCTCTAAATTGTTTGTCGTCCTGATCATTCACATATTTGTCAAATGCCCCGTAAAGACACTGAAATTTTAGAACAGATTCTTTTACTGATCCGAACTGAGCGATAACTTCATCACTATTCAAGCCTTTGTCAAGGCTGGAAGGCGTTACGATGCGCAATCCTGGTGCCCCAGACTTATTGCAAAGCTTTTGCGCAAGAGCTGAGTGACTGTCGACTAAAATTGGCCCGTAGACTGAAGTTTTCACTACTTCCGGCACAAGAGGATGTGTTAAGAAGCTGTGCTCTCGATACTGAAAAACAGCATCAAACGTGCTCAGCTTTAGAGTATGGAGCATATTGCACGTGATTTCACCGCAGAAAAACTTAGGCAACACAACGGTTCTGTTTAAAATCTCTCCCATTGCAAATACTGCAAACAAAGCGCTCAAATTGTCCGCTCCTTTGGATCCTTTGTGGTTGTCAAAAGTGATGTACTTTCTGGCAGTGCTGCTGTAGTACTGGTCAGTATTCACGAGCCAGTGGTGCAGCTCTTTGGCGCGGTATCGTTTGGCCTCGTAAGTGATGATCCAGTTGTTTTGTGCCATCACACATTTTGGACAGGGTTGGGCTTCGTCAGCAAAATCGCGTCTAGCAACTTTGTAGTACGCCTTGCCACTTACAAACTCTTCCATGGATAACTCTGAAAACAGCGAATAGTGAAATACATATGGACAGCATATTGTGGGAGAAATACTTTAAGAAATAGGTCTACCCTGTGTGTGTGCAGAGAGCACTATACCATGCAAATGAAAGAGTTGGGTGGAGTGGGGTGGTTGTGGATGTCGGGGAGCTGCTCCTCTGGACCTAAAATGTTTGGGTCCTAATATCAAAAGGAGTGTTCAGCAAGATTTTGTTTTGTTTTTGCATAAGAAGAGAGAGGGATTTTCAAATGTACTTTTTTTTTACAAGAAAACGGTTTTAAGATATTTTTGCAGAAAACGTGGGTCTTGAAATATGGTTTCAATCTAGATATTTAAGTTAATAGATGTTGGAATAATAAGTACAATTAAAACTATTATTACATGGTTCAGATTGAAAGAAGATGGTGTCTTAAAAACTCAGCCAGCAAACCGGAGAAGGTCTTATAATCGGCCCAGAACGTTACCATTTGCCCCAAAAAGGGACTATTTTGGAGGAGCAAGGAGGAGCATACCAGTACCCTTATATAATGGGAGGGCGCCCCCACCCCCGACTGGTGATGTCATCAAACATTACATTCGAATACTCAAATATGATCAAAAGCACAGGTTGGTAAGTATTTCTACTCATATTACCTAAAATGGGACTTTTAAGTCTAAGTAGCGTCTCAAGAACAGAAACAAAACGTACAGTGATGTTTTATTATGTCCAGGCTTTATTTAACGTTGTAAAAATACCAGGCAGAAGCTATTTTGTTTATCTTAATTTAATAATCGACAATTGCTTTAGGAACCTGAAATCGTACAAGCAAAATGTTCACTTACTTTTCATTATGAAATCAGGGTGTGTCTTTTTCACTTCTTTCATGCTGTTAATAAATAAATGTTGATCGATCCCTTGAATGCCCTTTTGTGCCGAGGTTATCATGAGAGAATACAATAGGATACTTGCATTTGTTGGATTGATGAAGTCACAACCAACTGCATAGTTGTCTGATACATAATCCACCATAACGGCCAAGTCGCAGTCTTCCTTTGAACAGTTGAAATAATTGAATGGATTCTTGAAGCAGATGGCATCAGCGTCCGTGTGAAACACTGAGTATCCAGCCTTCAGCGTTTCCAGAATGACATCAGCACGCATTGTAGTCTTCATGTTGTATTCCTTTGTATTGAAGGAACTGGCTTTGCCGGAGAATTGAATAGTTTTGTACGTGAAACAATGAATGTTGTGTGCTTCTAGGATTGCACACACATGTGGGTGTATCGCCACTATCAGGTAGTTCTCCACTGCCTGTGGTTTCATGCATGTTAAGAAGAGGTTGATGGCCATTTCAGCAAATCCAAGGTCCACCACACTGATCAGAATTGAACCATCGTCTGAGGCATACCTGGCTACTGCCTGCACTAAGGGGCTTCTCTGTCGCGCGGGCTGCGGTGGCACATTGACTGGTGTGTCCAGGAATGCTAACTGAGGGATCCAAGAGTAGTGAATGGTACTTTGGTTTGTTTTATCCTGCACATTGTGAAAAGAGGCATTGTTTTCTTGAAGAGATGCTGGGTAAGGTGATGCAATGAGTGGTGAAATCGACATCTTCGATACTCTGAGCACGCAGAAGATGGTTCCAAGCATCAAGGCAAACAGGGCCAAGAGTTTATGCTTACCCATTGTGTCAACCTGTAATAGAAAAAAATACACGAGTTCAGTCAGTACGCATGTACAGTAGCAAATGTGAGCAAATGGATGCCTACTTACTGATATGCATCTGTGTCAGCGGAACTATGTTTGGTCAATTTATGTAAGGCATACACAAAAGCACTTGTGTACACATATTGACCTATGGATATTATATATTGTGTCTTAACCCTTCCCCTAAAAACACAGCCCCAATATGTTACATCATGAAATATATACCCAGAATGTTTTGAATCACCAAACACTGCACCTGAATATCCCACAGTAGTTCGATCTATAGATGGCTGAGAGCATGTGAACATTGTTCATTTTTCAATCACAAATTAACCCCAATGTTTTCATGAACATGATCCTAGACCTTGTTCTTGATCTCAAATCATTGAAATAACCTCAAAATGGTTTTCTTATGATAAATGTAGTACAGAACGTGGTATTTTATTAAATTAGTAAAATAGTAAAAAAGTTACATGTTATGCATGTACCGCTCGCCATCTTTGCAGCCATCTTGGACTTCGGATCTAACCTATTATCTGGGCACTCAGAACTACTTGGAATGTTTCAGAGCTAAACATTGTTGTGAGCGTAGCAGAAACATACGAGGCTTGCCGAATGATTATCTGGGAGCCTGGTTCCTGATATTTGTGGAATCAGCATACTAGTACTGTGAAATAATTGGGTAGGCTATGTAAAGTTATTTGGAAGATCGTGGAATCCAACACACGGTCTCCCATCCATGATACAGACGAGTCATATATCCATGGGCGGACGCTCTAGCCACTGAGCTAATCTGCCGGGAAGAAGTACACACACTTCGGCTCACCCGCAACAAATCCGGCTGTGTGTGCCCCGCGCTGGCGGCACACGCTCTAGGACGGGGACCGCCACTGCTGCGAGGGTTAAACACTATGTAGGGAAACGTAAACGCAAAGTTTTTTTTCAATGGGCTGACCCCAAACCCTGGCTACCGCATTGCTCCAATAACATCCCACGTAAAAAACGCACCTATGGAACGCTCGTGTTGACCGGACAAAGCAAGGCGACGTCGTGGTCCAATGAACGCCGATAGCCCTAACACCTCGAGTCAACCGGCCAATGACCCCATCCTCACCCAACAAAGCCGCCTGCGACCGTGCTCCAAACAAGGGGGCGTGGCACATTCCCTCTTTGTATGCCCCCTGGGTACTACTGACGATGGAAAATTTCATCTGTTCCGCACGTGTTTACCTGGGGTAGCAGTAGTTGGGGAAGGGAAATTAGAGGGATCAATCATTGCCATATAATGTAGTGTGTCTATGGCTGTGACATATGACGATTGGAGGAAGGTGATGGATGTGTATTTTGTCCAACACAGACCTGTATTCTGACGGGAGCTGGTGTGAGGGATGAGGGACTGAGGGAAGGATGAAGAGAGAGGAGCATTTAATGTGTTCCGGATCACAGGATCACATCTGTTTCAACTCGAGCAGAGTGGGGTAGACAGCTAGTATACATATATATATAGCGCCGGGTAGACAGCTAGTATAAGTATAACGATAACGATAACGATAACGATACGTTTATTTCAGATATGTAAAATTTTACAATTTTACAATCCATATAAATAAAATTATATATACAGTATATACATAATAGCTAACATTATTCAAAATTCTAAAAATACACATATTACAGTTAATAATTTTTAGGTATTAAAATTATACAGTGTTCTGTTCCACCTGTTTGATTGACTATAGTCAATATAAAAATACAGAATTAACAATGGTTCTAATTAAAATATTATTACTCTTATGGATAAGTTGTCTCAAAAACCATATATCAACTGTCGCCGATTTCATTAAAAGATTTGACATTATACTGTGACATTTAAAAGCCTCACTTCATTCCTATCTATATTAAGAAGTTTTTTAAAAAACTCTATTATATGCACTTTTATCTTTCTAAATACCGAAGAAGTAAAATTCTCCATTGACTTATATACAGTAAAACCTTGCACAATACGCTTTAAATAGTTTACATTTGATTTCATTACTGCTAAATTTGAATCTTTTAATAAGAACATTGCCTCTTGCATAAATGTCTTTTATTTGTCTCTTTATATCACAGTCATCTTTCATTGTATCAGTAAGAAACACACCAAGATATTTTTGCTCATGTACAATCTTAAGTTGTTTACCATCTAAATACATTGCAGGTATGCTCAGATTTTTTAACCATCTTGGTTTAACACACATTAAAAAACACTTTTTTTCACATTATATATTAATTCATGTTCACTGGCAAACTTATCACATATAGCCGAGTAATTTCTGCAAAGCAGATGGAGACGGGCCAATAACACAGCATCATCCGCATAAAACAGGTGGATTAACTTGACAATCCATTTAAAAACACACCCATTCCCTTAGTCTATTAAGATTTACACTGATCTCATCAGTATACAAATTGTAGAAAAAAGGTGACAATATACTACCCTGTCGAACTCCATTACTAACATTAAGGTTTGGAAACATATCCATTCCATCTAACATAAAAAATATTGTTTACTGTACCATACATATAAAAGATTCTAACAATCAATATTGGTAACTTCCTATCAATCAGCTTTTTTAATAGGGTCCAGTGATTAACCTTATCAAAGGCTTTGCTTGCATCAAGAAAACATATATACATCGGACTACCAGCATGAGTGTAATGTTATTTGCTTAAGGGCATAAATACATT
>CM032667.1:18556347-18627692 GCA_019095985.1 Streblospio benedicti | reverse complement strand
ATTTGGGAACCTCATTGCTAGAAAAGTTAATATAATTCTTCCACATTTATTGCCACGAATTTTGTGTCAGATGGGGCAACATAACTTTTGAATTTTAAATGTGTCTTATGGTGTTAGAACGGGGAAGGGGGCATTATGTCCCCAATATTGTTCAATGTCTACATACTACATGGATGATCTTTGTGTGTTACTTAATAAATCTGTAGTTGGATGTAAGCTTATTGTAGTCATATATTGTGTAAGCAGATGATACTTGTATTTTTGCACCCTCTATTTGTTGGGTATGTAAGTTGCTAGGTATATGTTCTGATTTTGCTCTTGAACATACTATATTGTATAATTTAAAAACAGCAAGTCTAAGTATGTGTGTCTGTGAAACCAAGAAGGCTATCTAAATCTTAATAATGATAAATAGATTTAAAAGGTGTACTGAAGATCTTAAAATTTAACTCTTTCAGTCATATTTCAGCACTGTGTATGAAAGTCAGTTATGGACTACCTTTACGTCTAGTGTTTTAAGAAGCAATGGCAATCCAGGTTTTTGGAAAAGGGGAGGTGGGCTCACTTAAGGAAAGGGGGAGCGCACTTAAGGGATTTCATGAAAAGCCCTATGAAAATGAAGTATTTTGGTAGGAAAGGGGAGGGCGCCTCCTGCGCTGAATCTGGATCTGCCTATGAGAAGGTTATTGTTGCCTGTAATAATGTGTCGTAAATTCTTCAGAATTACTGGAATAGATGACATGTCAGAATTTTGTGTTTCTAACAATCTTGACTCTTTTAATGTTTTATATTGAAAAGGTATAGGTAAATTCAGAGATAGATTGTACAAATGTGATAATGATTTAGTAAGTAATATTGTTGATAATGGGGTGATTTTTTTACTATCGACTGAAGTCCAGCTATTAAATGGCAGAGGGTCCCTTATGATATATATGTATGTTTATTTCTTATATTATCACTGTACTATGCTGTATAATTTAGGGTAATTACGAGAAAGATTTACAAATGGGATCTTGAATTAGTTAGCAATATTGTATCTAGGGACTTCTTTTTGCATGCAACTCAAGTCATGCCATTAGGCGAAAAAGGATATTGTTTACATGAAATGTATTTATATTCTGTTATTACTGTTTCCTTTTTTAAAGCCGAGCTTCGCAGAAAACTCGAGCTTTTTAGTCGACGTCGGCGTTTCATTCTGTTCCGCCTTTACCGCCACTACATTACTATAAGCATATACATACGCGCTGAAATTAGTGCCCAATTTGAATTTATCAATGAAACTGAACAGCCGACAATCGCCGATGTTAATGAGCTGTTGTCGATCAAAATTAATACGCCATTACAACCGTGATGCATTGTGACTTGAGGAATCAATCCATCGGGACAGTCGTTTGCTTAGGCATAAATAAAGTCACAATGCATCCAGGAATCATCGGGAAAGTCGTTTCAGCACTTTTTCGTCTAATGATAATAAAGAATCTACATTGGCATTTAGTGTACAAAGTGTTTGTTGCAACTGCACAGTTAGCCTACTTATTATGATCCAGACGTACATTGTTGATCTGTAGGAAATATCAGTCACTAAACAATTGAAGAAAACGAAAGCAAAAGTGACAGAAATGAAGAAAATTTTACTATGCACTCCCAGCCGATATTGCTGCATAACGTTTTCAAGCTCGGCTTTTCAGGAGTCTCACTCCTTTGATTTATTATTACGGTATCGTATTATTTTGATATATGGAATTATATATTCTGAAATAAAGAAATTGAATATACTGAATAGTAAGCTAGATCATTTCTAACCAGCAATTAGAAGTTAGAGTAGTACCGTTTTGAAACATTTTTGGTGAGTTGCAAGAGCAGTTAAAGGTTCTTTATAGTAATAACATGCATTTTATATCCAGTTAAGTGAAAGTGTCAAGTAATCAAAAATGTTATTCGTATGTATGATTCTGCAGAATCGTGAAGAAAAAACGTTTTACGTTGTGTATGTTTATCGGTTTCATAAGTGAGAATCTCGGGCATTGTACTCTGACATTCCAAATGTCACAATCACAATCCATAAAGTGACTCGTATCTGCAGCCAATCAGAGCAGCTCATCAAGGTTGTATCCATAGTTGGATTTCATTGGTTTCTCACCTGCGAAAACTCAGTTTAAAAAAAAACGAAATTTTCTGTTGTAATAAAGGAGACGGGGTGACTTCCCAAGTCCCCTGGATCTGCTTCTGGTTCCTCTCTATCACTCTTTAGGTCAGTAAGATCATGAGAAAATCATGGAATAGTGAACATTGATAGCGTGACAAAATATACACCAATTCAATACTATTGAATCATAAGCCAATAACGTTCATTATGGTATTTTATTATCACGTGGCATTGCAACGAGGTTATGAAAATTTGCTATATCACACGCCGTTACGCCTGCACCAGTACTGCACCAATAGGGTCTAATGTAAATGTAAATTTCGGAGTTCATAGACCGCTATCCAGGAGTATTGCTCAGTCGACTCATTTACACCAGGTCATTGGCGTATTTGGCACAACACTGGCTGCACACAGCATTTGCTGCTGTAGCACACACGTGCTAATTACTCGCCTGACCTGTTCCTATTTCATGTAGGTATCATGGGCAGTGTGGAACCTAACCTATTAGGGGTATTTTTGCTCAACACCCAAAACCAGGCCAGACCGTGAATCGAACCCACGACCTTCTCGTCACGTGACCAACTCCTATGCATTCGGCCATTGAAGCATGAAGCACGGGATGCAAGTAAGGAATGTACTGAGTTGAAGAAACCAATGGTGTAAATCTTACCTAAAAGCTATGGTTTGATGCATCAAAATGCACTGTAAACAATTAGCGATTTTGTAGGCAACCAGGAAATGGGAGGGTTACGCTTAATTAATTAGATCTAGAGACCAACACCGACTATAGACAGTTGAATCCCCTGACATTAATTCTCTATTCTATGTTGCGGTTTAGGTGTGTTTAAAAATCCATGGTGACAATGAGAAGATGTATGTGGTATGTAACCACCAGACACGGGAAAAAACACATAATTGAATATACATTAAGCCACGTGTGTATCTTCTGTCTAGCCGTGTGAGTGTTACTGGTATTTTATCCACTTCACATGGCAATTAATTAAAGGGTGTGGGCCGCCGCTGCCAGCCCTAGCTACATGATATAATTACTCTGATTAAAGAACCCTAATTCGCAATATATCAATAATTTTCAGTACTAAAAATAGCCACTAACCACGGAGTATTAAGATCCAGGCGTAACAACCTTTCATTGGGATCCTATTTAAGCATCATATCAGAACGAGTCAGGCTTAGCAGTTGTGAGTGGTAAAATTGAGCATGGGCTTTTTTTTTTATTTGCCTCGTTCTATTAATATCAAGGACTCAGTACGGCTAAAATTCATAAGGTATTTTTAAATGAAAAATAAAGCCACTTCTTCGTGTAGACTCATTACTCGAGTGTCTGCACATTTCTAATGAGCTAATGTGATAATATGTTGTACATTATGTATTCTTCACTGCACTTTTTAGTCACGTTGTTTGCACACGGCGTGGAGGCTCAATGTGTCCTATGGTGCATGGTAGGATTTCACAAACATTCCAACATTCTTTACAGAGTGTCAACCAACTGTTTGTTGTTTATAGCAAGTTTTCATTAGATATGTAATCGCCTCTGTTCTGCAGAGGATGTTTGTTCTGGTTACTCTACCATGTTAGATCCAGGTGGAGTTCGCCCTCTTCCAAACTCATGTTTTCACAAAACAAAATCATTTTCTTGTGGTATTTGGCATCTCTGTGAGGCTTCACGCGAAAGAAAGCATATGAATTCAAGTGGGTGAACCACTACCCTTTTAACAAATCTGCACCCGACAGTGCTCTACCGTACGTACATGAATGCCTGGGAAGGCAGTCGATAATACCATGTTATAATACAGTGTGCCTCAGTAGATCACATATTGACAAACAAAATTCCATAAGATGACTTACATTGGGTATACATACACAAGTGAGAGATACAATATCAGTGGAGTGTACAATACGGTGCTCACGTCCTGCCCCTATGCTCAGACTGTCTGTGAAGTTGGGATGGTTTTGAAGGATAGTACACTATACAAAGTAATAGTTCGTATTGTATACCCATGTAATAGCGGCTTCACTAGAGTTGTTTGCCTTCTTCACAACAGTCGGTTTAGAGATCTGGTCTTATTTCGAGCAAAACGTTACTTGCCCTCTGTCATAAGTCTTGTCGTTGTATAAATCCCTGGAAGTAGTTGGACTAACACGTGCGGTGGTTTACACCGACACGGGGACGTTATGTGGCTAATTGCGTCTCTAAATCGTGCTGAATAATACAAGACCCGCCGCCGCCGCCACGACAGGTTTTCCCCCAGCTACTGTTATGGGATTGCAGCATATCTATCATTAGACACAAATAAAAGCCCACTATAGGCTTGAACGACCTTTTTATTCATGTCTGGTTTGTTTGAACACTCCTGCATCCCTCTTTCTTTTGTCGTTCAAACAGTCCTGTTCAATGTTAAATGTACATGTAAATGTGGTGGTTTAATATCGTCATCCACGTGTTGCTCTCACGACGTTACATTTTACACCATGTCATTGGCACACTTATTGATCATCAATTGATCACTTCTCACATACATGCACCGGCCTCACATTCGGTGCACAATGCTATTCACTCACACGATCACTCACACACTCTTTCAACACAGTGACCTGTGCTTGTTTAGCGTGTAGGTACCACGGAGTAGTGTGCAACTGTTTAGTGATGAGTTTGTTCAACGCCCACCATCAGAACCCATGGGAAATCGAACCAACGATCTTTTGATCACGAGTCCAACTCCCTATCCACTCGGCCACAAAAGCACGATATCATTAAACGTGTGTTGTAATAAAATCTCGACGGAACACATATTTTATTTTATCAAAATGCCAGGTCATATATCAAATGGCATTTTCTTTTTTCTTTTTCTTTTTTGAAGAACACCACATGATCACACCTAGCTTTGCTGACTTCTAGACACACTGACTACCCAGGCTTTGTATTGTAAGCACAATAGTTAAATCCCTAGCAGACCATCATCATTTTATGATTTAGACTACCTATAACATATTTAATCCCTTATACACAACCTATTTTTTACTGTGTGATCACACAAGTTGCACAAATATTTGATAATCGAAATATATAGGTCAGCATTACTCAAATCTTCCTTTTGAATGGCGTTTTACTTGTTATCTGTCTATTGAAAATGCGGATTCACGAAGGCTCTAATCGTATGGTTGTTTCAAATGCAGGATCATTGCACAAACCTATTATATATTCTCAAAACGTGGTAAGTTATTAATACGTTTGGGTCTTTCCCTATCAAGAACTCAGCTGATAAAAAATCATTTTACATAATGACACCTGTTTTGTATTTATCATTGTTTGTTAAACCATTACGACACTGGTTTTGCAGTTAGTTTCCGTCATTTGTAAATATCATCAAATAAACAAACAAGTATTGTTGGCATTTTAGATGATTCTAGCGCCTGTGATTTGAGGTTGACCGCCGATTAAAACAGTTAATTAATACTGATTAAGCTGACGTTGTAAGCTGGTTAGAATACGCAAATTTTGCTACATGATCCAGCCTAGATATTTTGACATCTATGTCAGTTTTCTCACAACACGGTTTGGCAAAAGCTCTGCTAATATCCTGTACAACACCAATAACACCACAATGAGACCGCACCAGCCTAGACAATGCTGTCTGTGGGAGATCAATCCAATAACTTTTGTCACGGTTCCTATAGTGTTCTAGCCCTTTGTTGCACCTTTTCAAAGAATATGTATTTATATAGTTGACTTTTCAATTAGAGTCATAAATACACGTTATGAGTGTTTGATTGTGTAAGGATGACAAGCCGCCACTGGGCTTTCAGAGTCCATTTACTAGTGTTATGCACCTGTCAAATATTGTTACGCCAGACAATTGTTCAACTGGGTCCTGAGGTTTGCATTGGGTTTGACGTGATTGCAAACAAAGACTGTAGTAGCCCTACTACCTCATTCATTTGAGAGTATAAACGTTGAACGTAACATCTCAGTTATAAATTAGTAGATACAGGCTGTTGAGAGAGTTTTTAAGAGAGTTGGGGAAAGCATTGTCCGGTCAAGGTTTATTGGGACCCCGAGCTGTGAGTCAGTGTGGGGCCCTCTAACCTGTGTTGCGACATTTTGTCGCAAATCATGAAATATTTTCGTGAGTCGCGACACCATTAAATTGACTAAATCTGAGACCCCATAGTAATTTTTTTACGCTCCCTTAGTATCAGAGGGTGTCGAATAAAACATTTGCGAGCATAAAAATGTTGCCAAAATTGGGTGAGGGGGGGGAGGGCGTGCTATGTGTTGGGAGCCCCTGGCTGAAGCCCACTCAGCCCCCCCCCCCCCTTAATCAGTTACTGGGCTAAAGACTTTGAAATTCCAATGAAAATGAACAGCTGTGTAGTAGTCACCTTAAAAATATGCATCAGAATGTTCATAATTGTGTGAGTCGTCAACATTAAAAGCTTGATCAGTTTTCATGGAAGTGTGTCTACTCAATTACCTAAGATTCAGCATAGAACTAAAGGCGCAATTCAATAACTTGATAACATAATAGCAGTTCAATAAATCCGGCTTTATTGGCAACATGTCACAGCCATGTAACCAATGATCAGGCCAGAGCTAATCTCATTAACCGCCCAGTGCATAGGTCTAATGAAGAGCGCCACAAAGGTACAGGTTGGAGGTGTTGCCGTCATAAAGATTTCTACCATTATATTATAAATCAGATCCATGTGTTGTTCATATATGGCAAGCGATAAAAACAACTACTATCGGAGGATTAATCAACAACGATCAATAATCCGTTAGAATGTAATCCATTACTTGAGTTAAATAGCGCTGGATAACTCAGCACAACGCAGTGATCTCCTTGAGCCCGAGCTTAGCTACAACACAGGCACAAAAGACAGGTAGCTCATTAAGTGGATTTAAGCAACAATTGGCTGGCTATAAAAAAGAGAAAAGGACTTTTTCTGAGCGGCTGCCAAGATAGTATGGTCATCGTGGCTGGAGGCGGCTGCAGTCATGCGCGTGCTCGTCAGTCCGCGGAGGTCCTTGGAAGCAGGCAGAGCTCCCCCTCTATGGGTCACCTACGAGACCACCCCTACGCCGTCCACGACAGGAGCGTCCCCTGCAGCCGCAGGGTGTGACCCGCTACCCCCGCTGAAGGAGAGACGGCGCCCGCCGAGGCAGCTCAACCCGCGAGAGGCCACGCGCACCATGATAGCGGTAGGTTGCTAGGCTAATAAGGATGATTTTAAGTTTTTTTCCTTCTTACTTTAAAGTTGGATGAAAATGGGGCTTTTCTTTTTTTTTTTTTTTGGTTGTGTTTTAAACTACATACATTATGATTCGTGAGTTAGCCCATTATTGAAATGCTTACTCTGATTTTTTTTAAACTTAGTCGTGGGAGGAATATATGCATAAGCTTCATGATTTTTAATTTAAGTATAATGGTTGGTGATTAAAAGTAACTTAAATACACAATATTGCTACAGTTTTATCAATGCTGTCTTTGCAATTTATCTTAATCTATTGAACGTGAATTAGTCAAACTGGTTGACAGTGGGATCAAACAGTCAACACTTTGATTATCTTTGTAAATGACCAACAATGGATAGCAATGATAAGAACAATGAAAACCCGCACAGTCTGGTGCAATATGTCATTAATTCAGGAGGAATGTGCCATGTTGAGAATTTGTCTATAAATCGTCAAACCACGTTTGAATCGATGGCACAATAAAATGGGGTAAGTGATTGATCTACTTGACCTGGGTCAGTGCATTGGTGAGGATTTATCGGTCATCTTGGACAGGTCATGGATACCTCCCTGGAATACATCCCTTTTCAATGGATTTATCTTATACTTTGTCTTATACTGCCATTTCAACCATTAACTGGGTAATATGTAGGGAAGAAACAGACTTGATTATTAAAGACACACATGTTTAGAAACAATGCTTCAAAGCATTTTGAGCGTGGAAGGCAATAATATAATAGTTATGGTAAGAATTCACAGCCAGTCAGATTTTGATACCATTTCTACGTATGACAATGGATATAACTGTAAAAGAAAGATGTTTTACGAAACATTTATGAAATATCATGTTGATGAAACTTGATTGCAATTTCTCTGAACAGATATAGTTTACATAAAAATAACCTTGTTTTAAGTCGGCATGTCAAAAATGATGACAGATATCACGTAGTGTAACAAAAAACATACATGTGCATGTGTATGCTACAGCTAATCACGAAGTTTCTTTTACATACATCATCTCAATATTTCCCCGTGATATGTGATTACTTGAGAATGATAAACTTACATAGCGTCTCGTCATTTCATCTGAAGTTTTTATTACTTACATAAAATCAACGTTCTGCATCAAATGGCAGGATGAATGCGTTATGAAAGCTTAAAATATGAACCTAAATCAACATAGAGCTGGCTTACCCTTTCTGTCGTAGATATACATGTACACCCCGAAGTGCAGACGTGATTTTCACGTGGCACCTGTATGATTTTTATTCAAACTGACATGTCCCTATACAGGTTCAGCATAACGGAGTGCCAATGACGGTGACTGTGACACGCCGCCCGTCCCAACAGCAACAGCAACAACAGCAACAACAACAGCAGCAGCAGCGAGACGGCGTCAGTCAGTCCCAGCTGGCCCTGCGCGACCTTCAGAAGGGCGCGCTCACCCCGCGCAGCACCTCCACCATCCCTGTCAAGGTATCTGCCGAGGCCGGGGGTGGGGGGGGGGGGTATGTAGAAAGTGGTGTTACGGGGTGGGTGGACTTGTTATTAAAGGTACATGCAGTTGATAGGTGTGAATGACAATTTAAGAAGGTTTCTTAGATTGCTTCGGGTTTCATCTTAATTACCCACACCATTTCTTTCATTATTTTTACACAGTGGTTCTGTGTGAAGTGTGAAGATAATTTTCTTTTGTCAAAAGTAAATATACTTGCATTTTGTGATTTGTATTTTGATTAAAGATTTGCATCCTGCATCATTGCACTTACATGATTTAGGATGGGCGTCACCTACTAGAGCAATACAAAGACAAAGAAGCGACTATAGAAATGGACGAGACCCTCAAAGAAATCCTGGGCTCCCAGAATTACCGCCGCACGCCTGGCAGACAGTCGTCCGTACGCTCCAGCGCGTCCATGACAACCACCCATGGGACGGTGGCCTATCCGTGGCACTCCAACAAAAAGCGAGTCGCGACAGTCACAAAAATACACAACGAACATTCCTCGTCCACTCTGACGACGATAGAGAACGCTGAGTTCGACAACAAACCGTCAGTGCCTCCCCTGGATCTGTCTGGAGTGAGGGGCGATTCTGGCGGCAGCAGTAGCACCCAGATGGTGTCCACACGCAGCAGTCACAGAGTGATCCCGCCGATCCAGGCGACAGTCACCGAGCCAGAGCTGAGTCAGCACGTGGGTGTCCGCGCGCATCTGGAGCTGTATAAAGACTCCGTCCCGCCGCCCTCGCCGTACACGTACCACCAGAAGGAGAACTTGAAAAAGAAGAAGAGCATCATCGTGGTGAACCCCAAGTTCCCCCCGCCGCTGATCACAGGCGCTCAAGACAGCAGCCGCAGTGAGGGCATCACCAGGTCGTTCGAGTGCTATAACGACAAGGACTTGACGCCCCGGGACCGGCGCGTGGGCACACCCAAGAAGAAGGTGGTGTTCGTCACGCCCAAACAGCAGCAGCAAGACCAGAAAGAGTACGAGAATGTGAGCAAGCTGTCCGATGGTGTCAGCCATGCCCTGGCGCACTACGAGAGTAGTGCCACGTTCAAACCGGAAACACCCAAAACCACCAGCAAAAAGAAGAAGATCGTGGTGATCAAGGCGTCACGACGTCCGCAGCAGGAACCGTACTTTGAAACTTGTCGAAGCGACGGGGTGAAAGGCGCCTTGGATTTCTACAATGACAAGGGGCTGACGTCATCAGAGAGCCACATGCCGTCGTATGTGTCACCGCGAGGGCCGGACCATAGAAAGGTAGCTTTGCTTTGTATGTTTGGAGGGGTATGCAGTTTTACAGTGATAGGTTTTTTGAGGAATTACATGTATGTGCCTATACTGATGATTCATTGTAGTAAACTTAACCATGTCCTTGCAAGGATATGTCTTTGGTGCCTGTAGAATACACTAACTGTCATTTTAACAAATCCTAATTATACGTCATAAATTGGATTACAATTGATAATGGCCCAAAGTAGTGGACTTAATTTTTTTTCACATCTATGATGTTAAACTAATTTCTTCGTTGTGAAAGTTACTGCGGTGTATAATCAACTTTGTTAGGAGCTGTCGTGAGCAAGGTTCACTCTAAACTAATATTCATTTTCAAAGTGGAATACATTAGTAATTTCATGAAGTTTTTAACTTCATGTGATCCAAATATTGGTACTTTGTTTTACTTTTATACTATAGTTTCAAAATTTAAAAAAATGTTTTATGCTTAATTTAAGCTGTTCAGCTCTACAAAACCCTAATCATAATGATTATAATCAGGGCTCTATAGATTGACCGTTTATCCAAAATATAACGCGTAAAACATTTCAAATAATGTCGTTCAATTGTGAAACTATAGTATAGAAAGAAAACACAGTACCAAAAATTGATCCCCCCCCTGCAGGCACCGGAGCTGGACGCCTCCGTCCTCAACGAGCTGCAGAGCTCGCGCGTGCGCAGCGGCGGCGTGCGCAACACCATTAACTCTTTCATCGGCCTCGACGACCACCTCAAGATGGGCGACATGCTCAACACCAAGAAGCGCATCAAGATCAGGTGGGGCTTTATGAAATTGGCAGTAGAATCTCTCTATTTTAATAGGACCACCTTTGGTACTGGTGTTAAGTGGTCTCAATAGAGAGGTGGTCTCTGTACGGCGGTTCGTTTTGGAAGCTTTGTGAAGATTTGGGGCAGTGAAAGTGGTCTTATTTTAGACGTGGGTTGCACTGTGTTTGAAATAGCTTCCTCCGTATTTGAAAGAGCATCTACAAGTAGATCATGCTTAGCAACATGTGAATTGAGTTGGCATTGAAGCAGCATGTATAATGTATACGGAAGTACTAGTATGTTAAGTACGAGTACAGTGTCTTATGTTTAAAAAGTATGACATCAGAAAAATGAAAAAAAATATACCACCAATGTTTCCTTGATTGGTGTACAGAAACCGTTTCGGTCGTATGAACCAATGTGCAGCATAATGTCATTCAGTCATTAACATGCACTTATATTTTCATTAAAGGCCCATCAAAACTCCACCGAACTACAACGCCAAGTTCTTGCCAAAGGACGACTGCAGAGAGGTACGTGTGATAGCTTTTATGTTACAACGCAATTTATTACATATTACAAAAGTCAAAACATTCATAGAAACAAAAAAACATAGATATACCTATAAATTTAAAACATATACATTTAAAAACTAATAATGCATGGGTTGAAAATATATTTTACTGTGGGATTGTGTAAACTAAACACTGCCAAGAACAATCACATACATTTGTATTACTACTACGTCTATACTGTGTGTATTGTGCCCTAGGTGGGCGTGGTGGGCGCCCTCACCTCCTATAACGAGGCGAGCCTCACCCCGCGAGACGTGCGCGCCGAGATGGTCAGCTTTGCCGACGCGGGTTCCCAGGCGCGGGCACCCAACGCAAAGCCTCCCGTGGCCGTGGTGCCACCCGTGCCTCCTAGGTAGGAATCGATATAAATCTAGCTATCATCTCATTTAGGTTAGATAAATGATTCTACAAATTTCATGTACTATCACCACAACCACTGGGGAAGGGGGTTATAAGGGGTCAACAAATCCCACATCCATATTTTTTGGCCTTGTTTTTAACATTTCTATTTTTGTTCCTTTTTTCCCCGACATCCCTAAAATTTTAATGCGTTTGTCCCACAACCCACTTCCTTGAAATCCCACATCCCTCTTTTTTTTTTTTTCTTTTTCCGCATCTCTATTTTTTGCCCTTTTCCCCCGCATCCCATTTCATTATAAACCCGCTCCACCACTGGCATCCATAACTTATGTACAGAATGTCTGCTGACGATTTATCATTAGTTAGAGTGGTTAATTCTTTTTCAAAGGAATCACATGACTAGTTTGGTTAAAGCTTATTGTTAGCGTAATATGTAGATATGTTTTTGAAAGTGTTCTTTTATATACATAGCTAACTCCTTTTTAATGTTTGCTGATTAATGCCATTGAAAATGCACACAATGTGCAGATCTTTTTACATGAACATATAAAATGAGCATCTACGTAATATTCTTGCTCCTTCAGGTCGGAATGCTTGGAGGACAGGTACTGAAAATACCTTGGATGTTAATGCCAATTAGTGTGTGTAGATATGATGTGAAATTGAATTTAAAATAATTTATTTTTTAAGTCGTACTTCTAACATGATCCTTTGGCGTGGCTATGCTTAGAAATATAATATTTTCCTTAGAGGCTTTTAAAATTTAACTTAACATCATCCTAGATTCAGGATTTTTAAATTGGTCAGTTGATCAAATGTTGGAAATAGATCATTAAAAGCTGTGTGTGTGTGCGACTAACATGATGTGCTCATTAGATAAATGGGAAGAACGCAAGGCCATTGCTTTTTATCAAAGGCAACTGCATAAATGGGCTTTGAAAAGATTTTTAAATTGTAGAATGGAAAGGTAATGGTTAATGTATTAAAAGCAATGCTTCCATAAAATCTACTCCATATTGTTCTCTAAATCAAACTCCTTAAAAATGCATCACCCAACACCTCTGGCCCTGACTGTATACTTTGTAATTCCTTATTTTGAATGCTAGTGTGATCCCTCCACCCCGAGGATCAGTTGGCTACTCAGCCTGCCTCTGGAGGTCCATGTACCAACAACACGTGGTCTCCATCTGCACATATGCTGATAAAGCCCTGCAGATGAACACACGGATACAGATACAGATACCAAATTCACGACCCACCAACATGCTTAAAGTAGTAGAGAATCTGCTAACGTTAAACCCTTGGTGTACTTCAGGTTTGGTCCCAATGCAATGCCGTCCCAGCTGATGAACGCCCTGGAGATCGCGGACAGAACCCAGCACAACCTCCAGACTGAGCGGATCCAGCGGGAGAACGATCCCAGGAACATCCTGAAGGAAGAACGCAAGGTACTGGACTCAACTCTGCTCAAACAGCTAAGAACATAACTACACGTACGTTGACGCGCAGACAGTGCCGAACAACCACCGTATAATAAGGAGACAGATATACAAGAGAAGTTCATCTAAACGCGGTACAATTCATAATAGATTTATGTAATACAAGCAATCGGGCCATTAACTGGTTGCAGATTTTGCAATATATGAATGTATGGATGGATGTAAATTAGAATGTAGTCGACGTCATGTAATACTAAAATATAACAGATTGTAGTGAAAATTTAAATGCCAACTCTCCGGTATTTCTTGTCCTTGCCCATTGCATTAATTGTACGTCAACATTAAAAGGTTGGAAGTACTTGGATAAAAAATATAAAATGAGTTGAAGTATTTCTTAAGGTACCCACCGAGATCATGCAAGAATCAAATGGTAGATATTTTGATAAAATCTCTCAATACTATCAAACAAAAATATATAATGATAATCATGATTAATGATATCATGCATATTCACAATGCTTGTTACTTTGACGTCTAAAGAATCCCCGGCAAGAACTTAATGGGCTGCATAGACCGTGTGTGCTTAACATGTCCAATATGCTAACGCCAAGAAAGGACACACCAATAAAATACTCCAACACAACCAAGGAACTCCACAAGTTCTCCCCAGTTTCCCGTTCATTCTCGATTCTCATTGGTTAAGAGCCGTATGAGATCAGGTTATCTCTACTTTGTGAACGGTAAACACCATCAAGTTAAATAATTTGGTTGAAATAGGGAGATAAAAGGGCAATGGTCTGTTTTTATGTTGAGATAACACAAGCTATGGCTTGTGGTGTCTTAGCCTGCTCTCGTTCGCTAACACTCACTCGAGCAGGCCTAAACACCACTCGTGCAAGCTAGTGTTATATCCACACCAAAATAGACCATTACCCTAATAATATTAACATAAATTAGTATAACACAAAAATTCACAGTTGCCAGCAATATAATCATCTCGTAAGCCTTGCGTGGACTCCTTTTCGTTCATACAATCAGAGCACATATCTGTTATGGAGAGCATAAAGCCACTGCCTGTCTCATTTCAGCACCAGTCGCTGGCCGAGCGGTACCCGGAGGCCAGCAAGTACCTGCCGCCCGTGCACGACCCCGAGACGCTCCACAAGGAGGACGTGCACTCCGAGGAGTGGAAGTGGAAGGGCCCGACCAGCGGCAAGTACCACTGGAGGTAAGGCCAACCTAGTACAGTTCCACCTGTTACATGGTTGTGAACATAAGGACAATTTGGCAAGGAAAACAAAATTTAAAATGTTTCTTGAATAGATAAGTATCATTTTTTTTTTAAATATTGAATCTCTGTCAGTTTTTAAAATGTTTAGATTACAATGTATGTAGGTGTATACTGTGGACGATGAACCAGTTTACATTGTAAAAGAAATTCCTATTTTTGGATTGAACCAAATGAGATCAGTGAACGTCCAATAGCATCAATACACTTTTACTATTAAGCATCATGTTTGTTTACAAATGTAAAATATGTACTGTTTATCTGATGTAAATACAGGATTGGGAAAGTAATTGGTGTTGTTATTGCACATGGTTATGGAGCTGTTTCCTACTTTATGCCTTGTAATATGCATGGGATAGTTTCTCCTAATGTGGTTTTGGTGCATAGAAAGCTGTTTGTAGAAGTCACGCGGGAAGTTTTCTTCCACGAAAATAGTGATGAATTCCACACGCAAACTCAATAGCTTCCCGCGTTGGCTGAGCATATCAGAAAACGTACACCGGTGTACAAAACCTCTGTCCGTCTCTGTACGTTGGCAGATTACTGTGCATACTTTTGCAGACATCACCAGTCTCTAACTACGCCAAGCAGATGGCGAGACACAACTATCTAGGTGGTAAGGGGCTCTAACTACACTAACTCCTAAATAAGGCACACAGGTCGTCCTTTGAAGGCACTGAACCTTTCGAAAAGGAACATCATGTCCCGCACGCACATCGTATGATCCATTACCCTCCAATTTCACATAGACGATGATAGTGAGCATAATTTATGTTGTGGCCAAAACTTATTGTGTGATCCTTCTAAAGCAGTAGACGAGGCCACAGTTAAGCAAAAATACCCAGATCCAGCCAGAATTGCGCCATTCACAGCCGATACAGTCAGATCACTTCAAAGTCGAGACCGAAACAGCCACGACGCACCTGGAAACGGCACTGAGCTTCTGTCACTACCTTCGTCTATGTGAAATTTGGGGGTTATGTTATCATAATCTATATATGTTTCCTACTTGCAGACACACCTTTGCATTCACACTCTTACTAGTTTATAGAGCACCATCAATTTATTGACACCTATATAGAAACTGTGGTAGCTTGAGGATCATTATAGTTTAGATACAATTTCTTTCAAATAAATGTTGAATGCCATAACTGGTGGTGCGAATACGGATTGCAGAAAATCGCACCGACTGTAGCATGCACGGCTGTTCTGTAAATATTTCCACTGCAATGTTGATGTAAACTTTAGAGAGTCCGCAGCCTGCGTTGACCCCTTTTAATTCCAGTCCGTGTTTTGGGTGGGTGGTATTTTTACTGGGTGCTGAAACTTGAATTCTCCTAACACTTCACTTTGATCATGCCATTGATTAACAACGACGTGATCATAAAAGTAAGATAAACCATGTGAGTATGTCACTTAGACCAAGGATATTATGGAACTATAATTCTATATCTTTGCTTAGACCTCACCATGATGGATGAGGCTGTTGCTACTTTTTTTACACCACATGTATGTACTATAGTAGTACTATTTATTAGGACATTTGCGTTTTTGAAGACATTCTTGTTGGTTTTTATACTACTTATTCGCTGTGTTTGGAGACAATAAACTTTTGGTTAATTTAGTTTATTCCGACGTTTCGATACATAAGTGTCCTCTTCAGGGAATATTTTAACAATTTATAAAAATGTTAAGATCAAGAAATTGCCTAAAACAATGACTAAACATTAAAATACAATGTTAAGAATAAAATGCACACTAATTGGTTCTAATATGTCTAAACGTGTTGCCTGATAACATTTAGTTACTACTAATAAATATATATACATTGTATCTATTTGTCAAATAGACAATTGACAAATAGATACAATGTATATAAAAACAAATCTACAAAAAATGTATTTTTAATTTGTACGCAATAATCTTGTTTTAATTGTTACTGGTCATTGACCTTTTTTGTGTTGGTCTGTCACCTGAATTCATACTGGTTTTTCTTATGTCACATACTTAAATATTCGGCCTAGCCACGCCATTTGTCTGAGACATTTGAGATTTGTCCATAGTTTATGGCTCAATTTAGTCATGCTGTATTATTATTACATTCGATTTTACAATTATTATTAGACTTTGACAAATAGATACAATGTATATATATATTTATTAGTAGTAACTAAATGTTAACAGCCAACACTTTTAGACATCTTAGAACCAATTAATGTGCATTTTATTCTTAACATTGTATTTTTAATGTTAAGTCATTGTTTTAGGCTATTTCTTGATCCTTACATTTTTATAAATTGTTAAAATATTCCCTGAAGAGGACACTTACGTGTTGAAACGTCGGAATAAACTAAATTAACCAACAGTTTATTGTCTCCAAACACATATAATAAGTAGTATGAAAACCAAAAATGAGACCATCTGTGTCGTCTAAAATTAAACAAATTGCAAATGAAGACATTCTTAAAAATCAAGTGCTTAACATTGTTGTTATTCCAGGTTAGAACCATTAGAAGTAAGGTAAATTACCTATGCATACTCTCTATATGAGCATAGAAACATACTCTAGATATAGCTTACAACGCATCATTTTTGTGTTAGTGTACTGCATTTTAGTTAGTTAGATATTTTACAGGATTGAAACCAACCAGTGTATCAATTATTAGATTCTAGTGTTAAACAATTAACTAACATGTTTTTCAAGCTTAAACTATGCCACATGACTATATCCGTTATATTATTCTAGATACTATAGAACATTGGTATGATCTGTAGTTGCTTGTTGCTTGCAACAATGACGCATTTTGCCCATGTTCTAGATAGCACGTGCGTTCTATTAATAATTTTTTGCCTACTTTTCGCAGTTTCACTTATGCCGATGCACGTTCTGCTTATTCTTCCTCTCTTTTATTCACATTCCTATCATCTCTAAGTTATCTAGAGTCTATAGCAAGCACGTTCCTACCACACTCATTTTGTTCTCTCTGTTAACACAGACACAATTTGGAATGGTTGCAGTCCACACCTGCAGCAAAACATCTTCCTTGTATAAAAGTTAAAATCCAGCATATCTTCATGTTTTGTGTTTATTATTACTAAACATGTGTACATGTGTACTTACCTGTTTCTAGAATTGCAATAATTTGTGAGCGATAAACTTTGAACTGATCTGATAGTGTAAGTGGCAGTTTTTAGCGAGGGGCACATTCCACCTTGCGGCGGTGGTCGCCGCAAGGCGTGTTGAGGTCTGCGGCGTCTACGGCATTTTCCGCCGGCATTGACAAAAGTACAGTTGTGGGCACATACGCACGGGCTCCGTGCGTTAGGAATGCGTCAGGACAGGGAGTGGTTTTTATTGAGGTGGCCGTGAGATCAACTTGCATAGAATGTGCGATCTACTCGCGTACAACTTACGCTCTACGCACCGTGTGATTACAAAAGTACGGGATCCGCACGTTCATGGTACAGGGAACGCACGACCCCAGTACTGTGTCTATGCCGACAACGTGCGGTTAAATCCTCTGCATTTCACGTAAGGTCTCCGCACTGCCTCCGTACGGTTAGGCCATGACGCAGGGTGGTCGTAGAAGAAATTTGGCACGCCAAACTTCTTCTGCGGCCACCGTACGGCCTTGAAAAAACGTACGTTTGCCGCACTGTACACTCACGGATCGTTACGATTTCTGTGCGTTTTTGGTCGTAGACTGGCTGTAGACCCACCTTGCGGTGGAATTTGCCCCTTGCTTTTACTGCGTGGTGCCAGAGAGCAAATAATAGAAAACAAAGGTGTGTCATGTTAGCTAGAAGTTAATAGAACAGTAGTCGACCCATAAAGCAATAACACCATTAATGTAAACAAACCTTTACATTTAAATTCTAGATCCGACGCTAGACGGCGTGCAGCGGAAAAGTACCCGGATACAAATGAGGAATTTGACGTCAATACCCGGATGCACAACCGGGAGTTCAAGGGACCGATGTACTTATTGTAATACTGGACTATGTGTGGAGAGGCCACACTTGAGTGAACAATGGAGTGTGCTTAATCAATTGGTATAGCTATGAAGTCAGTATTATATACAGGTCTACACCTTTTGCTCATCGGCGTATGCTAGCTTTCACGTTGAATAAAGAGACTCGTATAATACATATTTGTTGTACTTTTGAATGGAAAATGTCTATTGATAACAGTAACGTTTTCTGTAGGACTTTGGAATCGTACGATATAGGTCTAGTACATGTACAAGACAAATCTATTTAGCAATGACTGAATGTTATATTGAAGTGAGGTGTGGGAACAGGGTATGTGGTGAAAGGCAAAAAATAGTGGTATGGGATGTGGTGAAATGGGCTTTACCATGAAAGGAAGAGAGGAAAGGCTCATAGAGGGTAAAGTGATAGATAAGGCCAACAAATGGGATGTGAAGGTCACGACTTAGGTAAACAGCTTGACGGATTATGATTGAAGAATCTGTAGATGATAGATTCGAAAACATACAGACAAACGTTCAATTAAGAGTATGGTAGGCTGCTTCTATTTTGAGACAACAAATGTATGGTAAAAACATCAGTGTGCATAATCTATCAAAATAAAAGTACATGTAAAATAATCTCCGGTACCATATTTATTTATGCCAACATATCTTAGTTTTAAGCAGCAACTATGTTCAAGATGAGTCTTCAAACGAAGCTAATATTGTGGCGATTTGCAGGAAAATGCATGATTTAGAGGATCATGTCGTGATGTTACTCTTCGCCGGGGGTCGTCCATGACATGCAACAGTGCTGGTTGGAGTGGAACTTTAATTCTCAACTACATTGTAACCATTAAAACAAATAGCTGCGTGTGTGTGGTATTGTGATGTGATATACAGTAGTTTCTACTAACGTGTGAAGAGGCGTGAAGCCTTCGCATGTATATGATACGCTACTCGTCAGATGTATTGTAGCGGATGCGGTTTGTCAGCTTTTTTATTATACTGATAGAGGAATGTTGCATTTTTTATCCACTTTTAGCACGGAGATTAGCCTTATTTTTTAATGTTTTTTACAGTCTTGAATCATATTTTGGATTTTAAAAGATTAAGTTTCAATTTTCCATTGAAAAATTTCTGTAATAATATAATCTAAGTTAGTTATTTTTCAGAACAAACTACTTAATGAATGTTTTAGTTGTGTACGTGTAGCTATCTCTTTTGTAATCTATGTGCATTTATCTATAAAATGCACTTACATGTGACTTGAGCGACCCTGATAATGAAACCAGTGAAGGTAAGTTTGTGGCATTGTTAATCAAAGTTGTTGCGAAATTTGTGGTTGTTATTTACAAGCATAATCTAGTTTTGAATTTTGTTATATAGATGTACAATGGAGAATTTTCTATGCGCACATTGTGAAAGCCAATGGAAATAATGTTTCATATGTCATATAATAATATTAAAATGTTCCAACCAATATAGGCTTAAGTGGTGTGTTGTCAGTTTACTTACACAAACAATATGTATATTAAATCTGGATAAGTCATTTAATGTAATAAGCATTCTGTGATATCAACAGGACTTGAAAGACATTAGGGAACGCCCGGTTGGGTCTATTGTTTGTATTGAAACGACTTAAAAGTAGTTTTTTGTTCACCAATCTCAGAGGAGGTCTTATTCTATGGGTTTTAGCTATAGATATAGCGACGACTTCTTCGTAGATGATAATCATATGTGGTTGTAAATAACAATGAGAACATTAAGATTTGATGTAAATATAACAATAGCATGATTGGTTCAAATGTATACTGATCTCTAGATCTTGATTCACAAGTTTTCTTTGACGTATTAGTATGGTGGTTGGCAAGTAGACCTAAGTTGTTCTAAATAATGATCAAATATTGTGACTATGTAAAAGCAAAACTATTCTTAAAAGGCTGCATCGTCAGCTCGATTCCGTGCACTTGCCTTAATTAATGGCAGGCACATCAGGTAGCAATTGTGTGCTGGAAATATGAGTTTCAAGTCTAGCTTTTCTGGCACATAATGTAAACGAGTGTTTGACCTTTTTAATGGTAAATGCATTTTTGTTCCAATATGTTCTTAGCACGATTTACTTCTGTGTCTATTTAGGGGTTAACAAATTGGCAATTATAAGAAAGGGGTGAGCTAAGTCCCAGAAAGATCCTCCCTCCAAAAATGTATGTTATTTGTACACTGTTCTCAGATTGCGAATAAACAAGTGATATGATGAGTTATCTATTTGTTGCTTTAATTACCACTCTAATAAACCGTGCAGTATTTGGGATGTTGCAACACGTGGGTGGGGCATGGCGCAGAAGGTTTATTTGGAGCAATGTGGGATTTCCAAAAGCAGAAATAAATACAGTGGGATATGGAGAGCATATCAAACTGGACTAAAGCCAAAGAATGGATAGAAGTGTTGTCTTTAACCTCATGTGAACTCTTCGCCAATACGTACGTATACAACCATGGACATAATATCTGGTCCTGGTTGTATTAGGTCGTGGTTTTCATCATCGCATTGGGCCTGGAGGTTAAGGATACAATCAACATCCTCTTTTACTGGTGTTGTGCTACCGCGGCGTATCATGATGGTTAGTTCAGGGCAAAAACAAGGTCCAGCCACTCTTTACAACTATGTATTTCACAACAAGTTAATGCAATCCACCCCACCCCCACTCAATCAAACAACACCCTTAATATAGGCCTAGAGTATTAAACAATAATAGATTAAACATAAAATTCAGCTATTTTAATCATGCATTCAACAATACATGCATATACGTAGGAGACAAAACCCAAGAAAATAAAAATTAGAAGTATTAATTACCTGTTGATAAAGTAAGTAACAAACGCCATTTGCTAATTGCCGTGCACATTGCTAACAAAGTCGTGTTCTACAGACAGAAAGTTCAATGTCTGCATGCGTCATCCTAAATCGTGCCTCTGGTGTAAGGAAAACATCATAAAGAAATTATGGTCAAGCACGATCACGTTGTGTTACTTAAGCCTGTAAGTGTGTTAATTGATATCATTTCTGAGAAGTGTGTTCGTATTTTCTATAAATGCTCTTCATGCTAATTCTGGTGATTCATTTAAAACCCTAACAGTGTTATTTTTGTTAGATTTGTTTAACCCACACAAATTTTAATTATGCTCAGTCTTGTCTTTCCTCCTATTAATCTACTTCTGTGCAGATAGAGCTAAATAAAGCTGCACGTGTGTATTTATAGGCTACTTTTTTTTTTGCTTTTTGCTTATGAAGCAGCGAGCTCCAACATTTGACTCTGGTTCCTATTATAACTGCAGCATAAACACGGTGTAGATTTCAAATGGCATGATTGTTTTAACCACTTGCTTCACATCAAAGAGCAACGGCGTTTTAATCACTTCGATGCCAATCACTAAAATGTCATGGCATTTTTACGAACGATAGTACGAATAACATGGAACAATCTTCTAAAGTTTCTAGTGGAAACAAGCCATACAAATATAATTAGTCCAAAGTTCCGTGTCCTCTGCTGACGCTGTTCCAGAGATGGTAAATGTCGACGCCCACCAAGTTGGCGTTGAGGTCCTGTTAGTCCGTAAAATATAACCAGCTGTAACGTATGTCCGGTCATAGTTTAACATCATCATCTTATATGACATCATAATTTTCAAAGCAGAAGAGGAAGCTGATAAAAAGTCTAGTTGGACTATGACAAAAGCTTTCCTCGGCATTTGAATCTAAATTCAGTGAAAGTGCACAGACAATGTTATCTAAAACAGGAGGGGATGGCGAGCCATCGTGTGCATGTTCTGACTGCGTAGAACACTTTTACCTGGCCACATTTTTCCTTTCTCATTAACAAAATCTATCTACATGTATTAAGCGTAACAGGTCATTGCTTGTAACCTTTGTGGTGTTCTGCACCGATAGCAACGTTTAAAGGTATATGTATGTGTTCCATGTCATGGACCACACCATCATGGGAAAGGGGGTGGGTATGTATAACTCTGTGATTTACAAACTCTATATCATACCATTACTGCTGTTATATATATAGGCCAGCTTATGTCAAATATGTGAAGTGATAAAGTATATACAAGAACATAAATGCAGCCTAAAACGGATGCCCTGGCTCTGCTTGTCGTAGTGTCTGTTAGTTACCCTCCCACATAATAGTAGGTAATGTGTGTGTTACAGTGTTTGTAAATCATAGTGGTTTATATGCCTACTCCCATGATGCTGAGGCCCATGTTCCATGCGACAAGACAAAGCATTTCCCAATGGTAGTTTACTTCGATCTGGGTGTCGAGGCTTCCTAAACTCTAAATCAAGGCCATAAACCTCGATGTCACAATCATGCTTTCTTCTGACAGGATATCTCAAAAAGCTCTTATTTCCATAATCAATCTAGAATTCATATAATGCAGCTTGTCCCTTGAGAACAAAATGTACTACACTAATACCACGAGCACCATAGATTCAATCCAGGAGAAAAATAATACTCCATCTCACAAACGCATACCGGGCGGATTCAGAGCTGAATGTTTGGTAGGTTCCCAAGAGCTGAGAAGGCAAGCACCAACGGTTCGCAGAAGAGTCTTGGGGAAGGGGGGGTCTCTGGGCATCCCACACACACTCACACCTAAGGAAGATTTTTAAAAATACGATAAAATGGGGCATGTTGGTGACACTTTAACCTTGTGTTCCTCTAATTTAATACGTCTGTCAATGCCATATAATTTTACATCGATTTCGAAAAATGTCAATATAGCAACTACAAAATTTGATAAGCACACTGACCATGGGGCTAGGCTGGCGAAATCTATGAAGGTACGCTTATAAAGTGACCACATTTGATCGAGGCGGCAGCTGAACTCACTGACCTTACTGACCTTGACCTACTGACCTTAGGCGATAATCACTGAATGTAGCGGCCTGAGGCATGCGACTTCACTGACCGGAACCTTAAATCATACTGGCGAGTTAGCAATAGGGCGATATCACACGGAGTCACTGGCGCAAATCATCGTGAATCAGGTCGATCAGTAAGTGGCGATAATCACTGAAACTTTATTTATATAGCGCATGCGACCTCACTGAATAACCTTAAATCATAATGTAATATAGCTCAAAGATTTCACTGAACTAGTTAAAAATACACAAATAAAGTCGATCAGTAGATTACAGACTGAAGACAACTGCACATGACACATATACTACAAACGGTCAAAATGTCCGTTATTGTTCGAGACGCTACAAAAGAGGATTGTCAGGGCCTAGTGGATCTCATAAAGGTACAAAATTATTACCATATTTGTGTATTTATCAATTTTAATGGGACTGTGAACTATTTTCTTACGATTTTATTAAACTTTGAATCTCTCACTCGTTATTGCTTCAATTCTTACAAATTACACCTTATTTTGTTGATAATTATCTACTCTAATGGCACAACATGTTTTGAATTGTATAGATTGATGAACATTTTTTTATAAAGCAATTAGTGAAAAATTTACAAATCTGCCTGATAGTAAAACATCACAATGACCAAAATCACCAGTCAGTTACAAAATTTGTACATTTATCTAGAAAAACCTTGCCTCAATTTTTTCATATTTTTCCCCTTTATCATTTTACATGCATTTTAAGTTTTAGAACCACTTATTTTTCGAATTTTCTTCCAAATCAATACAAAAACGTTCATAATTCATCAACGAAATAAAAAGAATCAAAATCCCTAGTAAGGTTTTCTTCAGAATGCATATATCTTCAAATATATACACGTTTGTGAAAATTTGATTTCACGGTTAGAGAGAAATATAAAAAGAAAAATTAATCCACTATGCAAACTTAGTTTTGAGAAAATTGGCTTTAAACATGGCCAATCAATATTCATTGACAGTAGTTGCTGTCTATAAAATGTATCATATAAGAAAAACTATTGATGATAAAAGGTTCATTTTAAAAAGATGTTTTTCTTTATCATTTATAGCATACAAAACAATGAAAATGTAAAAATTGAATTTTTAGTCCATATAACCCTATAAGCCTGCAAAGAATGAGTCATTGTTTTTCACTGCGGGTTGGTCTTCACGAAATGGGTTGTAATGGGAAAACTATTGAAGATAAAAGGTTCATTTCAAAACATGTTGTTCTTCATAGTTTACAGTATAATAAATATTAAAAAGCTGAAAATAGAATATTTTCCCCTTAATGAGTTCATAGTACCCTTAAGGGGAAGTCAGAGAAACGGCTGTTGTCCTTTTTTTAAAAAAAGATAAATTATGTATTCATCTATTGTGATTTTGATATCAGACTATCTCAACAGTGATAACAAGTTACATTATAACTTTTTCAGGAACTAGCGGACTACTCGAAGATGTCCAAAGATGTGAAAATAACACCAGAAGGTAAACTTTCCCTGATTAAGTACCGACTTCATGGTGCACCTGTACAATACAAGACACATGATTTTTTATTGTTCAGTAAAAATAATTGCTTTCCACACAAAAACATGTAATGTGAATTGAATGCTGCTGCTTCTGCTGCTGCTGATACTGCTACTGATGCTGCTGATGATGCTGATGCTGCTGATGATGCTGATCCTGCTGCTGCTGATCCTGATGATGCTCCCGTTATCGGGCTGTTGTAATCATTGATGTATATCTCACATTGCAGTGCTGGAGCGGCATGGTTTTGGGGACCAGCCGCTCTACCGTTGTGCGGTGGCCGAGGCGAGAGAACAAGGTGGGGACGTTATTGTCAAAACACGCTAACCAGACAGTGTATAAAAAGTACGAGGTGAAAGACGTTCTACTCGGCTCGACGAGTTGCCAAAGATTTAAAGACACACCGTCCCGTTTCACTACAGTCTACACCTACTTTGCACACAAGCGTGCCCTTTCCCAACTATTGGACAGTATGCCATTGCGCTTACACCTGCTACATGTACTTTTCTTAAGTGCATCCATATTTTGACATCCATACGTTGTATAGCTAGCTTGGGAACAATCCATTTGGGAGACGTGCTACTAAGATGTCCAAGCAATACCAATAGATGCACATTTAGCATGTTCCGTGATATTAGATAGGCTTTTTTCCTCCTTCCAGACGCGGGGGCGGCGTCCCGTGGGCGGCTGGTGGGGTATGCCATGTACTTCGTCACATACTCTACGTTCCAGGGCCGCACGCTGTACCTGGAGGACATCTACGTGACGCCGGCGCATCGCGGGCACGGCCTGGGCACCCGCTTGTGGAGGCACGTGACCCAAGTGAGTGTGAACGCCCGTGCACGGCGTCACTAATGTTTAAAAGGTGGTCGACTTTGGAAGTGGACGAAAGGGCCACAGATGTTAAACTTTTGACAGAGCGGTTGGGACCAGGCCAATGCGCTAGTGACGCCACGTACAATTATTGTAAACTTAATTAAACAGTAAGAAGTTGAAATGTTTCTAAAAGAGATAGGCTGTCACTGCTATGCTTGCTCGAGTATGGTTGTTGTAAGTTTGAGTATGAGTTTGAGTTTTTGAGTAAGTCTGAGTTTGACAGTGCCACTAACAACGGGGAGACGGGCAGAGAGGAAACGGAAGGACATCAGCATTATATAAATAACTCGTTTGGCGTGTTTCGAGTGTTTAATGTTACTAATAAACCGAATTGTTCTGACAAGTTTTGTGATTTCTTTCAGTTTGGCCGTGACAACGGCTGCGTTCGAATGGACTTCATAGTACTGAAGTGGAATACTTCCGCACAGGATTTCTATAAAAAGCTGGGGTGTACCAACCTGTCGTCTGGAGAAAACGGCTGGCAGTATTTTCGTCTACCCAATGAGGCTATGCATAAACTCGCTGGCGGACAGTAGCAGTGTGATGTTATTCTGGATAATGTTGTTCGCATGTTTTAATGTATCTACATTAGTTAATAAAACAATGGCTTGGATCTACTCAACTTACACACGCGCATACACTCACGATTGGTCCAGTTATCATACAATAGACGCTTAAAGGGCCACTTAAAGAAGTTGTACTGTTGACCAACACACCTAGGCCACACTCAAGACGTCGAAACAGCCCAGTTTTCGTCGCTGTCCTGGAATTACACCTGATTTTCAATTAGGGCTTGGAACTATCGTGGAATGAGGAAACCGGTAGACAGGGGGATGTGGTAGAAAAGTGAAAAGCGTGAGGTTGGGGATTTGTTAAATCACATCTCATACCCACCTGCCACCTTTACACAAACACTCCACTCGCACGCTGCCACATCTTCCCGCGGGAATGTGCTCATTCGATATCTATCTATCATAAGACATTTTACACATCATCATGTGGTAACTTGCCGGCTACATTTTCGAAACTGTCCAACCAAGCAGTCATCAATGAATCATAGCAGTTTATATACCCACTCCCATGATGCGGGGTGGGGGCATTGGCTCACGTTCCATGCGACAAGACAAAGCATTTCCCAAAGGTAGTTTACTTCGATCTGGGTGTCGAGGCTTCCTAAACTCTAAATCAAGGCCACAACCTCAATGTCACGATCGTGCTTTGTTCTGACAGGATATCGAAAAACGTTCTTATTTCCTTAATCACTCTAGAATTCGTATAAGTCCAGCTAATGTCCCTGCAAACAAAATGTGCTACACTAGTAGGCCTACCACGAGCCCCATAGATTCAATCCAAAGAAAAGATAATCCTCCATCTCACAAACACATACCCAGCCGGCCGCCACCAAGTAGCATGTTTGCTCCACATCCCCTAGCTCCCTAGACTGTGTCTTTTCTCTTACATAATAACACGGACCAATTAGCAGCAGCCGCAGACGACACAAAGCATGAGATTAATGCCTCGTTACAGCGCCTCGGAGAGCAGCAAAGGTCACGTTATTGCTAATGAATGTTTGATGGTCTGCGGAATGTCACAAGATGACCATCGTCGCCGCAGCCGGGGGACGCATAGCTGCCCGGCGGGGGCCAGAGTCTAATTAGTAGACTGTGTAGTATGTTGAACAGAGACGGATTTTATGTCCAAACAACTTGACATATGTCTACCACGTCTCGAACCAAAAGTGACAGAGTTCGTGAGCACACGTAATTAAGAACAAAGTATGTAAGTATCAAATCCAGTACTGCTAATATAGTACCAATGAAACGCAAGATCAGTTTATACACTGCATTTGTCGCAGGTATGTCCCGCAAGTGGTGGGTGCTGAGCGGATTCATTAGTACGCGTACGTTGTTATCACTGGTAGTGCCTAGCATCACTCTCTACGGGAGACTCTTTGTTTAGCATTTTCTTCTTCTAAGAGTGGTTTTTCTGTATTTGTCTTAAACAGATGGTCCTTATGTACTTAAATTCTACGTCTCCTGGAGCAAAATTTATAAACAAAATGCAAGAAACGTAAATATTCATTACATTATAACAGTTTGCATGACATCTATCAAAGTATATTATCAACGGCAATCACACAAACTATCATTTACACCAGTATTTTTTTTCAAAAGTAGGGCCTACACCTCTTGTAAAGAGTGGTCCTAATAGAGAGGTTCCGCTGTATATATCCGGGGTTAAAAGAGGAATTAGTACGATTTGTAGTGAAAAACCCATACTAAAAAGGAATACCTTGATATTTTATAAGCATGTGAATAGAGTTGATGTAGGCAGTGTCCGTTTGGCATCAGGTGGGATACCTCCTGCACATATTCAGGAAATACCTGCTTTTCGTTCACCACCATGAGCTTCACAACCCGGGTTTCCGGTATGCCCGCCCGGTCATCAGTTATGCATAGGGCACATTACGCCGCAAGGGCTGTCTACAGCCAATCTACGACCAAAAACGTATGCATATCGTAAAGATCTGTGAGTGTTAAGTGTGACAAAGGCAGCATTTATGAAGGCCGTACAGTCGCCGCAGAGGAGGTTTGGCTTTTCAAACTTCTTCTACGGCCACTCTACGTTATGGTCTGCCCGTAAGGAGGCAGTGCGGAGACCTTACGTTAAACGCAGATGATTTACCCGCACGTTGTAGGCACAGACACAGTACTGGGGCCGTGCGTTCCCTGTACCATGCACGTGCGAATGCCATACGCTTGTAATCACACAGTGCATAGAACGAAATTTATACGCGAGTACAACGCTCGTTCGATTCACGTTGATCGCACGTCCACCTCAATAAAGCGAGGGGCACATTTCACCGCAAGGTGGGTCTGCGGCCTGTCTACTGCCAAAAAAGCATAGAAAACGTGAGGATCCGTGAGTGTACGTTTTTTCAAGGCCGTACGGTGGCCGCAGAAAAAGTTTGGCGAGCCAAACTTCTTCTACGACCACCCTACGTCATAGGATTTACCCGCACGTATTCGGCACAGATACAGCACTGGGGCCGTGCGTTGCCTGTACCATGAACGTGCGGATCCCGTACTTTTGTAGTCACACGGTGCGTAGGACGTAAGCTATACGCGAGTACATCGCACGTCCTATGCAAGTTGAGGGCACGGCCATCTCAATAAACACCACTTCCTGTGCCGACGCACTCATAACGCACGGAGCCCGTGCTGATATGCCCACAACTGTACTTTTGTCAATGCTTGCGGAAAACGCCGTAAACGCCGCAGATCTCAACACGCCTTGCGGCGACCACCGCCGCAATGTGGAATGTGCCCCTCGCTTAACACCGTTCCCTGTATCGACATACTCACAACGCACGGAGCCCGTGCGGATGTGCCCATACTCTAAAGTTTGTCACTGTATGCGGAAAACGCCGTAGACGCCGCAGACCTCAACACCCCTTGCGGCGAACACGCCCGCAAGGTCAAATGTGCCCCTCGCTTAACTCCTTCATTGTGTCACTAATCACAATGCATACCCACGTTCTATTGATTTACAACAAGAAAAGAACATCTCCGTTGCGCATTGGAGATTCGTGACCGCTGATTTTGGCTCTAGACCAATCAGAATGCGTCTCTGATAGAATGATACATGGAAAAGTGCAGATGTCGGGAACTAAATAACTAGGTGATGTACATAAGTGCACACAGGCTATACACATAATCAGGCCGAATAGCAGTCTTTTAACAAACACGATAACGCATATAAATAAATACCAATGTCACGAAATGGACATCATGGGTAATCAAATAAGCATGGTTTTAAAGGATTAAAATATTGAGGTTAATTAATTGCATTTCCGAAAATGCACGTGCATAAAAATGGTTTTATATATCACTTTTTGTAGATGGCCTTTTCTACTTTTGAGTTAAGGTCTTTTGTCTTAAACATGCATTTAGGTAGCAATGAGGTCGTACTATGCTGACAATATATAACAAAAATACTTCATGGGTTATTGGCATGTCCGCCAACGATCGTGTGTATACGTAGTACCCATGAAATCTAATACCTTAAGTGCCCACCTCTTCCAAACAAAACGTGGATCTGCCCGTGCCTAACTGACGTTGGTGGTATCTTAAGTTTATGGTTTATGCCAATCTCCTAAGATGGCTTGTGGTGTCCAATCAAATATTGAACGCGTTTCATTGTTTATGTCGTAAGTACCTTCTAAGGTGTATCGGACGGTGAGACCACGTGGTGTTGGTACATGGACCTCCAGAGGCAGGCTGGGTAGCCAACGGAGCCTCGGGGGTGTGGAGGGATCACACTAGTTATAGTTTTCAAACTAGGTGAGTTATTTTACGTGCAGAGGTGTGGCTCTCCTCTACACGGGACACGCCTTTTAACGAGGCTTCCGAACCTTCGATTACCTCATAACACACTCATACTCACATCTCCTTGACAGATGTTCCTTTTAAACTTCTAAATCAGTTCCTTTTAGCTTTGCACGGATAACAAAAGACGTCATCATTAGTCTTGAGTGAGCAGGATTCGATTTTGAGCCCGGGACATTTATTTTTCAGTCTTTGCCGTTATGACGTACTGTGTAAGACAAAATGGCGGCAAAACCAATTACTGGTGACGATTATGGAGGGCGGAAGTCAATTAACTGGGACAAATGACGTAATAAGATTATTGGGAGACTCTGGAATCCACGACATAGAGTAATCCCCTGAACACTGATGAAAAGGTAATCCACTGACATAGTCAACTACCGACAGTTATTGCGTGTGTTGGTGTATAAATAGTGTGTTATTAGGTATTAAAAAGTTGTTCTGCAATTTCACAAAACGTAAACATATTTTCTACACACGACGGGAAGTTTATTATCAGTAATGTTTTGTTTTTGTTGTTTTTTTCATATTGCCATTACGTTGATGAGAATATAAATGGTCTCCTTTCATAATAATAGGTTATTATATGAGTGGGGTGTGCTATCTATGCTTGAAAACATTGGTAATGTACAGGCACCTACAATGTACAGTACATGTACCTTATGTTTGCTAATATAGAAACAATGAACGCATAATACTTCTCGCCTCCCAGGCATCCCCCACGGTGCAAAGTTGGCTTAAGATCCAGTAGCAAATCTCAGGCCATTAAAGACTATATTACGCGGAACATGCTGGTGTTAAGAGACTAAATAGTGTTGTGTGGTGCAGTCTCATGTTCGCCCCCAACTGTTAATGTTGTCCGGATGTTTACTCCAGGTAGGTGATAATGAGGTTTCCAAGCTAACGTGTCGCCATGGCAACATGCACGCAAGACTCCCGTTTTTCATACGTTTTCTAGGGTTGATAACCAGTATGATTATTACTTTATTGTGATCATATACAGTAGAACCTCTCTATTAGGACCACATTCAGGGACCAGTGCTAGGTGGTCTCAATAAAGAGGTGGTATCTATACAGAGGGTCATTTTGGTAGCTTTATGAAGGTTTGTGACCGTGAAAAGTGGTGTTTCATAGATATGGTCTAAAAAAAGAGTTGGTCTGAAATGGAGGTTCAACTGTAATGTATAGAGTGGTTTCTTGTCATTCAAATTCGAACACGAGTGTGCAGATCGCTTCGTGTCAACAATGAGAGACATGGCATTGGACGAGGAACCTGACCCTGTTACCAGAAAACGCAGTCACATGCAGGAATATGGCGCTGAAAAACCGCATCATGGTGAAAAGGCACCTACAGAATAGGTCCTAACCAAGTAGGCCGACCACGTCATCAATCGGCAAGTGGCAGTTAGGTAGAAGGGCATAAGGACGTGGATGAAAGGCACGACTCCAATAGTGCTTTAGCGTTGGTGCTGCTTCCAAGACTTCTTTGACACTAAAAGTCCCATGTCATCGACTCAATTCTATGATACTGGATCGTGCTATGGTGCTGTTATACAAGACATCATCATTGTCCCACCAATAGTCGTATTCTTACATCCTAAATTTCAATTGAAGTCCGTCTGCATGATATACGAGTTTGATAAACAGCTTGACTCCAACTTCATACCGATAGACGTCAAGTATTCTACATATTACTACTAAGGTACCAAGGCTAAGACGCACATAGCTAATGTCCAGTCCACGTGGTATTGTACCATGGCCAGTATATATCAAGCACGGGTAGATCCGGTGTTTGTGTGTGTGTGTGTGTGTGTGTGTGTGTGTGTGTGTGCTTTTTACCTAGGGGATTTCATGGGTTTTGTAAGCGCGATCGATGGCGCACATGCTAAAAACCTTATGAAAATGAAGTATTGTGGCGGAAAAGGGGGGGAGACGTGCTATCTGTGCCTCTCCTGGATCTATCTATACATCAAGACATGTGGAGACTTGTCCTAGCACGACTCCGCTTTGAGACCCGCCCCACATATCCGTTGTGATGTGGACTAGCGCCCTCCCCAACCCCCCATCACAGTAAAACAATGTATTGATTCACACCAAAGCATGGTTCATAAGCAATTATAAAATACTATCGCTATGTGTGATAACTTGTCTTATAACCCCACCTCCAAACCCCGCTGCGAGCCAGCCAAACTTCCACATGCACGCATCAAATACTCAGTACCTGTTTGCAGCAGGAATATCATACCTGACGGTTTTAAAACAAACCCTATACACATTCCACATATTCACCCCTGTTTCCTGTCCTCCCGTCACCGCCCTCCCCCGCACACATCCTTGGCCTCGTGTCCACTCGTCAGCGGGCCCATTAGCAACGTGATGCGGGGACATCGTTAGCCGGCCCGCCGCCGCCGCATACCTGTCCAAACGTGATGCTCATATGAGCAGGGGTCATAGATGCGGGGAGATTTCCCAGCCGTCCTTCTATTTTTGCCATTTTTGCTCACGACACTTTTAAAGCTCTTTCCGCGCACCAAACTAAGCCCGCGTGTTTGTACCCCCGAAACTCTGACCAGCCAAACCCGTATGCATATCAACATCCGAAACCGACCTTTACGTAAAACCACAATAGCGGTCTTAACGTGCAAATGAATATTGAGCAGCTTGCATCAGCCACGCCACATTGGTAATGTTAAAAAAGATCGGCCATTACTCGCCACCAGCGTAGGCCATTACTTGTAACAGTCACGTATAACATGATGATCAATTACATGGAAAACACTAGATTTGCATACATTTTAGAACAAGCCATTGAATTGTATCAGAGTATCTTTTATTCCATACTTAAAATGCATAACTAACGACTTGGCGCCGCCATACACAAGACCAAGGTGACCACCGGTCACTTCTCTCACCGTGACGGTCGCTTAGCATGGAAGTGACCTCTCCAAGGCGTGGCGTACTCAGGTGTAAACACATAAGTAGTGATTGGTTGGAGCATTTCAAACACATGGTACCCTGAGGTCTATTTGCACGCAGGCCGTGACCTAATGAGTCGAAGTGGTCAATTGACAAAATGCTTTAAGGACGCCAACGGAAAGGACGTGCAGAATCTCTCTGTTCCTTTCCCTGATGACAAGTTGTGACAATCAACTGAACTGCGACACCTTTTCGTTAAAGTATTGATAGCATTTGTGTTCCGCACAAAATGAGAAGGATCCACAGTTCACATTGACATGGTAACTGAGTGGTGCTTAGGCGCTAGTACGCTCCTAGATTTATATCCTTAAGTATGAAATAAATGTTCTAGAGAAGAACATCGTTGCGTTTGGCTCTGGGGACATGTTTGTTAAGGGAAGACTTATGCAGGATGCGGGGAGGAGCCATAGCTCTAAAATGCCTCGTTTTGGGGCAAAGTATCAATTGTGGTCAAAAGGAGGTTTGAAGTGAAAGGAGAGTAACGACAAGCCTTCCACCCTCAAAGTGATACACGTCTTTTGGGGCACACGCCTGTCAACTGTATCAGATCTAAATTATGTGGATATCATTATCATTTGGCAACTACTAACATACACAGTAAACGGTCGCTTAAGCATCAAATACGCTCTACCCAATAGTCACGCTCCACATTCCAGTCTATAAAAAGTGGTGAACCTTACACGTACTCATTTACCGCCCACCCCATCGTGCTCAAATGAGATGAAGATTCACGTCGCTTGTAGTAAATTGAGAGAAGTTGCCGACTTTCTACCCAAGAGAGGTGTGGGTGATCCTCGTCACACTAGTCTCATTAGTCAAGGATGTGGGACCAATGCGGAACCGATGCATTTTTGTTATTTACAAAATGACAGACATCAATCAGGCATAGAACGTTAGCTGAGATCCATTTTCGACATACTCTCTCACATATTTCTACCATGATACAGATAGCTGAAGACAGGTTTTACAACCCGAAGCTTCCATTTCACTATATCAAGTGGCCCCGGCGGGACTCGAACGCACAACCCTAAGGGGTTATGAGACCTGAATGATACCATCATCCCAAGCAGAGGACTGTTTAAAGGCTACACGGGTGAACCGTTGGCTCTGTAACCCACAGCCTACATACTTGGTCAGTTATCATCTCACCCAAGGCAAGAGATTATGGGTTCGAATCCGCCATAAAGATGACTGACATTTCGGAAGGTCTTTACTAGCATTTTAATGCTGTGGGATCGACATATGTGTGTTTCCCAATGCTTGTGATATTCAATTTCTACATGCTCTCTCACATCTGTTACCACCTTGTTGCTTGCTGAGATGACATGGGACAACGGTGATCGCCAGCTGACGGTAACCAACTGCACACTTGATATTTTATAAGTTGCTAATCAACCATGTTTTACAAACAGCTGATTGATTAATTCTACCCTCACGTTTACATATAAGTAATCGAGTTTAACTTAGCCTGTGACAAAAAATCATTTGGGCATTTGAAACAGTCTGTAGTCAGCAGCGACCGAGCATGGCGTGCGCGACATTGTTCTTTATGTCAAATATTAACATGGATTTTAATGTGACTTCCTTATGCCTGGGACTTAGCAGGGGTCTCGTTAAAAGGGTACGCTTTGTATAAGCTGAAATAAAAGCTATATGGTCTATGTGGAATGGCAATAGAGCCATGCACCTTTACAACGTTTACAGTGCTAAAAAAAGTGGACTCTATAATGTTTATTGTGTTAAAAAAAGGTGACCCTAGGCACGTTTGTGGCACGCGCACGTAAAAGGCTTAGATTTGGGGCAAAGTACAGATACGTGTCAGTAGCGCCGCCAAGCAGAGGTCAGCAGAACTGATAATCCCAGACAAGTATTACGGGCTGACTGTCTCCAGGTGTTGAACTGCGACGTCTCTAAGCGGGCAAGACGAATAGCTAATAAGACGCCTGACTACGCATATACATTTGTGAATGACCAGTCTGGAGTATCGGGTGATCGAGAGTTCGAATCTACAGTCACCCAAAGCTTTACAAGCTTATCCTGATTTTTTCACATTAGCGCTCAATCTGTGTGTACTTTTGCTATATATGTATGATAATGTTTCGTCTATGGTCCCATGCTGGAGATACGTCAATGACTCACAGAACCATCGACGTGGTGTGTTTTCATCAATTGTCACTCTTAACAAGGCTTGGAGCCATTATTAATAAAAATAATAATTAATACAAATATATAAGCATTTATTGAACAGCTAACTTGCCAAAAAAGCTTTCGTAGTAAAACTCTCGGTTCATAAGCGATCATTGTTACAACGCCAAAAGCATTCACCTGGTTTGAACAATCCTATTATACTTTGAGTACAATCTTAGTTTGTTTCACACAGTGAAGTCGTACTCACAAGCAGGTATAAGCCAAATGGTGGGAAATGCATGACAACGTGATGGTCAAAACAAGATAAATGAAACAAAATGTTTCTAAACGTCATAAAAATATTTATTAAATTTCATTTTTCTAGACGTTTTCAACAAATGTTATTTAAGAATATTTCTTAATTTTGTCAGTCTGCTTAAAAGGACTGATGTAGATTTTTTTTAAATTGAAGAAATATATTTTAATGGCTTTAGTTCACAGTGGTCTCTTTATGGAGATTTGGGAGCAGAAATTATGGTGTCTTGATATAAAGGTAATCTCTTTATGGAAGTATGGGACCGACAAATGTGGGTTTGATAGAGAGTTGGTCTCACTTGAGAGGTTGTATTACTATGGAGGTAATCTCATTATAACATCGCTCTTAATTGGAGGTTCTACGGTATACTGACTTCCTGAATCTACTCAATAATGTGTCTGTCCAAATATATAGTGTTCACTGTTCCGCATATTTTCTCGTTTGACTGAATCCCCCTACACATTATACATTCTTCAATACAGATGGAGAAAGAATAGTAAAAAAATCTTTATGACTCACACATACCTACATACCGGGACATCACGGCACAGAGAGTTTACAGTAGAAACGTGTTACCTCAAACCTGTAGGGAAAACAGTAAAATGCCCGAGATAACCAAAGTTCACGGTAAATCAGCTGATATTTGCTGATAAAATGGTAGATGGGAAAATGAAACTAATCTCAAGATGATAGAAAATTCGAGAGATAGGCAATATCAAGATACCGAGGTTGTACTGTACTTTCGCTACACAGGTATTTTTTCTGTCCTATTCAAATATTTTGCAGCAAATACATGTAAGTGAAAACTGCCTTTGGTATAAGTGGTAATTTTATTTGGTTTGTGCATGTGAATATATCATTAAAACTTGGAGCTCTAACTGTTAAGTTATGTTAAAATGACGATTCAAAATGACGATTCCTGTGAATATAATGATACTCTCAGTGTGTGTGTGTTTTATGTGCATTGTAGAGATATCAGCAAGTCTATTGTAAAGCATATGATGATGCAGAAGGGAAGCATCTCAGATGGTGTCAAGGAATACATATACTGCTATGACGAGTTTGTGGGTCTGTATCTAGATAACTTTGATACACACCATGGCATGTGTATGTAAATCCAGACACAAACTGAAGCTGTGCAAGGACAACGTGAAAAGAGTGTATCCAAAAGTCAAGGAACAAACAACAACAGGATATCAGGATATGGATAAGAAGATAGCAGATTTCTGGTGCAAATACAACACGACCCACCACGGACCCCTTGACCCCGTTCTCACTCTGGATGCCATGTACCTCAAGTATTACCAGTGTCCATATATGAATGGCATCATGTAAACACACGAGGATTATTCGCCACGGATCAAACTTGGCTGGGGTAGAGCTGTGTTAGCAGACAATATCCTGATCTTCACTGGTGATCATGAGCTGAGTATGTGGCAGACGGACCATCAGTACAGAGATCCTCACGACCCCGTGTATAAGGTACTTAGTGCTGTGTCGTGTGACGTGTATACGTATCATCAGACATACATCACAGACATCATGAGCAGGTACTGTGTGATCGTCAAGGACATATACGGTGAAGTGTGTGATTATCTGGGTACATATGGCAGACATAGTGAGGGCCTGTGCAACTGGACTACGAGCCTCTGTACTGAGTATGAGGACCCTCTAGAGCAGGTAATGAGGATCTCGCAGCTTGACAAGTGCCTTTGTCACCAGAAGAAGCCTGATCTACCACCATGCCACGACCACAACATCTACATAGTGGGAGCCACTTGCCTCATCATGTTCCACACAAGACTTCCTCCTTACACAGATCTTCACAACTTCATGCCACCATTTGTCGAGAACATACCAGAACTCAACTCCTGCTGGGATCACGTCAGATCTGGATGTCCTAAACCAAGCAGTGCGAGCACAAACATCAGTCTCATTATTGAGATTTACAACCTGGCAAGTGACATCAGCAAACAGGATTCAGTTAAGGTCCGGGACGTCATATGGTCGTGGTCAGAATCTTACAAGAAAACAGAATTTGCTCAACTGAGCCGTCCAGTTATCCATCGTTCCCACTGTTGTTTGGCCGCAGTCTACAGGCGGCACTAAAGCACACGTCTTCACCCGCTCAAAGTCGCAGCCCTCTTCAGCAAACTCTCCTCTGCCTTATACAGGGTATCAGTGGTAGGCAACGACGAGTATCATGGTGTCAACATATTCCAGGGATTCCACTCCATGAATCCGCCTGTACTATCCCTACTGTTTGACTACATCTCGCCACTGTACGAGCTGTTTGTAGAAGTGGGCGAGTTTGTGGAGTACAAGGGTCTCTACCCAGAGTGGTGGCCACCACCATGTGGAGCATAGATCTGTTCGGAGTGGAATACATGTAACCCATTGGATGTATGGGACGCAGCAAGATGTGGAGCATATATAGGACTGTATGGGGCACAGTAGACAGATAGAAATTATGTAACCCTCTGTATGAGGAACCTGTGGAGCTAATGGCGTGACCGATAGTAAATTAACAGCATACCCACACGGGACATGGTCCCAAGTGGTCTCATTAAAGAGGTGGTCTCTTTTTCTGAGGGTTTTGAATTTAAACAAAAAATTTAATACTGAGGTGGTCTCTTTATAGAGGTGGCATCGATCGATTGGGGTTATGCTGTATTTTTTATCTGTTATTTACTATTCTGTAATGTTCACATATGTAAATAGACTTACACGCTAACGGGAAGGTTTATAGGAAGATTTCATTAACCTTTATCTTCTGGTTTACTTCATATAAGATCAATATAGAATACATAAAACCAATAATTATATCATGTGTGTGTGCGTGCGTGCGTGCGTGCGTGCGTGTGTGTGTGTGTCATTTGTATGGTAGTAAAGTGTATGTACTCCTATATACATGATTCGTACCTATTTCAATGGTGTAAATATCATGTATGATAAAGAAAAATTATTAAAAGTATCTAGACAAAAGTGTGTAAACACGTGCGTCCGTGTATAATTATTTCAAAGTATATATAAGATGATTTTAATCCGCTTTTATACTAATATATTCAACTAAAGCTTATACTAATATATCAATGACTGTTTCATTAGATTAACCAATGGTCTGCTTGGGATGATGGTATCATTCTTGTCTCACAACCTTGACGTCGTTAGTTCGAGTTCCATCAGGACCACTTTATATAGCAAAATAGAAGGTGTCTCTTCAGCTATGTCAATACAGTGACAGGAGCTTGCTTGGCAGAACAGTGAGAGTAGAATTGTATTTTATAGTACCTTCACTATAACCTTGTACATGAATCATTTAGAATAACAGGAGTTTTCTTCCGTCTCATCCAATGAAATCAAAGGGTTTAAAAACTAATGTTGGGCTACCGTTGAAAGTCTATTAAGACACAAAACAATTGACGACATTCAACATTCTGAGGTAAAATAAATGCCAAAATAATCACATCATGACTTTTCATTCTAAACACAGTGACCTGAAAATTTTAGAACAACCAAAATTACTGATGAAAATCAGGATTTTTTAAAACCAGCATTAAAACAGTCACAATGACTCACAGATGTCTACAAAATGAAAGATGAAAGTCACAGATACATAATCATCATGAGTTTTATCAAAAATAGAAAGATTTTTTATCATTGATTTAAATCAAGCCTTATTCCTCAATAGATACCCCATATACTTATTTTTTGTTATGAACATAGGTGTTATTCAATTTATATTTTTCACTTAATGTTTAAATCTTCCACAAATTCAAACTTTCAAAGAATATTATATCTTGCCATCAAACAATATTTAATTTCTCAATTACAAGAAAAGAAAATTGAATTCTAACATCTGAAACACGTGTGCGGACGATTCATGTCCTCTTGGATAGAATTTCAAATTACCACACCCATAACTAAAACTCTTGGACTTTACAAATCTTGCTTGTAAATAGAGGATACTTCATCATTGCAATGCATCCTTAGTTTGTTTGTCATAAATTACAACATAATAGACCATACAAACAAATTCTAATAGAAGGCAATGAAACTAGGTTGCAGAAAATAAGAGAGTATGCCTCTATTACATGAACAAACAATAGACAAAACAAGGGGCAAAAGCTGAAGGTGAAATAGCAATGGTATTTGTTAGTCTGAATTGCACCAGAGCAGAATATCTACCATAGATGTGTTAATTCTAGTTGCTAAAATGTTCTACTTTACGTCATTTATGATGTGTAAAAGCTGAGTAAGAGTGATATTTCTGGGTGCTGGGCAGGCACCCCCTTTGGGCAGGCACCGCCTTCTCACAACAGAAAAAATAACAAAATAATTATGAAATTGAGATTTGCGTGGAAAGTTTAATTATAAAACAATAACCATAAAAGATAGTGATAACATAATGATAATGAAGAAAGTATTTGATGAATAATAATGATAATGAAAGTGTTCCGTCATTATTCATAATGATAGATGATGTTAATGACAAAAAAATAATGACCCCACAGACTGCTGTTCACTTTTATCCATCTGGTGGGCAGAAACATTAAAACACGCTGCCAGAAATTTGCAATAACACTGATGGACCTGAATAATTGAGTATTGGCTAAAGTATAATTACACGCAATGTATAAAATAAGACTTTATTTGATCTAACAAAAGTACTACGGTCGTATATGCCATACATTTATTTATATCACACTTACTGTGGTAATGTTACAACATATCAATTCAGTAATATGTAATTGGCGTGAAATATTGATACACCATCATGAATGAATAAACACACTAATTTAACCATAATCCATCATTGATGCCTAATAAGCCTATAGGGATATTGTATTTCTCAATAAATTCCTTGATTTCCTGATTCATACAATGGCGTCACTTTAATTTACAACAAATTTTATTTGATATTTGTTTGCACTTTAAGCACTTGAAATAAAATCTAAAGCCAAAATCATCGCAGAAAATGTACAATTTCAAACATTTTATCCCATTAACATTTAACGATGAATCACAATGTTGTTTCCGTGCTATAAATCGCAGTTCTACAACTTTAATCAGAAATGTTAAACAAACGGCTACAATAAAAATCACAAAACAGTCCATCCGGCAATTCACGTCGGACGACATATTGTTGGCGGTTGATTGCGAAAGTAAAATTGTCAACAATCATGTATTGAAAGATCTATTGTTTAGATGTTGATATTACCAAACTAATTTGATTTAGAATGTTAACTATGTGAATGCAGTGACCCTCGAGAAATAACTATAAGGGTTAATAATGTACAAGAGTCTTAACAATGCCGATGATTTAAAAGTGTCACAACACCATCAATGTTTCCATTCACCCACAGTATTCAAAGTGTATTTAAGCGTGTTTAAACACTAGACCATGCACTGATATATAATATTTTCACAAATGCTGAAAGTCTGTACATTCAATGAGGAAAAAGCACGATCACAGTACATATTTGCCATCACTCGCACAATATCAAGTTTCCTTTTTAAAACAATCCACCCTCAACTATAGAGAGCATTATGCGTAAGGCTTTGCAATAAATAAGAACCCTTCCAGTAGACAAGGAGGCAAACAGTAAAACTTGATCACACATTACAGTTCAGTACATAACATACAGCTTACAAATTGAACAGAAGTGACTCAATTCAAATACATATCTCATACAAATGAGAGTGATCCACTGGTGGGCTTGATCCACCAATTATTAAAGTGATTGTTAGCTTAATAAGCATAAGAGACATGCAGTTATATATATATATATGTAAATCAGCGAATAATGGACCAGTATATATATAGTACATGTATTTCAACACACTAAACACTGATATGAACATGTGTGACCTGCATTCGTGCCTTTTCTTCACCCAACAGACCTCTACACTACCATGAACAAATGGGGCTGCGCCTGGAGGACCGTTACACCTCTTCGGCTCGTTTCCCCCACCGGAATATGTTTCTCTTCGGGCCATCTCTGGCCTGTCGTAGGAGCCACCTCATACTTGGCTTTTCGACAGCATCTTCATTATCACGTTTCCACCGACTTGATCCAACAAAAGAGTGCTTGTCCGCTTGTAAGCTCCTCAAGTTGGCCAGTTCCTGCAACACGTCACTATACGCTCTCAATGCGCTCACATTTGGTACTGCATCGTTCGCTTCACTATTAACATCTTCTTCACCATTCACGTATCCCTTGCTGCTGTGGTGATCTGCCCGCTTACCCCAGCGAAAAACTGACCGTGTTGGTAGTCCATCTGACCGCTTACCCCAGCGGAACACCTTAGCGTAGTCCGACGCTTCTCGCTTGCTCTCCACTGGCTGTGGAGACATGGACTCCGCAAACCGCTTGCCCCATCTGAACACATTATTCCTTTTCATATCCACCCCACCATCCAACCCCAGTGTATCCTGCTTCCCATCATCACCCAAATCTCTGCGTTTACCCCATCTGAACACATTGGTCATCCCTCCTCCGTGCTCTCCCCTTTTCTCCATCGGGTCGTCATCATCATCCACCCATCGGGAGGTGTCACCACCATCACTATCACCCCCATCATTCTGCTCCATGAGCAGCTCACTGTAGTAGGGCTGACAGACGGCGCAGGCCGGCAGCCCCCTGCTGCAGGCTTCCCGGCAGGCGGCGGCGGCGGCGGGCGAGGCGGAGGCGGACGCGGCGGCACACAGCAGCAGCCACGCGGTGCACACGGCCACGCGCAGCATGGTGGGGTCTGAAATCAACAGAAATAGACGGTCACAAAGAAGGAAGAATATGTCACAAGTTTTTACTGATTATTTCAATGCGAACTACCCTGCAATTACAATTCTCTTTAAGAACAAAAAGACGCTGTTTGACGACTAAGCTTTTCCATTTTCATAAAAGAGTTGTCTCAACTTCAGTAAATATTGATAGCAAGTCACTTATTTTGAAACAAATGTGGATTAAAGGGCCTGTTTTCTTATATATTTATTTATATTTTTTGCAAAGCAGTCTTGGAATATTTTTATTGCGGAGTTTTTTTAGTTTGGTTTTTCAATAGATGAGTATATGAGTATTGTTTCAGACCTGTATTATTGCACAATGAATAAGTGTTAACGACTTACTCTTTCTTTTATACAAAAAACACAATTTCTTGCATATTTTTCAATATTCAACTCCCCCTCACCCCAGTTCTATGTATTCAAATAGAAAAAAAAGTATGAAAGAATAATTCTTTTTAGTATACATCAATATTTTAGGAAAAGTTATAATTTCTTCAGAAAATATCTTTTATTCCAAGAACGCTTTCCCTATTATTTATATATAAAATTGACATTTTTCTATGCAGTAAAAAGATAGAAGGAAAATACTCCATCAATATAATAATCACATTTCATGAAACATGATACTTTGTTTAACATACATAGGAAAATGGAAAAAAAAGTATTATGGATTAGTTTTTCCTATGAACATGTACCTTTAACTCAAAAGTCAAGTTATCAAGATGAGCTTATTGAGTGTTACTTATAATTGTGAAAGTTTTGTGATCCTCAAACCCAGCATAACTATTTGTAGCAAACTTAGACCAAACTCTATCTTCGTCCAACATTTTTGAATACTTTCAGAGTTTCCTGACGAATTTGCCAGTTCCCCAGCGCACGTAGAGCTACGTAGGCGGAATTCCCTAATGTGTAAAGCAGGTTTGAGATCCTGGCCCAGCCAAAAGACAGTGACCCGTGTCGTTCCCGTGCGTCTGTGTCCACCCAACCCCATTGTACGAGGGCGTTGTGCCGGAAGTTGCTGTCATTTCGCAAAAGGTCGCCGAGTTTATAAAATGCTCTCATGCTAGTGTAGAGGGAGCTGCTCTAACGACAGCGTGCAGTCGTTCGTTATCTTATAATGAGGCGTTTTTACAACTCTGCAAATTAGTTACATTAAAGTTAAATGGGAATTATACGCCCTTAATAACGCGCTTTTTATAGAAACTTTAACCTACACCATTAAGGAGTCAGCGCATGCAATAATTTAAGTCTGGATTTTAGACGGCATAACAGTTTGGAAAAAAAAATCATATACATTCCAGCGATACAGAAATCATATCACCTCTGGTGGGATCTAGTGCAGCATGTCATTTTAACTAAGAGTAGACCAAACTAATGAGAGTTGAATACCCGCCTACTCCGAGAAATCCGGCACAGTCCTGTTTATTCCATTAACATCCTCTTACTTTTTCCGTTTCAATTATGTGACCATGTCTTGTTGGAATTGCAACCAGCGCAGCGCAAGGCACCTACTATTTGTGTGCTGAAATAAACTGTTCTACTTCCCATCCTCTAAAGGGATGATGTACATTTTGTCACGCTCCGCAAAAGTGGAACAGTGTTCTCCTTTTCTTTTTCTTGACCCCCCCCCCCCCCACACACACACACACACACACACACACACACACACACACACACACACACACACACACACACACACACACACACACACACACACACACACACACACACACACACACACACACACAAATTGGAAACATTTCACGATATATATTCAAATAATACTTATATATATGCCATAAAATAATACTTATTGTACACCAAATATGTAAATCAAAATAGTAATTAATGTGTGAAATCTGCTGTGTATCTTTCTAATGCCATATTTAAATAGTAGTATAATAGTGGAATTCTGATTTGAAAAGTTTTAGTGCGCACGGTAAAATATTAGACTCACAAAAAAGTAGAATATCGAAAACTTGACCGAACCCCGCCCCCGCACCCTCCCCTAAGTGGTCAGAGCTTGACGCCCCTCCTGGTCATCTTCATCTTGACTAATTATCTTGTTATAGTTACTTCAAACACAGCCAGGACGGCGCACCACTGATGACACGGACACATAACAATTAAGGGTCGACTTTTCATTCCTCGTGCGTACAATGTCACAGAATATTGCTTCACTAATAGGAACGCCGTAGAAGGGGATGCTGGGACACATTCCCTACTACACACTAAAACTATAAGCGTACACTGGAGTTGTCGGCACGGGCCATGTGGTCAAACCAAAAGCAGACTTATTGTTGAAGAAATTCATTAGCTGTGTTAATTTATATAACACAGTACTTTCTTCATGGCAACAGCTATTGCTATGAAGAAAGTACTGTATTAAAAGAAAGCAGACTTGTTTGCCTACCCACTGACAGATCAGATGTATGCCTCTGATACCTTATGTTATAAGTGGCCCTGATAAGATCTAGAGGCAATGTGTGTTTAACTAATAACAACACGTTCCGACTAATCACAGTCTACTTCATCATTGCTTGGATCTCAGCCCAGTCGTCCCACTCATAAAGCACCAAATCGCCGTTTACAAGAATTAATTTGACGTGTTAATGGGCGCGACTCTTTGTCGTGCGCTTGCGCAGCTGGTTGTAAAACAATAACTGTCACTTCCGTGTTAAGGCTACGAAACGTTAACAGAAATCCTTTTCCATCAGCCTTGAAATCAATAGTCGTAAACAGTTCTGTGTTACCTGAGATACTTTGAGTTTAAAAATAAAACATGCATTTGCTTTGTATTAGCGCAGTGTCATTGTTACAACAGCATTTCTTTCGGGAAAGGTACTGGCGGAAGTTCACCCGGAAGTAACTTTCCGTTCTCGGTGTGTTTAGAGGTCACGTGATTTTCACTCCATCAGTTTTTCGGAAGCCCTATTTTCATGCCATCGCGTCTGTTGTTGTGTGGACTTTGTGGGAATTTTTTTTATCAGATACGTAAGTGTCATACGTGCACATTCCCCCAATTGAATTGGTACATGTACATGTATGCGTGGGAGGGGTGGGTGGGTGTAGATATTAAGCCTTTGCTGATTCAAATATAGGTTTATCATGGGTGGATCCTGGACTTTTAAGTGTATATACTGGCTTTTTTACATTTAGTCTTTACCATACAATGGATGGGAAAGGACTGACATGTTATAGGTTCTTTGTATGTGTCACGTTCGTACTTCTGGGGGACCAGTAACAATTTTAGCCTAAAAAATATTTTTTACACTTTTTCTCCGCTTGGATTTATAAGTTAGAGGCAATGTGCTCATAAGAATCCTCAGCAATACAAGTATACGTATGCCATTCAGCATAATTTATTTAATAGATAGATAGATAGATAGAATTTTTTTATTGACAAATGTTACGTAAATTTACAATTCCTATATATGGTGCTACTTTATGATATAATCTTAAGCAAAGTGTTTTTAAAAAGTATAAAGCTGCACTCACTGACATTTATCGGAAATTATTTAAGGTTTTATAAGGTTTTAAGAAAAGATTATCTATTGTAAATGATTGTCTAATTCAAAACATAATTAAGAGTATTTCTTTTCTCCTCTGCATTATACAGAAGATTGAATGATTTGTTATATCTGTGATGCATTTTTATAATCATTTATTTTCTTTACTATTAACTGTATGCTCAAATTAAATAGATAAATAGAAAAAATGGTCAAAGAATGATGGTACTAGATTGTCTTGATGCAAGGCTTTCTGTGGTAAGTATTCTCTGTGTTCTATGATATTGTCCATAGGCAAATCCATGAGGACACAATCGGCGTACCCGCCCCCTTTCCTACCAAGATACCTTATTTTCATAGGTGTTTGGTATGTTTATTATCCCTAGCAACACATGGGGTCCCTTTAGTGTGCCCCCTCCCTTTCTGAAAATCTGGATCTGCCTGGGTTGTCAAAGGCAATGTAGGGTATTGCATTAATTGGTAAAGAGGGCATGTTTCAGAGCACCATAACTGAATCATCAGAGTGTAAAAAGATAGTTTAAACAAATGAATCACCAATCTATATGGACACAGTTCATATTCAGACGACAGTGGGAACTGCTGTTATGTTTCAACGTGCAGATTCCACTAGAGATTAAATATGGCCTCTTGGTAATTAGCTCGGTACCGCTCTGTCTGTAAAACAATTACAGCCACATGGAGAGATGCGGTAATGCTAAATATGCAAAGAGTAAACAACAGTGACGTTTTTCTTTTATATTGTGAGGGCCTGGGAAACAACAAACAAATGGCCATGCATCCAAAATTAGGAAGTCAACTAAATAGGAGTGGTATTAATATCAGCTATTCAACCTAAATTCAACCTAAATATTCCTTCTCATACACCAATTTTTGGCCGACATGTTCCGATGTTTAATTCGTATGTCTAAGTTCATAAAACTAATTATAGTGTAAATATTGTGGATTCAATTATAGGCGATTATATATTGTTCGTGTTGGAAGTGGTGCAAGCTTAATTGCTACTTCGTCTTTAGATGTCAAAGTCACTGGTTTTAGCCCAACTCAGACTAAAAATATTCACTTTTCATGACTTCTAAGTAGTACCTAAGGAAAAGATTAATGTTTGGAAATGAATAAATGTAACGTTCTGACAATTCTTAAAGTTCACATCTGCATCTTGCATTTATAAAGCAAAAAGCTCTGTGAATATTTGCGATCAAATGTGAAAGTTATCTTTCATTTGATGTGTTTACTATTTAAAAGAATATTTGTGGTTTGTTTTCATTGATGTTCTTGACACACAGTGAGAGAAAAATGAATAAGTGAAATTAAGCATTAACATTACAGTGTCAAATTAAAGATGAATAGAAAAATACAAATATAGACTCAGTATTGTCTGCGAGGTGCCGCGAGTAAGGTGAGTAAGTGAGTGAGTGAGTAAGTGAGTGAGTGAGTTGTAAGTAAGTAAGTATGTGAGTGAGTAAGTAAGTAAGTAAGACATGAGCATTCCTAGAACGTTCCATAAAGGGTTTATGTAGTCTATAAATATACAACTCTATGTCGGCCTACGTGACCTCACCGTTACCCGCCACACGGGCGTGCACTTTGTCGTCCAAGATCACCAAATTGGCCGCGTCTAGTTTTAATGGTCGTCACAGAAGACACTAATGCACGCATTAAATCCCGCAGACTCACAGACCTTGTTGTGTATCCAAAATAATGGCATGACTGAAGTAAACTTCCGCCTGATAATTCCATTAGGCAGTGCAAAAAGAATTTCGGTTGTTTCAAATAACTTACAAACGTATGTTGTAGATTGCGTGGATGTTTGTTTAAAAGTGTGGGGTTTACAGATTAGACAACATTATGATATACCCTCCAGCACCCCACCCCGATTCCCCATCCGAACTGGATACACCAGCAGCTGCAGCCTTCTCGTGGGCCTGTGTCACATTTGTAATGCATCTTGCAAACACAAACTACAGTTAAATTGATTTTGAATTGGAGTTAGGCCCATGTAATGACATGTTCCCAAACGGATCTGCAGTGTAACCTTGTTCTTGTTCTATATCTTGACATAGGTGAGAGTAGATTGGAAAATGCGTCGTTATTAGTTATGTGGCCCATTAGTGATACATTTTAGTAACAGTATAGAGTATTCCATAATAGAAAGATGTCTCCACGGGAAAGATTTGCGCATTCTGTATATATTTTAAGTAAAATCAGCATATTCACGATTTCACTTCTTTTTTCACCTGTGAATGACCTCTAGGTGGAGTCAGTCCTTTCCTCACACGTCTAATTCAAGCATTCCTCGCCGCCCTGGCTGCGCGTATTTACAGTAGCAATTCATAGTTTTGCCGTGCTCTAGTGAGTTTACATCTACACCAGGCCATTGGCATCCTTGTCACACTATATCTTTCTCAACTCCGCCGGGAGCATGTGACCCATCGCTACCACAGCGCAGACGTACTTGCATTAATTGGAATCGCTTGCCTCACCTGAACCTTTTTTACGTGCAACCTGTTAGAAGTTGGTTTGCTCAACACCCACCACAAGAACACCCCCACACCCACCCGGAATCGAGCTCACAACCTTCTGGTCACGAGTCTAACTCTATCCACTCGAGCACAGTGTCCCATTTATTCTAAAACATGTAGCTTCCGGTGTGCACTGTGCAAGTAGGCTACCATAACCTGATTGCGAGTAACATGTACCAACTGTATAAGAAGTGAGTGGTGCAACCATATTCTGAGTAACCTGAACTGTCATCTAATCTCGACCAAGGTCTGTCATTATATGCATGTCAAGTAGATAATGGTGCTAAACAGTGCAGTACAATGGTTTGAAAACATAAGGTGTTAGCCACATAGGAGAGAAGTCTTGGCTATTATATCAGTTACACTGTTTACACTACGACAACTTGCAAGGTGCAAGTTACATCTTCAAATCTAATTTATATTAAGCGATACAACCATTCTGGTGTGTTCAAATTCTTCCGAGAAACCGCCCCATGAAAAGTGAATCCCGACAAATGGCTCTTGCAGCCCACGTTTAAATTACACGCCTAGGAGAAGCGCAATAGAAGACACCGCTACATTGTCAATTGAGTTTCAATTCATACATGTTACCACGGTTTCTGGTTTGTAAATGTGGAAACATTTTATATGACTTTTTGATAGCTTGCTATATAGTAAGCTACACATAGTTTCGGTCTAGTGGGCGTATATTCCCAGTTCCCGTAGTTCCGTTAAAGATGAAAATCAATTAACTTCTTCTCGGAAATCTAATGAGATTTTCATTAAGATTATATATGTTGCGTTATGGTTGAACGTACCTAATGAATCTTGGATCTACTCTGCTATCAGTGTATATTTGTGTTTCTATAGTTCTATAATTCAGTTATAGTTATTGGTCTTTGTGCGCAATACCTCAGGCACAAATGTAATAACTGATATGTAAATTCCCCGACTATAATTACCAGAAATCCACAATGTTTGCAGAGGTCCCCACTAACTAATTAAGGGTCCATTTTTACAGCCCAGAAGGAGCTATTTCTGGATTTACCCTGACGCAATAGCCAACTGATTTGCTGGTATCCCTTTGTTTTGAACAGACGGGTTTATTTCATGTTCAAAAACACAGTAAACTAGCATTCCTAGCCATGAATCTGTCTGGTGGACTTTGAAACTGTCGTCTTACAGACGAAACACAGACCAAAGTCCAATGGCTATTTTATTAGGTTTCCCAGCTATTTGTTTGTGGGATGAGTTATTTCAAACCAACTAGACCTAAGTTAAGTTAAGGTAACCAGTCCCCAAAAGAATACATAAGCAATGGGATTTATTTTTCAACATGATATTGATCTAACATATCGGCATATTATCTGGGGGAAAATTGAAAACATTTTACCACTTCGTCCAAGTGTCGCGTCATGTTGAAAATCCAACTTGATCTGCACTAACATTACTGATAGATAGACAAAACCAGGTGAGTTTGTACCATGAATTATTTTATCAGGATTCTTTCTTCGGGCTCGCCATGATACGGCCCAAGAACTCACCTGATAAAATAATTCATGGTACAAACTCACCTGCTTTTGTCTATCTATCAGTAATGTTAGTGCAGATCAAGTTTTTTAAACGTTCCTATTTTATCAGTGTCTGACTTGGTACACTCTCTAAAAAAATTGAAACTGAAAGTTTACGACAATGATTTGTAAACATAAGGGCATTCATTATTTCTTTGAAGCTAAATTACTTTAAAACAGTGTTGTGGTTGTTTAGAAAAGACTGATAAATACAAAACCGGGTTCATTGTGTAACATGACTTATTTCATCGGGATTTGTTCTTGGGGCGTATCACGGCGAGCCCGAATGGCGAGCCGTGATACGCCCCAAGAACTCACCCGATAACATAAGTCATGTTAACAACTACCCGGTGTTGTGTACATGTGTATATAACACACCATGGGGAGATCAGGAGCATTACTCTTTTCATTCGGATTAAAAAATCTATGACGCCGTGCATGACACAATTCTTGTATGTAAATGTTCATATAAATCATATGAATTAAAAAAATCTTTTTACAAGATATTACCCTCTTGTTACAATTTTATACAATTTCTACTACATCATGACTCAGATGAACCAATGATCAAAAGGCATAATAATTATATTTGAAAGCAGGATCTAGTGACTTTTTAATGTCCAGCATAATATCAACCCACTTTAATATAAAAAGCAATCATTTATCCTCAAATAGTTAAAAAGCTTCCGTTGTGTGTATGTGTGTGTGTGTGTGTGTGTGTGTGTGTGTGTGTGTGTGTGTGTGTGTGTGTGTGTGTGTGTGTGTGTGTGTGTGTGTGTGTGTGTGTGTGTGTGTGTGTGTGTGTGTGTGTGTGTGTGTGTGTGTGTGTGTGTGTGTGTGTGTGTGTGTGTGTGTGTGTGTGTGTGTGTGTGTGTGTGTGTGTGTTTTTTTTCACTTTATTTTGGGGGGTGGGGGGAATGGATCTGTGTCAAAACGTAAACAAACGCGTGCTTCCTACCACCAGGCACTTTAATGTTTGATTTACGTGCATAATCCTAGCATGAGAAGAATAAGTTGTAATAAACCATGAAGGGCAGAAAAACATTTGTTATACTATCAGCTTACAAATCATAAAAGATTAAGGAGTTCACTCTAGTTAGAAAATAAGCTAGGCCAGAAACACACCACCCCACGCCTCTCCTCGGCTGTAACAGAAACCAAACTGAAGAAGAAGCTGAAGCTGTAATCAAGCGGCTGGACTGAGCATGGATGGTCAGTTGTAAGGTTGTAGGTGATTTAAATGTCGAAGTTTTTAGTCTACTATCTAGAAGTACTGCTCAGTCAACTAATTCCCACCAGGTCATTGGCGTCTTTGGCACTTAATTTTTTTACCTTTCTCAACTCCCTGGAAAGCATACAACACTAGCTGAGCGCAGCATGTGCTGCTGTAACGCACACGTGCTACTTACTCGACTGACCTATAATTATTTCACGTGTAAGTACCACGTGTAAGTACCACGGAGAAGAATATAACCTGTTATGAATAAGTTTGCTCAACAATCAACATCAGGCTCGACCGGGAATCGAACAACCGACGTTCTGGTCACGTGTCTAACTCCCTATCCATTCCGCCACGGAAGCACAGGTACCGGTGGAAGTTTAAAGCCGGGCCTCTCCAATACATCTTGAAATGTAAGGTAATGAGGGTAATGTCACAGATATAGTGTGGGGGGGGGGGGGGGGGCTACTACGAGGGTTCTAGAAACATTTACGATGCCACTCGTACGTGACAATAGATATCATAGGTGAAACTACCGAAAATGTTCAGGCTATTAACACTTCAGAATAAACTATATCTGTATGTGACATGTGTGCTGCAGGTCCCGATGTTCATTGCTGGATTGTGATACTAAGATAGTACCATAATATAACAAAAACACTTTGTGTGGTATTGTAATAGGACATGTTTATTATAAACTATATTTGGTGGATTACTCAGTAATGCCGTTCTAGCTGCGTAATGTGAGCATTTTCCGCAAATAAGCATGTGCTGAGCTGCGCTCGCTATTTTAACTACTTATTAAGGTGGCAGTAAAACGTCGTCCCGGCGTCGTGGCATTACAGTTATGGTGCCTTGTTATAGAGGGTCAGGCGACGTGATGGGCCCATTAGTATGATTATCATGCATAAAGTGATACACTTTATAAGACAGTTAACATGACGTAGTTTGTTCTGTTATATTGCAATTACGTTTTCATAGTTTTCAACACCGGTCACTAAATCATTGAAATGATGAGAACTGCGTGTAGATTACAGTTAACAATGGCTAAAACTGGTATAGTAACCGTTCATGTAGCGTATCACATACTCGTACTCTTCCTGTCCTGCATCATGCATACATTTTGGTTTCAGGATAACGAAAGTCTTCAATGATGAGTGTCTCCGAACACATATAATGCATAGGCAGATCCAGGGGGCGCAGGGGGCGCCGCCCCTCCCCCTTTTTACCCACCAAAATACTTCATTTTCATAGAGTTTTTCATGAGAGCAGTTGAGTGCCCCCCCCCCGCGCCGCCTTTTCCTTAAGTGCCCCCCCCCCTTTTTTTCCAAAAACCTGGATCTGCCATTGATAATGTACTATATGCCAGATGAACGCTAATTTTCAAAAGACCGAACCTTACTGTAGAAGCTCTCTTGTTACTTTTTACACGTTTCAAAGGCCAGGAAATAACAGACGCTGAGCTTCTCCTAGCACAAACAATGGCGTCTCACACAGCAATAACTACCAGGTGTCATTGTGACAAGGATCATGAGACGTGCCTTTTGTCGGCAATGCGGGCGTCTGAATGACAACAAAGACATACATACATTCACAAGAAGATTTGTCTAGCAGCAGAACTTTGTAAACAGTCGGCTTTGGTGTTGAAACCAAATATTAGGTGCACGTTTTAGATGAGAGGGTGTGTCCAGTAGGCCTACAATGATTTTTAAGTGGTCGAATACGTCTCTATGTGGGTACATTTAGCCCGATGGAGGTCAGTTCAATAAACAAGTGCGTGTAGTGTGTGATTGGAAGTGGTGACGTGAGTGCCGTATCACTAACTTGCGACTTTAAGTTTGTTTGTTTGTTTGTTTGTTTGTTTGTTTGTTTGTTCAAAGATGGGAGGGTGTGTCGGTGCACACGGGTATAGGTACATGTGTAGCCCACACCCCGGCCCCAATAACATTGCACCCAGTAGAACCCCATGGATAAAGATCATGATCTCCCGCTGCACCTGCACGTGTGCTCGTCATCGAGCTTTCCAATCCTATTATCAGCCGTCTCCTTATCACAAGATACGGCAGCCCCGTGAATTCCTATTAATTATCATCTATCATGTGCTGTCTTTACACAAGCGCTGCCACCTTATAAGTGGCCATTACGCCAGGAGCACTAGGTCAATGATTCCATTCATGATAACGCCGGCCACGTGTCTATTTATCAAATAGCCTCGGCGCCTCCATCACACACTCTGAGTATCAGATGTCAAGCAAATTGACTTCTGAAATGTTTCGCCTGAGAGGGGATTAACATAATTTATCACTTTATGTGATGTGTTTGAATACTGCAACCTGATTGGTTGAACCCGCCACACCCAGCAACCTGATTGGTTGAACCCGCCACATCCATCTGATACTCAGCTGGGATTGATCACTTGACCTCATTTATATTCATTCACATCTTTAGATGAATATAGATTAACAGCCCCTGTGATTGTTCAGGATTTTTAATTAGAATAGTTATGTGCCAGAGGTCTCTTCAGGACATCTGATACTCAGAGTGCCATCACACAGAAGCCCGCCAACGTACTTAAAACTAGTAGCAATGTGCCAATTCTATATTCCAGGTAAACGTATGCTCTAGCCTAGGGATCACCATAAGATTACCATAAAAAAGACTACCATCAAAGGAAGCAGATGAGACAAAGTATTGATTCTATTTGGTATATTTGCCGCACTCCTGCCACTCCAACATCCCACACAGTGCGTTTCTTCGACCCTGCCACTGCCTGCATACAAGCAATCTGTCAATACACTATTGGTTCTCTTTTCTCCTTAAACCATTGGACTAATTTTCGTGCTGCGTTGAGTACAAGTACAATGGTATCAGCATTTATGAGGAGTGTCGCATTCTGTCTAATTGATGCTGAGAGGTTAAAAGCTCTCTCATCCCCCACCCCCGCCGACTTGCTTAGAGTGGATGTGAGGAGCAGGAATAGAGTTATTCCGCCATAGGCACGCACCTACCAGGAGTGAGGGTGAGCAGTAGGGATTAAAGGACAGCCGGATTAAAGGCTTTGTGCCCTCTCTGCCGGCCAAAACTATTGGCATGGACATTTTTGTGACATTGAATGTTAACGAAGAAACCCGTATCGTAATAATACCAAACCAGTTTTATGGTCTTCAAATTTAGTTTTATACACGCATGTGTACGTTTTGTGGGTAGAATAATGTATGCGCGCCCTCGATTAATCTTCTACTTTGCTCTTTAGTTTTTTGGTCATATAAACATTTGGTGCCACTCCGCTGCAATCCACGCACCCAAACTTTGCTCGATCATTCTAGATTTCTAACAATTACACACACAGGGAGCATGTCAGCATTTTATTTAACACATAAAAGCTAGCACAAATAGGTTTTTGACCGTCAACGAACTTTTAAACTGATATTTAGTATCAAGATTTCACTGCCGCAATAAGCAGGGTATCGCATTGCAGGCGGATATGATGTTACGAAACTAGGAGATTAAAAGGCTCCATTATGTTCTGGTGAGCAGTTAAAACAACCCACGCACACTGGTCAAGGCTACTGGTCTATTCAGCGGGTTTTATGCGGGCACCAAAACACAGTTTAGGTGTGCACGAGTTTAGTCATTTGCCCACCAAAGGATCTTTTCTTTATACTTTTCTCATTAATTCTTGGTGAAAAAATCTAGATTAAATGCGTCACGTATTTGCTTGTAGATATCAATCCAGTTCTGGGTGGGTTTATCGTGTGCTCTTATATAATTCCGCTGCTCGCACGAGGCCTTGAAATAATTCGAGAGTCCTTGTAAGGATGTTACAGCAGAGAAAGACTTTCGTGTCACCACATACAATAAGTTTCTGTTGAGCGTAGTTATAAGTATCCTATTATTCTTAAGAGTTTGTATTACAATAGGTTAAAATGGCAAAAACATCTGTATAACATTGGTGGAATCATTTAGTATGAATAGGATGAAAAGATTCAGAGCACTATTTGAAGTAATACGTGAAACCATCTGAATAAAACTCGCAATTGCTTGGTTTTGTTGGGAAAAAAACGTGGGTCTTGTGTTTCATGTATCAAATACATTTCATGAAACGTAACTCCTGGGCCAGTACACTGCGACTCACTTGTTTTGTTTTTAATATTTATTGGATTTATGTTCTTTTCATTTAAATGCATATAAATTTAATCTCAAGGACGCGTTGGTTTTGTTCAGTGTGTATTTCTGCCCGTTTCATTTAATTCCACTCTTTGTCGGAGTGCTGTGTGGTGATAGGCGTTATTCCTAGGTAGTAGTAGTTTTATGAAAAGTTCATGTAACTTTTGCAGTTTTCTTCAATCTCATGCTAATGAATCTATCAGTCGATAGGAATTCACCAAAACCTGCACCTGGTGATGGATTATCTATAACACGACCCTAGGGCGCAACAGGCTAACATATCGCTCTCTGGGCGCTATCCAGAAAGGTACTAATGCCGGAGCTAACTATCTCATCGTATAAAAATGACTGGCCTGAAGACACTTGTAATGGAGCTAAATTGTAGTCGTTTGAAGATGTTAATATAATATGTGGAAGTTAGCAATATGAACAGGTAAAAAAACTCATATTACATGGAAGTCAATGAAAGTCAATCACTGAGTGTTTTCTGTTGCAAGGAGAGCGCTTAGTTACACTCTTAAATGGACCTAGATTCACGATTTTGTTACATTACTTGAAGAAACCACTTCACTGACAATTTTCGTGGGTGTATCAAACATCAAACTGATAACACGTGACTGATCAATAGTCTTAGATTTCTAACCAGACAGCTCAAAAGCTAAAGCAAACCACGGTATAGTAGTGTACGATGTTCAGGCGAGAAAGACGCGGTAGACATCTATGAATAAAGTCCACCTCACAATGCAAAAGTCACATCGATGATCATAACTGTGGTTGTCATGGTTACAATGCAGCTAACAACCCGCCTACACACAGCAATGTGTGTGCCGCTTCCCAAAAAGTATAGTAACTTGACCCACATGAGGCAGCCGATTTCACTTTCTGATGACAATGAAATGAAGAGGGTCATTTCCAAGCAAATGCGTCATTTATTGCGTTCTTGTGGCGGGCGCCAGCCTTCCCTGTTGCTACACACCATCAATAGCCCACATTGTTGTCAAATCACCACAGAAACGTGTTGGCTTACACAACATGACAATTAACACGTTAACAAAAGTGTTAATGTATTGTATTGTGTGTGATAAACGATTTCCGTTTACATAATGTATTTTTCTTTGTTCTTGAAATTACGCAAATGTCATAAAATTGAATGTCAGAGTTTTTGTCTACTATCCAGGAGTACTGCTCAGTCGACTCATTTACACCAGGTTATTGGCGTATTTGGCACTCAATTGTTACCTTTCTCAACTCCCGGGGGATTATACAACACTGGCTGCATGCGGAATTTGCTGCTGTAGCACTCACATTAGCTTTCACTCGCCTGGCCTGTACCTTTTTAACGTGTAGATACCACGGAGCAGTGTGCAACCTGTTAGGGGAAAGTTTGCTCAACACCCAACACCATACTAGCCCGCAAAACAAACCCACGCCCTTCTAGTCATGAGTCCAACTCCCTATCCGTTCGGCCACTGAAGCACATGGTCGCATAGCATAATAAATTATTTCAATTTGCATCCGTCAAATATACACACCTGCACATATACTTGTTCCGCTACACTTCTTGGTGATGCGCTATGCTATGTGACTTGTTCAAAGTAGCGTTTTCCGCAGCCATTGGTACAAACAACATTACAGACAGGATGAAGTGCTTGAGATCCCACTAATGTACAGCCATATTTCACGGCTACTAGTATGTAGTATGTACGCAGTATATAGTCGTTATTCAAATCCCTTAATATTCGTGGAAGTTGGTCACAAAACCCAACCAATCACAAGGGCCCACTGCTGATTATGTCTAGTGACGTCTAACGTACGATTTTAGAAGGCAAAGTAATAAAACCCGAGTATTGATTTTGCTTTTGATGTAAGCCTGGTGTATTTCTCCACTTACATGATGCTACTTAACCCACGGGTAGATATTGTAACACTGAATATATTTGCGCAGCGTAAAAGAAATTCCCATAGGCCGACAATGACTACTGCCATGAAGCACACTTTTGACGCAATCGTGAAGGAAGATTTCATCCCTCGTATCTTAAAGCTTGGGGAACGATCATATTAAAATAACGTTACCGGGGGGGTCGTCCATTTTGGGGGGCTTGAAGAAAAGTTAACCGACCCCCCTCCCGCATCAACATTTTAAAAAGTTGAGTGACCCCCACCCCACCCACCCCCGGCTAAGGTAAATGTCTCTACATATAGTCATTGCATATTTGGACAATTGCTAGAAGAAAATATTTGAAAAAATATACCTTAGTGTGATAAAAAAAAATCAGCGAGTGCCCCCCACCCCCACCCCACCCCAAAGGAATCGGAAACGTTGGACGACACACACACACACACACCTTTTTGGACAACCCCTCGGTAGCATTATTTATGATCATTCCCTTAGAACACTACCAGGGTGAAATGGTAGGAAATCGCCCATGGCAAGCAACCGTTGCACCTCAAGGGAAATTAATTTCAACATTGACTTTGAGCGAGTCCGCACTTCACTCATCGCACTGGTGATTCCAGGTGCCGAGAGCACAACAACGGATCCACACCGGGTTCTCATTAGGACTACACTCCGAACTACTCGGAATGTAGCGGAAACATACGAGAATTGCCGAAAGTTGGGCCTTCGCGACAAACGGGACTTGGTACGTGGGCAGCAGTCAACATTTGGTCTTCATTTTGACTGGCATAGTTTTCTGGATTGCACATTCTGATCCGATTGTAATGCGGTGGGAATTTAGTTGTAAGCAGTATACACCATACACGAGATCTATGAGGCGACTTTAATTGTTTCCACAAACAACTTACTTCAGCAGTTTGCCAGCGTGGCTGTATCCTATACTATGGCGATGTTCCAAAACAGCTGAATTGCAGGACGCATGTATTTATCGTTTGTATGATGTCGGCGTCCCTACCAAGAATGCTGGATCAGCCACTGTTGTCTAATCTTTGATTTTGTCAGAAGTAAGTTTGTGTGTATGAAAGTTTGTGTGTTTGACATCTTAGTCCACAATAAGGTTAAATCGCAATGTCAGGCCAAATCAGTTCCTCGGATCACTCAGCCATAATCGTTAGTGGTCAGGAAACAGACAGTCACCGGAGCTAGACATGGTGATCCATCATGTCTCAACATGATCAATGATATCACACGGCTACCTTTAGTTGTCAACTGTTTTATAACTATGGAGCGTGTTGTATCAATACGCTATTCAAGTTGTAAAACAGTATTTCAATGTGACAAGACATATATTTACCATAGATTATTGCGTAAAGGCAATGTTGTAAATTAAACAAATAATGTCTATAAGTATCCATAATATTGAGGGTTGTGAATCTGCATATTAAAATATTTCAAAGGCCTACAACTATTCATGTTTTAGATTAAGAATCGAGGTGTAGTGCATTACAGTTTGCGTTGAGTTGCCAATTAGCTCATTTCTTAGAAATGATAATTTTTTAAAATTATGATTGTAGACTTGATCACTGATATTTTTTCGATAACAATAATCCACTTCCCACATCATATTTGATGAGTTCTGTATACAAGAAAACCATAACTAAAGATAATTGCAAAAAAAGTATGAAATGTGAGGTCAATGATAGAGACAATCCCGCCGTCAGAGACTGTCTCACTATAACAATAGGGAGCCATCTTGCGGAAAACAACAGAAGCTGTAGAAGACAGGATATGAAGTTTGAGCAATCACTGATTAACGGGAACCACTGATGCGTGTCTATCTCAGTATTTAATTATCTCCTACAGTACAACCACCGCGGCGACCACGTGACGAATATGCAAATGATGGGTCAGGATCATAAGGACGGTGATGTGGATGGATATGTCAGGTGATAGGGATGTCAGGCATAATAGATAGATACTTGTATACTTGACGTTTTGTACAAGTTGCCTACATTTGACCGCCTTGCAGTTGTTAATAACCGACGCATATAACACGTACCCTAAAACCTATCTCAATAAAACCCTAAACTATCAACACACAATGATTAGGACACCCGGCATGTCCCCTTTTATCGTATTAGGCAGGATGTGGATATAGATAAGTTTTTGCCGTGTGTGTGTAAGGGGGTGGGGTATATGCCGTGTTTAGTACACAACAGCATGTTGCTATACCTATGTAGTTTGGCTACCAATGCTAAACAAATATTCACGTTTTTTTTTCTCATTTTTAACACTGCTTTGGCATTTTTCATATGCCATTGGAGAGGGTGTGATCCACCCCCAGACTAATATCACAATTATAACAAAGGCCATAATGAATTAAGTATATACTAAATATATACATGGTATTTATATTACAGTTAACAGTAATGTAGTAATGTGCCCTTAGTGAACTCATCCCACTAAGAATATGCTGATTAATGGGGTAATGCTGAAATATAACTGTAGATTGTATGCGTGACCAAAGGTAGTGGCGTGAGTAGGTCACAGCATTTGTTCTTGGTATGATTGGTGGTTTTAGATCCATGACCAGTAGATACATGCGTGCATCTTTGGTGTGATTATGCTATGAAGATATGGCACCGTGAGAGTGAGAGTTACATGTATTATTTATAAACGATACTGTGGGAGCCTGTGACCCTCGGCAATGGATATTACAGTATAATGTGACAATGTTTGTGCTCATGCGTGCGATGTAAGTGCACGCTTATGTTATTTATAATTAAGAAAGTTTTTCAATCCACAGACGCATTATAACTAATTGTACCGAACTTTAACCAAACTGTAAATTCGTCCAAACATGTTTAACGTGTTCAACATTTCCTGACTAGTTTGCCAGTTGCCAGTGCACGTAGAGCTATTAATTGGCTAAAGAGTGTGTCAGAACTCATCTAATCACTCATCATCAATATTTGAAAGTTTGAATGGTGGTGTTTTTGGCGTTATCTACTATTAAATATGACAGTTATAGTGTATCAGATACTATACAAACATATAACTGACCTTCCAAGTTCTATTGATGCGTGGGATTCGAAACAAGCATAGGCTAAATGCAAATTGCCTATTACGCGGTAGTGATTGCCTGATCCCATTGTGGTTTTGCACCATGAATATTCATTATAAACTTGTGTCAAATTGGACTCTCTTCCTGGTAATAAGTGGTGGGGACATTTTAAGGTCAACTTATAATGTTTTAATCTAATCAAGTTAATTTCAATTAAATGTTAGGCCTACTTAATTTAATTTGAAAATCATAATACAAAACAATGAGTACTTGTAAGTTTATCCTAGAACTGTACTTAGAACTAAAAATTACGTTTCCTGCTGGACATGTACAATTTCATTCCAATTTTGTATTCATTTCTTATGATTTAATTAAATTTAATCTGAAAATCATTTCACAAAAAATAGAGCACTTATAAGTTTATCTTAGAACTGTACTTAGAACAAAAAATTGCGTTTCCTGCTGGACATGTACAATTTTTTTACAATTTTGTATTCATTTCTGGGGCTACTGTTATTTTTGTAACATGTTATTGTCTCACACATTAAATGTTATTACCGTGAAAAGGAATCACCTTACTATAATGAAAATAGAAAGGGCCGATGGCAAGCGGAAGGGTGAGAATATGGTATGCTTTGATCAAAGCTGTTCTCCAAGGCTGCGCGGGTGTTTTGTACACCAAAGTTCGGTCACCTTCCCAGATACCCCCAGTTAGAAGCACATCAATCTTGCCATCAACAATAACTCCATACTGATGACAGCATTAGTATTGAGGCCACGTGGCGCCCTGAGCGATAACAGGAGAGATGGAGAGATAGATCACCCAGCCTTGCTCACGTATGCTTGTGTTTCTCCACATTTTGACAATCAAACTCCAATCTGATTGGGTGAAAGCAGTGCATGATTTGAGTGCATATTTGCTTTTTGAAAGAATATCTACTTTCATAAGATTAGAATGGGATGAAAGTGTGTGTCATTGCATGTTCATGAAACGGTATGTCTGCCTACTTTTTGTGTGTGAACACACTGAACCCTTGCAGACAAACATGGTACACATTTTGAAAAGACGGCAGAGAAGAAGGAACCCGTGACAGGAATTAAGAAAGGAATTAACAAAAGCTTTACTAAGAATGATGTAGCATAGAACGCTAAACATGTATCACCTCTGTTCCCTTCAGTCCAGTATTTTAACACTATAGACGCATTTGTTTACATTCAAGCAGTAGTGCTCCATCCAGCAAGCAAACTTTACTTATCTCTCTCTATATTTATATATATTGTACCATCACCACACAATCCTCAACATTAGCCTTATACTGTGAAGAGCAATAAAGTTGGTTATCAAGATGGATATTTCTACATTCAATAAGTACAGTATATTTGATCAGAAGCTCAAAATCGTCATAACACACGGGAGTATTGCAGCAGTACACTTGAGCCTACTTTATTCTCTCTCATTTTTTAGTTTTTTTTTAGACACAACATGCTTATTATTAATCTAGAAGTTATCTCTAGCCATAATATTCCTCACTCGTGGCGCTGTATCATTGATAAGATGTCATCCGTGAGAATTGGCATCCGCGTCTTGAAAAGAAGATATACAATGCACTTTTAAAGTTTAAAGTAGTTCATGTCTACGTCATAAGAAGCGTTACGCAATGATAGGCAATATGTCACATGTATACGGTGTCATGAAAATAGAAACATGGATATATGTCTGAGAGAAATGGCATTAATTGACATTATTTTCGACAACTTATTTATGGAACAAAACGTGAAGGACAAAAATAGCTAGATTTGAAACGTTCGGGCACAATATTATGAGCCCGAAGAATAAATTTATTTATTTTGTAATAGCTGCAAATTATAAGCAAATTATATAGTAAGTATGTTTGCGTTTAAAGTTGTCCAGTGCTCTATCTCAGGTATTGAATAAAACATAAAAGGACATTTGACAACAACATTGACATTCAATTTTATGTATTGAAAATGCCGCATTGAGGCCGTGAGTTAATACTTCTTGGGTTAAGTGATATACACGTGGCTTAATGAAATCTGTTTTGTGAAGAGTTGTACATTACGTGACTCAATAGAAATGCCATTGTGTTGGAATAGGAGCTGCAGACAAAATTGTTTCAATTGAAAACCAAATAAAATACCACGTGCATATGAAAAGTATTGCCAGCGCTATATGAGCTTATATGCACTAATCGTAAGCTGATAGCAACTTACGGATTTGTGTTTGTAACTTGGATATTTTAATTTGAACCATAACAAATAGCTGGTGAACATTGTGTATTGTACTATATACTGGAAAATTTTGTACTCCAAGTAGTTGGCATTTTTCTGATTTCATAATCATATATGGATATCTATTTAACTATGGGAAATAGAACAAATAGCCTGAAAAGGGTTACATTACACCGGTAGTACATCTAAATTGTTTTCATGTGTAGAAAGGCGGTCTACAAATAACATATTGTAGTAAACTCTTAAACTTTAGTCATGCGTGCGTTCATCGAAAATTAAAATTTCTCTGAAATAGCAAGTATACATCGTCCCTTTAGTTTTAAAGAAATACGTCGTTTTAAACACGTAAAGCCACCAGGCACACTAATTTCACCCAGAAGAAGAACAAGAACATCCAGACAGCTCAGAAAATGAGATGAATCGACAGAAAGTCGACACCGGAAAGACTGAAATACATAGAACAAGAAAGCAGACTGGGAGCCGGCCTGAGGCGGGCACGGCAAACAACACCCTGCGCACCGTATTCCGCCTCCGTAATGAAACACTGTGTCGTCAGGAGTCGCCTTACTGATCCAAGATGTCGGTGTCTGGTTGGTGGTGGCTGGAGAGATATCAACTGTGATGATCTTAGCTGGGTACAAATTGCACGCACGTAATAGTAAGAGTGGCATACACGCGTGGTATATCGATCCCATACTCCTTAAACTCATTGTTATCTAAAATCATGCAGGCTTATTATAACTAAATATTGTCTATGACCTTTGAGGATTAGTATTGATAGTCTTTTTTTCTATTTCTGCTTTGAATGATCTGCATTAACGTATTCTATCCTCACTGTGCGTTCCAATCGCACGTGTACATGCTTTCAAACCACTTCCAGTGCACACGTGCATTTTAGATCCTTTTCATCACAAGATAAGACACCACAGATAAAACAGACATGATGAAACACACGTGCACGTGGATTTTAGCTTACATATACCCTTCAATTTGCCCATTAACTCCCTAACCATGGACTAATCAGTCCCAGCCCAGCCGGCCCGCCCAGTCCACGACCTCGCCACATTGTAGCGGGCCGGGGGTGCATTGTGTTGCCGCCTTAGCTGCGGTAACAGCCTTATTACGTTATTACACCAACAATGTTGACTGTGGCGAGGCATTGACCGTAACTAACCCAGTTTATATAACACCGTTTGATGTTACAGACAGATTTCTTTGCCAACTGTGCTGGTGAAATGGGAAATTATAATGATAGGAAATTGGGACGGATGAAATAAGACGGGTCACGGCAATTTGTGTAAACTTGAGGGAGCGTACGGGACAGAGGTTCCGGTGCTGGACAGGGTGCAAAGAGGGGGCAGTGGGTGAGAGTGCGGATGTGAGGTGGGTGTGAAGTAGGGTAGAAGAAACGTATCAATTCCCTTTTTTAGTTTACGGTGCTTATGGTTAATGTTGGTGTTTTTATTTGTTTGTTTGATGGTGTTTAATGACAGAAATACATACAGTAAATTTTATCTAAATATTAACTATATGATAAATACAAATTCAGTGAACAATGCAGTTTTATAATCTGTATTTTCAGTAAAACTGCACAAAGAGTTGTTGTCATAATGCATCACTATATAGTGTTTATATCGACACTCTGCTTCTCAAAATGAAATCATACTTCAGTGTCCTTGAACAGTCAAGGGGAAAATAAAAGTATTTCTAACCATACCCCAGTAAGTTGGTTCCCGTTAAAAAGAAGAAAATGCATAGTTTCTTACAGTACCTCAATGAGAAATCCAGATTTCAAAAATTAGAAGTCTATTAGACATTCAGATCCGATTTGATGGGGGACATGGACCCACGCACGTGTAGATCAACGATTCGGTATGCTGCTAGATATAGCTTGAAACTTTCAGCCAATCAATATCGTTTGTGATCGTTGATTTTGAATATTCATGAAGGGAACAGATAAGTAGAAATAGAACATCATATTTACCCCTCGTGCTTTCAAGATCTGTATACATGTAAAAGATGTAAATGATGATAAAAGTAATTTTGTTGGGCAGTTGTGTGGGCGATTCATGACTAAAAGGTTTCTTACAAAAAAATCAAGTCTATTACTTTTAGTTCATTACTGCGTCAGACTATGTCCTGGTTTATGTGTATTATGAGTTGATAAATGAGGATTACATATTAATAGACATGATTGTTTAATATAAACTACGTGTAGGTTGAGTTAGTTTTAAGCAACAGAATAAAAATGATATCCATTTTGCCATTCACTTTTGCACATTCGTGGGCTTAGTTTGTTACCAGGAATTCTATATTTATGAGCGCTGTGCATAATATCACGTTTATTACTTTTACAGAAGAAATAATATTAAACATCCCACACAGTGTTGAGAGTTGAAATGCGACAAGTATTTCAAGTATTAACTGTACATGTTATTGAGTCTCATTAGTATTTAAGGTATCTATAATTTCTATATAAAACAATAATAAAACCACTTAGATTATATAGGGATATGTATAATACAATTGGTCCGATAAAAAAAAAACTAATCTTAATGCTGACTTACCTATTTGTTAGGATTTACACCAGGGGGTCGACTATTCTTTGCAAATATCTAAAGGCACACTATGAAGTACTCCGAGGTTTCTGCATGTTCGTCTGCTAACTTTACGTGCACCGACCAACTAAGTTCATAAGCCACAAAGTTCTTTGCTCAGCGTATTTGGGAAAGATGGTACATGAGCATCTTATATGTCATTTACCAATAGACTCTTCATTTTTAACTCACGTCTCAAGTCTAGTTTGTGATAAAGTCACAGAGAGGGTTCCGCTTGCTCTCGTGGCATTTCGATTGTGACGAGTGATTGTGTGAGATGCTTTGTGATTACGTTAGAGATGTTGATTCTTCACTTCACAGTTGGTTTGCGATTTGTCGTTTGGCAGCGCTGAACCTTGAGTGCTTGATGTTTTGCATGGGAATTAACTGTCAAGTCTTAAACAGTCTTAAACTATTGTTATAGTAATCATTTTTGTATAATTCAATATAGCTTATTACACGCGATTGTTGGGACGTTGAGGCACAGGAACACAACGGCAGAGCAAAGACAAGCTAGCTACTGACTCTCCTTCTTCGACCAAACAACGTGTCTTATATTTCCATTAGCTTATACCCGTGTGGTCAAAGAAGCGTGCTGAGAATCACATTGAATCACTCCAGTTACATAATCGCATAAGTAGATCCCAACTAAATCATTGTTGAAATCCATTGACATGGCATGCAAAATGAAAATCTAAGGTAGGAAATGTTAGTGTCCATCTAAATGGGAACACAATGCTCACGAAGGGCAAAGAAAAAGACATATTTGGTGAGTGTACAAATATGATTTTTACGGCATTTTATTTTCAAGGACCCTTGTCCTGACGACACTTGCCCACGTCCTGTCAGCACCACCACCCATCCTGAAAGCACCCTGACCGCATCCCCCATACACTCAACATCCTAGATCAAGCCAGGGCGTAATTTATTGAAAGGTAGTTTTTTGACTATGTAAACATGGCAGGGTGACGATCCTCTGTAATAGCCAGTGAAAATCAAAGGCATTGTGATTTTTCCCTAATATTGGCTATAAATATTCTTACTTAAAGAGTACAAACTACAAATACATAAATAATGTTAACACAGTAACTACACAGCAAACATAAGCATCAAGTATGATTCATTGGCGGAGGTTTTCAGAACCATATGACAACAGTTGATGGTGAAAGAAAGTCAAGACACCAACCATCCAAAAATAAAGACCAATGGACAATGTCTGCATTTTGACACCACCCACCCACTTCCTGATAGTACCTGCCAACATCCCCTCATCCCCGGACCACTGATTACCAATAAATACATATTACGTAGTTCGGGTATTCACCACTGGTCTACACTCCCACCCATCGTCCTGATAGTACCCACGCTTGTCCTAAAAAAGCTCAGCCCCAAATCTGACACCGATCGCCAAGAAACGCCGGCAGCTAAGTAAGTAATGTAGCCTCTACACCCGGCGCTTAATCAAATACCGGCAGTTGATCAAGGCTAGCCGGTTGATCAAGAAAATACGGTATATAGTCATTTTAATACTTAGGTTCTGTCCATTACGTCCAGCCATAATAGTAATAAATTATATTAATCTTGCAAGCATCCATACTACCGATTACTATCGCGTGACTACAGGAACAGTCAGTCCATGTATATGTGTGTACAATTAGGTCTCAGCCAAGTCATTTTAGTCACAGCTAAGGTAAGAAAAGTTAGTGTTTATGTATATTGCCTTCCATGGACATAGGAAAGGGATATATTGAGTAAAGTGTAGGAAATGGTTACAGCACTCTTTTTGTCCAGCACCCACCTTTGTGCAAATTGTGGGCATGACGCAGACAGAGAACTCTAATATGCAAAAGCTATGGGATGAAAAATTAGTGTCTATGATAATGGGAACATAATGCTCTCCATGGCACAGATATTCTCACACACTCCAGTAGAACATCCCTATTAAGACTGCCCAAGAACTGGCGTCAAGTCGTTTAATATGGGGGTGGTCTCTTTAGGGACGTTTGCATTGGTCTTTTTTTTATGAAGACTTGGGACTGTTATAAATCATCTTATAATAAAGGTGGTATATTTATAGAGGTGGTCTTGATTGAAGGTTCTAATGTACACATAGTCCAATTGGCAAAGTGGTGGTAATCCCTAGTATTTGAACCCATGTGACGCCTTTGGTGTCTTTATGACATCACACTAATCCACATGACGCTGTCATGGCTGCCGCTGTCTGCTATTTTTTTGTTATAAAACCACTAATTAACAACCATCAGGGCCATCTTGACGATGAAAAACATATTCTTGCAAAGCTACACAGTACCATGAACGATCTTCTGTAGTTAGATGGCGTCCAGCTAGTCAGGTTAAAGAGGAGAGATAGCCGAACAAAGTCCAAAAATTAGCGTATTGATATATAGGATGATTTATTATTTCATTTAGTTAAGTAAGCCCGATATGTATTTTCATTCTTTCCGTTACTGTCAGTGCGTTGGTATTTTCATATCGCGCTCTACTCCATCCAAGAGAATTGTTTGCCATATTTCAACAATGCACTTGGTATTCTGCGATCTTACCTGTTAAATTTCCGTGTGCAGTTTCAACTGAGCGTGCATTGCCAATTGTAATTGACCGGCCGAGTTGAGACACAGAGCGAATCCATCAGAATATGTTAGGGAAATACTTTGCCCATTCCCATGTATTAATTATTGTTGATTTCATGTACAAACCATGCACATATGTTCGCAAAAGTTAATCACGTGACCGTGGGTAACTGTATCGTCATATTTCACAGCTGTATACTCAGTATGTCGTCGTCATTCAAACCCCTTGATATTCGGGGAAGTTGGTTACAAAATCCAACCAATGAGAAGCCCCACTGCCGAAATGGTCCGCGGAGTTGAGATCAATAATAACAACGTAATTTTGATGTCTTAGCATTGCTGCCAAGCTCCGCACGATTGCGTAGGTCTACCCCATGGGTTGGTATTTTGAATATGGACTGGTAAAGGCAATGTGAACAATAAAGCCGTGTTGTAAGAGATGATGTACATTTTGTCACTCTTTACAAAAAGTAGAATATTGCTTTCTTTCTCCTTTTTCTTACCATCCCCCACCCACCCCCCGAAAAAACAAGTAAATATCAGATGTGTGACGTAATCGAAAAATGTCTATACAGTGTTTTGTTACATTTATTTGTTTAAATATTATTTATATATGCCATATAATGATATCTATTATATATTAGGAATCATAATATTAAAACGTGGATTCTACTACATTTTAATGTAGAATTTTAATAGTAGAATTCTGATTTGAAATTTTTTAACACGGTTGAAAAAAAATCTTTTAAAAATACCCAGAAAAGTGGAATTTCGGGGACTTGACCTCTTCTAGACTACTTTACACTACTTTAGGGATTGATCATAAATAACGTTACCGGGGTGGGGTTGGGGAGTCGTCCATTTTTGGGGGCTCGAAGAAAAAGTTAACCGACCCCCCCCCCCCCATCAACATGTTAAAAAGTTGAGTGACACCCCCCCCCCCCCCATCACTCCGCTAAAACAAAAGTCCTCTATATAGTCATTGCATATTTGGACAATTGCTAAAAAAAAAGTTCAGCGCCCACCCAACCCCCAAAGGAATTAGAAAAGTTGGACGACACCCCACACACACACACACACACACACACACACACACACACACACACACACACACACACACACACACACACACACACACACACACACACACACACACACACACACACACACACACACACACACACCTTTTTGGACGACTCCCCCCTCCCCGGTATCATTATTTATGATCGTTCCCTAGGTACTAAAGTACTCGTAGTGTGCTTGCTGACAGTGAGGTTATTTTAGTCCATAAATTGCCCCTGTGACTGAGACCAGCGTAATCGATTATGGCATCGTGTTTACGGTGTTCATGTACCTATATTTATAGAAATCATGATTCAATTACTTTGAGATATTTACCTACTTTTCCCCAGCTGGTTATTTATAGAAATAATTATGTAGGCCTACACACATTTTGTCGAATACCCACAAGTAAAAGAAGTTATTTGTGTCTCAAAACTACTTGTGGTGTTATTTATATGCCTTTGGAGATCATGGGCATGTCCTTGTCATGGGGGGCCGTGGGTTGTGGTGGGTGGTTTATCAATTTTATTAAGCAGTCAATTTGTGACAACAAGTGAACAATTACAATCGTCTGATTATTTTTCAGAATGTTAGTCACGTTTTTCATCAAGATTTGTACCTTTTACAATGTGTTACTACGCCATTTTGAATGCAGCAGTGAATCAGAGATCTGACCTAGGGAACTGGACACATACAAGAAATTCTTGAACATGTCTTTGCGAGCACTCTTATTTTTAAGATTGTGTAAAAACAATTGAGAAATGTCTTGCTAAAATCTATAAAATTAAGAGCGGATCACACACAATATTTCGTCCACATCACGTCCAAGAAGTTATAAAAATCTGGTGAACATGGGTGTCAGTGGTCATACACTGCTAACCACGGCCAGCGGCCAATTTGCCGCGCCGTGTGATTTGTGTACAACCTGAATGTACCCATAGTAGCACGTGTTGTTTTAACTACGGCTTGTTGCGTCCTCCCACTCATAGAACACTGCCGTAGCCCGGCTTGTCACTTGTTTCACGTCTGATGCGCGTCTCAATCACGTCCATAGGCAGATCCAGGTTTTTTGAAAAGGGGGAGGGGGCGCACTTAAGAATTTCATAAAAAAACACGAAAATGAAGTATTTTGGTGGGAAAGGGGGGCGCGCGCGCTCTGCGCCCCCCCCCCCCCATTGATCTGCCTATGACGTCTGCCGTCCGTGGTTGGAAGCGCAATAAAAATTTGAACAATTCAAAACTTGTTTCCGCGTCCAACGAAGTTCTGATGTCTTCCCACGTGTATAACTCGACTGTAGCACGTCCTACACTCGTCAATGCCACTGACAGCCACGTCCTGAACCTTTTCGTGAAATGTTAGACATAATGTGGACATGATATGGATGCTGAACCCAGTCGGCCCTTTACACCAATGTTAGTGCAATGTGAACTATCATCAAAATGCGAATATTAATGCAGATTATGTTATGGTCCATGGGATACATGAAAGAATTCAAAGCAGTCGTCACCACCAGAACCAGTCCATACATTAGTCTGAAATTCCATCTACCTCACCCCTGTTTCCAGTATCCCCAACCCACCCAAAAGTTATTACATATAGTTTGACCTTAGGCTAGGTATTCCCCATATTTTCAAGCACAATAACATACTCACTACTCAACCAAACCCCCAGCAAGTCATTGAGTCAGCTCCAAAAATAAAAAATAAACGTGAATAAGTGAAAATGGTGACAAGCAGCACAAGGAGGCTGCTGCCAACGTTTATTTGAGAAAAAGTTGGGGGTCTAAAACCGACCCACATCAAAATAGTGATACAAATATAGGAATAAAATTATCGAGCTTCACCCAACTAGTGATACAATTGTAAAATAAGTAAATATGATACTACACATACCAAAACACTTAATTAAGCTTACTCTAACAATCAAAATAAAAAGAAACATTCATACACTACAAAGATTATAAACCTAACAAAGCAAACTAAGAAGTTGGAGAAATAATTACTAACACCATAGAAGCAAGTATGGAAACTTAATGTACTAACTTATTAGCACAACCAAAAAATTTTTTAAGGGTGGAGGTGGGGAAGTGGAAGGAAAAGATTTGACTAAAAACCCCAACAATTGGGGCAAATTTACAAAACATGCACATTTGCGGAACATGTGCATTTAGATGAATCTATAGAAACGTATTGAATTCCCAGACGACCGTTTAGTCGTAGTAACTACGGGATAAACAAATAATAAATCAACGATGCGACATAACAGGGTTAACTGACCACAAACAGGTCACCAACCACCAAATGTAAACTGCACTTTGTACAAATTAAAAAGTAATTTTTGTAGACAAAAATTCAGATTTTTAATTTGATACTA
>CM032667.1:18485054-18556247 GCA_019095985.1 Streblospio benedicti | reverse complement strand
ATTAATATCTAGCTAGCTACCATGCATCAAAGTGGCCATTTTGTTTAACCACGTGTCTATACAGTTATCATTGAGCTGCCTTGCTTATTAGTGAAGATGCAGTGAATGCTCACTTACTATATGGGACAACAAAATCTTCTTTGATCAATCCAATGTAATACGTCAAGCAACTATTTCACTTGTGCTGCAGTCTTCCAAAGCCCCGATTGTGATATTATTGCATTATCAGACCGACTTTTCTGGCATAATATAGTTGGAGCAAGTCACGCCCGATCCAACAGAACAGGGACCCAGGGACGTTCGCTACGACAACTTCTACCCAGCTCTTGCCAGAAACCCTTTCTTGCCAAAGTCACAAAGCTCGGAAAACTTCAGGTATTATTATTATCATTGCATTCACTTCAGCAGCTGAAGCGAAAGCCTTGTGTTTCGTTCGTTTGTAACTATGTATGTATGTATGTATGTATGTATGTATGTATGTATGTATGTATGTATGTATGTATGTATGTATGTATGTATGTATGTATGTATGTATGTATGTATGTATGTATGTATGTATGTATGTATGTATGTATGTATGTATGTATGTATGTATGTATGTATGTATGTATGTATGTATGTATGTATGTATGTATGTATGTATGTATGTATGTATGTATGTATGTATGTATGTATGTATGTATGTATGTATGTATGTATGTATGTATGTATGTATGTATGTATGTATGTATGTATGTATGTATGTATGTATGTATGTATGTATGTATGTATGTATGTATGTATGTATGTATGTATGTATGTATGTATGTATGTATGTATGTATGTATGTATGTATGTATGTATGTATGTATGTATCTATGTATCTATGTATCTATGTATGTATGTATCTATGTATCTATGTATGTATGTTTGTCTCCGGACAAGCTAGAGCTTTTACGCTTCGCTCTATTTTGATAAAACTTTACACAACTATTTGGTATGATGCAACACCGAAGTGATTCGATTTTGGGCACTTTGTCAATTAAAGTGTGCTTTCCATAGTGCCATTTTGGGTCCATTTTCAATATTTTCTCCGATAGTTTTATTGATGCTTGTGAGAAAGCATTCAAACTTTTTACAATGCTTACATGCTTACTGAACATTAACTGTATTCAATTTTGGCACTTTGCCAATTAGAGTTTACCTTTCAGAGGGCCATTTTAATTATTTTTCTTTCTATTTTTACACCATAGTTTCAATACTGTTCGAAAAATGACCATCGAATTGGCATAGTGGTTATATTGGAATAAAAGTGCTCAGAGAGCACAGCGTTGCTATATTAATGTCGACTCATGGGCAATAAATATATTTACTTTAACCATGTTTAGAAAGCGCCTGCAATCCAATGCCAAGAACATAGATGTAGGATGAGTCACGCACCAAGTTAGACTATTTTTCTGCTTTGATTGCAAAGTAAACATCTTTATTGTCCATGGGTCAATGTTGCTCTAGCGACGCTGTGCTCTCTGAGCACTTTTGATCTAGTAATTATCTCATTTTGTTGCTGTGGTTGTTAACGTTGTTGTTGTTGTTGTTGTCGGCGGCGTCGTCGTCGTCGTTGTCGTCTTCGTCGCCGTTGTTGTTGTTGTTGTTTTTGTTGTTGTTAAGCTGGGGTATATAGATTCATGACTAAGAAATCATAGGGTATGAGCATACGAAGGGTATGTTCATTATTACATTAACTAATTTCCTTTAAAACCCGCTTTACATTATAGCGAATTCCACCTACGTAGCGCTACGTGCACTTGCGAACTGGCAAATTCGTCAGGAAAGTTTGAACATGTTCAAAAAATTTGAACGAACATTTAGTTTGGTTAAAGTTTGCTTCAAATAGTTATGCTGCGGCTACAGATCGCAGAACATTCGCACATATAAGTAACACTTCGTTTGCCTCAGCAACTTGTCGTACAATGCATTTTTGCTACGTTCAATCTTATCGCTGTCTCAATGAAATATTTATGTACGATCGTAGTACCCAGGTGGTGTTGATCAACGATGTACGAAGGTGTCTCAAAATAGTTAATACGATTTTTACTCGCACGTGGTGCATCCTCGATCAACCAATTAAAGCTCTGTGATGCTACGGCTTGGCAGAAAGAAATGATAAAGACTGATACTGTTTGTCTATTTTTTCCCTTGAATGCAATTGTTTGTAGCCACCTGCTGGTTTTAGACAGGAACTACGATTAGAAAAGAAATGTATGCGTTGCACGGGTTCGCTCATGATCGCTCAAGTGTAAAGCGGGTTTTAAGGTGATTTAGGAAACCATGCCTCATGTTAGAGAAATGTATGTGTCGTGAATATCATCCAAATATCCAATACCGATACATATAGAAGGGTGCACAACAAGCCCGTGTGTAGGCCTACACGAAACCCCGTGCATCCAATTGTTTAAAACGAACATAAACAATGTTTAGTAAACAATGTTCTTCCCTAAAACGTATTTCTGAATATCGGGTGTCACCAATATTAATAATTGTTTGGGATTTTTCATTTTCAAATCTTTTATGATGAATAAAATGATATTGCGATGCAAGGGCTTGGTGTGCACTCAAAACATCCACGGGATGTGTGTGCGCTCCTCTAGATGATCCACACGGTAGGCCTACCTATAGTTTACTCATGTCCTGGGTTGTTTGGGGAGGTATTTTTCTTACATCACAGTAACAAGCCTATTGTGTGCATGTTAAAATTTGAAACCCTGACCCGATGTCTATAGACCACAGCGTGGTGCCATACCCCCAATGGCACGTGTCCCACTGGGGGATACACACAAACTAACACTTGTGTGCATGTTAAGATTTGACGCCCTGACCCGTGTGCGCGTGCCCCGGCCTCACTGGTTTGATGACCGCCCTCCAGACGACAGTTACAAATCGCGCAAGGATATCAACGTCTGGAAGAATCAGGTCCAAAAGTAAGTGCATGCATGTTGGGAACCGCATTAATAACAAAAACTATCTCTGTTGATATTTTTAACATTCTATCTGTGTCACACGCTGAATGCTGTTCTCTGATTGGCTGAGAATCTAGGTCATCAGTCAAATGTGTTTTCATATGGGCAGGGCAAGCCAGCGGAATCAAACAAAGAAAAAAATTGACTGTGCGGACAATTTTTTGTCCCTATCACCGTTAATTATGTATCCACTTTCGAACTCAACTAGACGGCTTCGCATAATTGTGTAATTGTTCTAACCATCAATAGACTTTATCGTAGATTCAAGTCACTGTTGGTGTACACACTTGTCAGCCAATGCATTTATTTGCATTATAGAATTATCTTTCAGTTATCTTAGTCTGACACACATTTTTTAAAGCTAGCGACGGGTTTGCCACATAAGAGCTCTACAAAGCAACATATATGCAGTACAAATGCTTACAAACGATGACTGTCAGTGTATGCTAATAAGCACAGGTTGAAATGTTCACTTTGGCATGACTTTCAGGGTTGTCCCACCTCGCCCGCTCTATTCTATGCCTGCTGACAAACACTCGCAAGAGGCGGGGCGGACGGCACACAACGCAACCCCATTTGCCGGTAAATACGTGGACAATGCTACGGGACAGTCTACGGGACAGTCTGTCCCCTCTTGCACAAACAAGGAATCTTCGGCAAAGAGGGAAACTCTGCATCGCCGACATCGTCTGTCGTCTGCGGTAGCACAGTCAGGCAGACTGCGCGGATGTAGCGCTGAGAATCAGCCAATGGTCAGGCCATTTGTAGTGACAAAAAATATGTGGATTGGTGTGAATGGACAGTAAATCCCTACAAGTGGGCTGCAAGTCATGAGAGAGACGCATTATGCTAGCATTCTCTTTGAGTGTTTTTATGATCTTTAATTAAATTATTTATCTTTAATTAAATTCTTTAATGTGTCGAAAATATCTGTTTAAATGGGGATTTAATTACTCTGCATTGTTTAAGTATAGGGGAGAGCGGGGTTAGTTGAGAACCCAAATTCAAAAAATAATTCCGCTTGAGAATGCCACCAAACCCTCCTACCTTTGCGGCTGCGGCACTCACAACTTTTTGCTCATGCCTAAAACCTTTCAGAGTTGCAGGCCCAGCTGACCTGCAATTAATTTTGCCAAGATGTTAACACTGTGTTGGTCTACATACAGGAATCTCTTTTGCACTGTACAGTCAGTGATCCAATATGTACATACTGTGTATATAGCTGTGAGAGAGGACGATGCTAAATGTTTTTTACGGCAATGATTTGTGAGTTCTTGAACCCATCCTTAATCAGTGGAGATGGTCACAAGATATTCACATCTAAAGCACGGAGATGAGACCTGCTGGCCCGTGCTATGGCTATGTCATTCTTATATTAGTTTCTTTTAGTTTCTTATATAATTTTTGGAAATCATATTAATTATTTTTAAAAATTGTTGTAGAATTTATATAAAGGTTTATAACAACATTAACCATAAAATAATAAAATGCCGCCTCTTACTTATGTAACGATATTCAGTTATGCATAGAACTTGCAATAATGACCACTTCTATATTAAGTCCACCTCTATAATTAGACTCAATTCTACTCTCACTTTTCTGTCAAGCAAGCTCCTGCCACTGTATTGACACAGCTGAAGACATCTTCCATTTTTACTATATCAAGTGGCCCTGACGGGACTCGAACTCACGACCCCAAGGTTGTGAGACCAGAATGATACCATTATCCCAAGCAGCGGGCTGTTAAAAGGTTACTCGGACGAACCGATGTCTGTGTCTCTTGATATAGTAAAAATGGAAGATGTCTCTTCAGCTATGTCAATACAGTGGCAGGAGCTTGCTTGACAGAAAAGTGAGAGTAGAATTGAATTCACAAGCAAGACTTGGGAAAAAATATATACAATTATTCATATAATTAGACTATTTTTGTGGTTCCAAATATTCATAAAACCACTATACATTCCACAGAGAACACCTCTCTATAGAGAACACTTGGTTAATAGTCTTACAGGTTATCTGAACTCACAGATGTGTGCGACATTCCCATTTTGTATTGAATTATTATACTTACGGCACTTTGTTCTCCCAGCACTTTACGAGTGAGAAAAATCAACAAGCATTGTCAGATTTTAATGATATTTGTCATGAAAATGTTAAAATGTTTAGTGAAACTGAAAAGTTACGTGTTGGTACTGAAACGATATCATTTCAGTATAAACATGAACGTAAACAGCTTAGTGAAAAAGGCCCCTGGAGTAGAAGCCAGTGCCAGATCTTTAGCCAGAGCCATTTAGTTTCCATTAAACCAGTTCAACTGAGTTCAGCCATGGGATCATATTGAAGTATAGTAATATGTTTTAGATGTCAATATGGTATGATATTTATTCTTTAGATAAAAACACATGTTTATGCATCCAAAGAAATGAAAATTAAAGAAAACTGTACCTTTATATATTTATCTAAAAACTTTCAATTACATTTTATAATCCATATTACATTCATGACCATCTTACAGTCTATCCAAAACCACATGCACTCTATTTCATAAGCATTCATTACTTATGAGCAAACATACCAAATTAACTACACACAAACTTCATACATGTATAGCACATCACATCAAACATCACATTGTTTAATTGTAATTGGTGCTGCAGTATATAAATAAAATAAGCATGACTATATACAAGTGCATCTCATAAAGTGTATTTGGCAGTACAATATCTGTATCCAAATAACCAATTCTCGAGAGAATGATTGGAAAACTGAATTAATCTAAATTCAAAAGAGGGATAATAATAGCACAAATATGATACGCATCATAACAAATAAGTACATGTACTAAATATCAACCTTTTGAATTACAGCAAAACTCTTTTATTATTTCATATATATTTAGAAAGTCTGTATTAAACATATCAGTATAATTCACAAAATTACTTCAACATGATTTTCTTAATCTATTTATAACTTAATATCTCTTAACTAGAAATATAAGTATTATGAAGTAATTCTTTTTTCTTAAGAAAGGAACACGCCCACCAGAGCGGCGCTCCCAATTTTTTTTTTACAACCAGACAAACACCTAATAATGCACATTAAACTGTGCTCACAGATTATTATTCCACTGAATAATGTATTTTGAAGAACAGAAGATAAAAATAAGCTACATGTACTTAATTTCTTTGGTTATCACAAATCACAATAAAGTGTGTCGTGCATAAAAGTAATATATAGTATGATGTATCATAAAATCAACGAAAAGTATATTTCTCTGGTATATGAAAACTGTAAGACTACTAATATGCACTATACTTTGGTGATAAACATACGCTACATAACAGCTAACATAAAATCACACAATTTACCACTTGTGCAAATGTTTTTTCATAAATCTATAGATCCATACATGTACATGTATATAATTTTCGATATTCACGTTTGTCCAATCTGACATTCATATATACTATGGACAAATACATCGCAGAGGGCAGAAATCAACTGAGATTGATGAATGTCCTTTCTTTCTTTTCCCTCTTCTGATGTTTACGTAAATAAACAATAAAGGGGGAAAAGAAAGAATGGACATTCATCAATCACACTTGATTTCTGCCCTCTAAGATGCATGTGCCCACGATATACAAGTATACCCTTGCACAAATGTTTTCATACCACATTCTCCAAAAGATATGGTATGATCCACTGACATATCGATGACAAATGAATAGATGGCGTTAGTGGCTGAGTGCAGATAACGCATTACATGTATATTTCAACATATTATTCTCATGATTGATGACAATGATTGAAAAATTGAGTATTCAAACAAATGACTATATGAATACTTAGCAATTCATCTTCCAATGCACAAACATAACTTTGAACTTGATATCTGGGTACTTTGGATTTGAACTGCTCAAATTTAGTAAAACATTTAAGGATATTTAATCAAATATGTAAAGCTATTTTTGAGCTGTTCAATGGAGCTAGTGAACCTTTAAAGGACCAAAGGTAACTGGATATGTTACAGTGTCAAATTCGTTTAAGTTCCTGATCTTCGCATGACATGGACGCTGAAATGAAGATTCATAAATATGTAATCAAAATTAGTCGTTAATAAATTTTGTTTCACATTTATTGCAATTGCACATCTTTCATGTGTGATGATTTGTTGAATCCTTTGACATATATGCGCACATTAAAACTTATGGCATACACATACATTATTTACATTCATTTGTATTTAAACAGCATCCAAGATTTTTTTTTAAATTACGACAAAAAAAGTGGTGCGTCCCATCATAGTTGAAATATCTGATTAACTTTTCTACTTACTGGGAGACTACAATGTCCACCTTTTGATGGGACCAGACATAAATACACATCACAGGTGATGAAAATATTGCTTGTTTTTGAATGGACAAATTTCAAACTATCAAATTGAAATGCATAGTGGTTTTGGTCAATCTTCTGAGGAAGCGGCCGAACACTTCTATCCATAATGCACCTGGAATATAGAATTACCTGTTTCTTATGATTCAATTGTGATTTCCTTAAGAGTAACCATTGCCCAACAATAATTAACATGCTAGGTACATTTTGTAATGTATCATTTCTGTTCGATTGTGATTACAACCTGTCTTACCGTCATACTTTGAGCACTACATGTATCATTAAATAGGGAAAATTATTTCTTTGTGAAATGATTAAAATCAGGTGATGCATCTTGGAATCCATTTTTCAAGTTTCCAACCAAAAAACTTTAAACAATTTCTGTAAACCACTTACCCATTTTTAATGAGATTATACTTTCTTGGGTCCTGATTAGTATCATCTGGGTGCACATAGCAATTTTGAATGAAAAGTTGAAGATTGCTGTGAGTGCGGTCTCCAATAAGTATAAACAATGGCGTTGCCAAATTAATGTTGGCTTTTAACTTATAGTGCTCTTTAAATTTGTGGTCTTTGTACACGGCCATAGCAAAATCATAAGGTCCTACAGATGATCCAAGATAGCGAACAAAGCTGCAAAGAGGTGTAGGATTTATACATTCACCATCGGCATTCAAACAGAAACAATAAAAATGTATACAGTAACTTTTTCATTCATCATAAAAAACAAGCTCTTAGTTTAAAGAAAGTACATGTTTGTTCAATGTTTCAATACTTACGTTGTATGTTTATTATAAAATGTCTTTTTCATCGCATCTCGATTGTATTTACAGCTCACTTCAATAGATTTCTTTGGTTCTGGTTCAGTTGGAGGAATTTTGATAACAACCTGTGGATTGTCATGATGACTGTGAGATCGTTTATGTTTGAATCTTTTTATCAATTTCTCAAAGGAATTTTTTTTGTTATAAAGTCCTTCAAGGTCTTCCAATTTTTCAATTTCTTTGCGGATCCACCTTTCTGTTATTTGGTTTCCAGAAAACTTTCGTGCATTAGTATTGAAATGATCATATTCAGCTTTTGGATTTTCAATTTGTCTTTGTTTGCGTATGGCATCCTTCTGTTTAATATTAACAGTTATTTTTGAATTATTTGAAGGTGTATCCATGAGGTTCTCATCAATGGCCTGTTGGATTTTCTGTTTGAGCTTGAACAGGATATCATCAAGGGGATCGTTGGTTACTTTTACATTACTGTTGGGAAGATTAATTTTTTCTATTATTTTTATTTTTTTAGCAGGTGGCTGAGTAGTAGTACTTGCAATTGGCTTTATCTTTTCAACAATCTTCTGTTTGTTATCATCTTGCTTAATCATGATTTCTTTGACAATCTGACTACTTGGATCTGGTGTTGTTCTAACAATATCTTGTTCATTAGATTGGTCTTCAGATGTTTTTGAATCTTCCGCAATTTGTGGATTACTGCTATCTTTGATGAAGGTGAACTTTGTAACCTGTGGTGTATTGACACCAGGTGATGCCTTATCATCATTTGGTTTGATTATAATTTTTTGTATTTGTTTTGAAGGGATTGTGGACAGCTTATGAATTCCAGGAGATTTACTAATATAGTGAGTGCTTTCATTTTTGAGAATATTTGCTGTTTTCTTGAAGTTGCCATCGCTTTTTTTGAAGATAGATATCAACTCATAGCTGTATTTTATCTCACTGCCATCTGACGACTAATGTAAAAAGAAAAAATATACTTATAAAGATTACAGCAAAAATAAATTGAATAAATCTTAGGAACCAAGCACAAATTTTCCACATGTATTATTGGTTGAAGGAATATTTTTTCTAAAGCTTAATTACAAGTCATTCACTAGAAACCACTTGCCAGTGCATTACATGTACATGAAAGAATCATTTACATATTTTTCATATTCTAATCACTGTTTACATAAAACAACACATGTCCATAATCATATCATTAATGATTTAATAAATGACTTAATAAAAAAAATACTCTTAACAATTCAACCAAACGAAAATGCTCGTTTGATAGAGGTCCACTGCAAATAAAATTTATCTATATTGTATCCTCATGCATACAGATACATAAATGTACAATATACATCTAACATTGATAGAGAGGGTCATTGAAATAACAGGAACTAAATGCATTTTTCAATAGAAAATTCAAAATTTCATTGTCAGTCATACCTGTGATAAATGAAATAAATCAAATCATAAATCATCCAGGTAATAGATGTGTCAATCAAAAAATTATGCACATATCTTATCAATTTACATCTCAAGCAAGTTTGCATTTTGTCAAAAGTTTAGATTATTAGGATAAAATTGAAAAAAAAATTATGCACGAAAATGACAATGCACAAATGTAGTGTATAATTGATTTGACAAAGAAATCATAGTGAACATTATGACTGGGTGATGAATGATGATATTAATGCTACAGCAAGTTATCTTTGTTGGACACACCCAAAGGAAAGTTACATTCGATGAAAATAACATAAGTTCAAGAGCACCACTTCGTTTTCAAATATGTAGCTCAACTTCCCTCCCGCCATCCATAGATCCAAAAAATAGTGAGCTTTTGCTTATAGGCATCTATAAGCAACTGTATACAATAAGAGTACCTGAGTTACTTGTGGATTACATTCCGTTAATCTGTACTTGAAAACCATTAAACTATCACGCTGTTGAGGCATGCAGCTAAAAAATTAAATTAAACAATTACATGCTTAATCATCAACATCATTTCTAATATACATGAATAAATTTTCATTTGTATGTTAAGAATAGTTACTTTCGATTGTCAACAACACCTCCTGCTATTAGAAAGTGTTTATCAATGTTCTTCACTAGGTCAGTGTCCACAGCCACCTCCATAGTGTCGTCATTGCATGTTATCTAAAACATCATACTTTCATACAATTATCTGTTAATGTACCAAAGTGATTTTGAAATTTGGTTGATTGTACTTTTCTAAAAAAAATTCTATAGAAATTCTTTTATATCACATGGTGACCAACATTCATGAAACATTTTAAAAATAATGCCTTGTTTTTCAATAGCGTCCTCTAGCAACCTTTTATTACTAAAAATCATAATAAAACTGCAATGGAAATTGATTGCATTATATACCTTGATTTCTGGCTCTTTATTTTGAAAAGATATGAACAAATTTGCTGTGCGAAGTGGAACCATTTTACTAATATCAACTTCATCTTTAAGTCTGCAATTCATGTTACTACCTACAACATGACATGAATTTTTTCTTCAAAACATAGGAAACAAAATTTTGACAATAAAAATATACTACTTTATATAAAATCATACCATGCATGAAGACAAAGCCTTTACAATCTTTTTCCTTGTCACATTTCAACATACAATCACTGTGGGTTTTTACTTTCAATTTTGTCATGGTATGACCAGGAAGGTCAAAGTGCACATATTCTTTGTAGCCGTTGTCTCTTACTACAAAAATGAAATGTTAAAACGTATTTAAAATTTTATTCTAAAATAAAAAGGAATGTCACTCTTGATGATTATTGCAGAGAAGCCTTTACCAGCTCATGTTCATAAATCACACCGTGGGCCCACTTGTGGCATTTAACTGAAGAAATTTTGTTGGGTTAGACTTGTAACTTCAAATGCAAAATCGATACTTGTTATTTCTTACTTGGCAATGTCTATGACTGTACATTGTACATGATACATCACTGAACACTTCAGCAGTACAGTGGGGCTTCTGATTTGTAGCAAACTTCCACGACTATTAGGGCTGCGTGATCACGGCTATACACACAGTATACAGCCATAAGATACGAGAATGGATATGTACTTCAAGCAATGATTTTTCTTGTCTTAATTAGCTATGTTTTTTACATGTATTTGAAAGTAAATTGTGGAGTAAATCAAACTTACAGCAACTTTCTTCAGCTTTGGTATACTTTAAAATGTGTGTACAGATGACCATGTTGCTGATATTTTTGTGTAATTAATTGAGTAGAAGACAAAACAAAAGTGTGGCCCAATGTCAGAATCTGTGATCATTGAATAAGTACTCTATCAAATTAAGGGTGTGTACATGAAGAAATATACTCCATCTGTTTTCTGATCAAAACCAATCAAAATAAATGATTTTGGGGCATGCCACATTAGCGCTTCGTCATATGTCACGGCTACATGAGTATATATGTACCGTGATTCAATGATCTTAATATTCATGGAAGTTGACCTCAAAATCCAACTAATCACTAGGCCCATTGCTGAAATGTACAGTTACAATAACAAATGTCAAACATGCAATCTCACATTGATAAGTAAGAAGAACCAATTATTGATTTTGTTTTTGACGCATGTCTAACCCAAAGATATTTTTCAGCATAAAACCTACGACTGGGCCCACGGGTTGATATGAACATGGACTTGAACAGGTGGCGTGAGTGATCATGCCGTGAAAACAGATGATGCATTAGCATAGTATAATTACTTCCCCATGTATTGATTACTAGTAGGCCCACTGCTTTATACCAAAGGCAACTGCATCAATGGGCTTGGAGAAAATTAAAGAATTAACTCTTTTCAAAGTCCATTGATACAGTTGCCTTTGCTTTATACCACATATAGCAAGGATCAATTAGACTTAACATGAGTAATACATGTAGAATCATGATTCCTTGGACTATTTAGAAACTAAAAAGTTAAATTTGAATGAGAAAAGATTTTCAATTGTGTCATCTACTTACTTTGTTTATGGTGTGGACCTGCAACATAAATTAAAAATTAAAAATTAACATCAGTCACAATATATCAAGAATATACTTTATTTCTATTGTTTCTACCTAACAGAGCAAGATGTAAATCTATCATTGAAAATTTTGAACAAAATAAAACATAAAACTTGAATAATTCTGGTGCATTCATAATGAAATAAAATGCGATACAATGGAAACACAAGACTATAACTGTCTTCGAAATTCTCAAGTCCATATAGAACAAAATATTTATGCATTACCCTCTTGGAGCCGGAGCAAAAATCACTTTTTTGCTTCTGACTGCCAAGACTGGCTTTTTACGTGAGTGGCAAGTTTACTGTCGGAGATTTGCATATTGCCATAGATTGTGATTTTCATAAAAGCGTTTCTACATTTCCACTACACATTCAGAAAATGGTCTAATTTCATATTTTTATCATAATAAATAATAAAGATACATACAACAATAATGCGATTTTTACCATTCAAGTCATCGCCCTTTCATTTGACAGTTCAGGGGACCAATTTTAATTGTCATAATATCACTAGTTTTTTTAATTGTAGCAAATTTTTATTGAAGATCCTCCAGAAACACAACATACATCATCATTATATCATACTAATATATGTTTACGTGGTACGTACAAGATTATGAAGTAAAAACGCATTCGAACATGAGTTAATGCTTCCCAGGGATCGGAAAAAAATCCAGTTGACACGGACATCTGTTGCCAATCGCCTACCTTACTTTAGTATGTTACGGCATGCAAGATACATGTATAATCAGATAAGCGTTTGGAGACGAATAACATAAGATTTTCCCACAAAATATCACAACTTCATCAGCACCATGCTTTCTCATATGCAGAATATAGAAACAAGCTGGTGCGTGCTGTTTCATTGGTTAAAACGCGAGTGATTCAAAGAAAGTAGCCTTTCCTCGCAAAAACTCAGACTGTTTTTTTGATAAAATGTGGCAACTACCGTCAACCATGGCACTAAGAGGGTTAATCAAATCTTGTTGAAAACCCTCATATCTTTTAGGAGATACCAAAACTGTCATGAAAAATATAACATTATAAACAAGATCAAATACTTGCCTTGTGGTAAACTTTCCTTTATAGTTACTTTGGGTGGTTCACCTTGTTCCTGTGGCTCTACAAACACATGCAAATTCACACCATTAATACACAAATATACTGTTAATTAAAGCACTGATTATCATGTAGAAACACAGCATGCAACAATAAAGCCCTGTAAGAATGGATCCTATTTTTTAGGAGGTGGTCAGAAATCGTACATACTTTAGCATGGGCTGAAAAGTAGAAAGCAAGTAGTACAAAACAGGAACTTTAGAGAATCTGGGTAATTTTCGTTTTATAGCCCTGAGAAAAAATATATACCATTTTAATGGAAAACAATTATATTTTACACTAAAAGGGCCGAATTCTGGTTACATTACCCTATTTTATTTCTAAAATGGCACACCAGGACTTTTCATCTTCTGTTTTATGTGTCAAAATTATTCTTAAGATATTTTTATTAAACTGAAAACCACAATATGTGTTTTACAAAATTGTATATAAATTTTACACTCATTTAAAAAGAAACCGATATACATGTACACGTAAAGAGAAAAAAAAAATAATTTCAACCATTTACAAATTTAATCATATGTCCTTACTTTGTTTGACTATTATTTTTGTTTGTTCATCTTTTGCATCTGAAAAACCAACGGTACATAAATAATAGTTGCAGAATATCAAATTATAAGGGAATGTGTAGTTGTTTGTATGACTGAGTCTGTATGGAATGCATGTTATTGGATTTCAGACATACACGTGCTTAATGAATGAATCTACTTTCTAACAAATGCTACAAAAATACATATCAATCAATCATATCAAGTACTAAGTTTATTTGAGCAGGTCCTAAGTATTCCATATTCAGATTGTATATCCTGGCTGCCCAGTCTACATCTCAACCATCCTCTCCAAGGCTTTTTTGTGCTCAACTTTTCTGAATGACCGCCTCCCAAGTCTGCTTTGGATTTGTTTTTCCTTTCCTTCCTTCTATTTCTAGTTTTCTTACTTTGCTAATTCAACCAGAGCTGCGCTCAACACACCTGTGGCAATATCATGCTAAAGAACTAAGTTTCTGCTGGGTGGCTCAACATGACCTCGCCATCTCAGTCTCCCTTTTACGAAGCACACTCTCAATATCTGAGATACACAATTTCTCCAGAAGGCTCTACACTGATATCAATGTAAGGCTTCACACCACACATCCAGCAGATCATAGCTCTATTTCTTCTCAGACGGGCCCTACATTTGCACCCATGAATATGGGGGCTGCGGGCTAAATTGTATGTTTTTCTGCGGAAGCGGGTGCGGATTTGAAAATTTTCTGCGGGTGCGGGTTTTAATCATGAAAAAAAATTACATTGCAGGCTCTTTGCGGGCTAAAAATCATGAACAGAACCCGCAAAGAAACCCACATGATCTATTTGTTACAGTTTACTACTTTATCCTCAAGTATTACACATAAACTATGAATGTATCTCTTTCACTAGATGCATATACTGTAATGATATTAGTGTGACATGAACATGATATGGCCATAGTTGATGTATTCCAAATGAATTATTTTACAATTTACACAAGATCGTAGGCACACATGTTCACTTCATTGTTGGGTTCATGTTCTTATGATAATCTGAATTATGTGATGATCTTCTCAAGTGAATGCACTTGAATGAAAGTTTGTTAGTATTCATCAAAGAACTTGTTCTAATTTAGGTGAAAGTTTCATAAAGATAGATCATACAGATATTCAATGTAGTTTCCAATACAACCTATGGCAAACATATCTTCTTTCATGGCCACATGTTAAATATGGCATATACGGTGCAAAAGTCCGGGTTTAACTAGGGCCATGTACTAGGGCCATGTGAGAAACTACTAGTATAACTCTATGTGCCATATTTATGAAACTTTCACAGATGTCAGAACAGGGTTTTACAAGTAGATACTGTGAAAATTTCATTCAAACAACTTTCATACATTAGGAGACAATCCTTTAATTCCATTAAAGTAAAACATACAAACTTTACTTATTCTTGTTTGAATATGGTCATAAAATTATGTTCAATTTTGTTGATTGTCGCATTCAAAAATTACTACATGTATTTCAAAGTTTTTGGTTTTGACAACTGAAAACTATTATCAAGAATGACGTCACATGGAGGTGTCGCGCATGCGACATCATGGGAAGTTCCAACAACTTAGGAGGGGGCCGCCCCAGTGGACAGTCCCCGTTGTAGGACCTTCCGTCACATAGAAGTGTGGCGCATGTGACATTATTCTTGATGGTGGTCTTCAGGTGTCAAGACGGAAAACAAAGTATGTGATATGCATATTGAACAAGCTACATGCTACACTTTTGGCAATAAATTAATAGATGTTAGATGGTCACTTTATGATGCCATCTACATTAGTTGGCTTTGCAAGCCTCTGGCAATACATATACATGTACTGTGAATTTGTGTTACTGTAGTTTAGTCAGGACTTGGCATAGTACATTTGTACATACAGTGTACATGTCAGCAATATTTATCGAAAAGTTAACACACCAGATCAGGAATAAACCAGCGAAGTAAAGTGTTTGAAAATTACAAAATCTACTGTATTTTGGGGAAGTTGATGTTATGTCCTATAAGTTAACACGATATGATGCTATATACTCACGTTGTTTAACAGCTATTTTGGGAGGTGCATCATCTTTCACTACAAAACAAGAGTTATTCTTCATAATTCGGGACATCATTTAGGGAAATTTAATAAACAAAATGAATATAATAAGCTCCAGGGTTCGACATAAGTGGTAGACCTGTAATAATAATAATAATAATAATAATAGTTTATTTTTAGAGTATCACATTCGTAAATTCACGCTCTTGATACTTAACAATGTGAATAGAAATACATAATAAAAAATACATTATTAGTTCAAATGGAACATATTACATCACAGCTTTAAAAAGTTGACAAGACATTAAAAAGAGCTATAAAATAGAACAGAACTCTTAAGTACTGTAAATAGCTTAATTAAAACAATGACTTCAGATAAAAAGCAGAAGCTTATCTAATTTAATACAATGTATATAACACCTGAAAAGGCATAACAGTGAATTATAAGTGCTGTCAGATGACAACATTAAAAAACAGTGGTTTCTGATAAGATAAGATTGTAGCTAAGATAAGATCTTTAAATATAAATAAAGCACTTGGAAAGGCGTAAACATTTGACCTAACAAATTATACATTCAGTCATATGAAAATCATAAGAGGATACAGGAGTAACAGTATTAACAATAAAGTCTGATCAGAATAGGAGTATTTTAGCTTCCAAATGCTTTCAGAAACATGTGGGTTTTCAGGAGCTTTTTGAACTCCTCCAAGTCGTCACATGTTCTTAATTCCTTTGGGAGTCCATTCCATAGTCTTGGAGCCACTACACTGAATGCTCGAACCCCATATGTTTCGAGATTAGGGTATTTACGCTCCAGTAGGTTTTGATCACTTGATCGTAGATGTCTGGAAGGTATGTGACGATGCAATAGGTCCTGAAGATATTTTGGTGCTTGGTGCTGAATGCATTTGAATGTGAGTAGACAGATCTTATAGTCAATTCGAAACTTTATTGGTAACCAGTGTAGTCTCTTCAATATTGGTGTTATTCTGTCGTATCTTGATGCACGACTCACAATTCTGGCTGCAGTGTTCTGGATCAATTGCAGTTTATGTACATGTTTTTCTGATAGTCCAAAGAGCAGGGCATTGCCATTGTCTAATCTTGATGTGATGTACGCATGTACAAGACTTACTGCAGCATCCTCCGTCAGGTTATATCTTATTTGTCCCAGCATGCGCAACTGACCTGTAGCCCTGATCTACCTGAAAACTGGCCGGTCTACCAGCTTTTGCCAGTAGGTAGACCTGTGGTCTACCTGGTTTTGGCAGTTCCATTATGTATTATTAGAAAAACAAAATACTGGTGTCCAACAATCGTTTGAATCATCATCCTTATTTTAACAACACGTGAGTGCCGGCCTACTTGATTTTGAGTCGGTCTACCTGATTTTTAAACTTGGTAGACCCGTTGTCTTCTGCCTTACCAGTCCTTATGTCAAACCCTGAGCTCATCAAAGTATATTAACCCTCTTTCACTTAAAACTTCAAAACCGGCTAAAAAGATGTCGCCTTCATATCACCCCAAACTGGCGAGCTTATTTCACGTTTACTACTGTCAAAAAGCTTCACCCTCATATAATTTGTTTGTGGTATAAAACCCGTGTCATCATTGCTATTAAAACTAGATAACTATGTAAAACCATATAAGGAATCATCGTACATTTTCCATTTTACTGTTACTTTAATATTTTAAGAGAATAAATAGAAGTTTCGTTTGACTGCATTAGTTTGCATCTATCAGCGCCGATTGAGCAAAATAGATAAACCTTGATATTTGACCGACTTGTAGACATAGTTACAGCTGTTTGATTTTATCAAAAAAACATATTTGTGTTCATAAACAAATTTATGGTCATAATAAATCTTTTACAAAAATATCTATTTATATACATTTGTATTTGTAATCATTTTCTAATTACCGGCATGTCCATAACAACTCAAAGCAAACGAACCTGTTCCAAGACGATTCGAGCAGTGCTCTTTCTGGGCAATGGAAAATTGGAAATATAGTGCTTTGTTTTAAAACATATGAGGCATTGGGCATGGGATAAGCTAAAATGGTTTCTTCACATATATGTGAAAAGACCATCGTAATACATGCGTTCTCATTGAAATCACAACAAACTGAAAATTGCTATTGGTGCTACATTGAAAAATATTGCATGGATATTAAGGGCTGTCATAGAAGGAAATGTTAGTGAGAACAGGTTAGATATTCTGGAAACCAAAAAATATTTTTTAGAAAATTGCTGGAGTTTTTTTCAAATTATAAAAGATATAGTAATATCTATGCCAAAATGCTAGAAAAAGATACTGTACTCCGGCAATACAGTGAATTTGTGCAAAACATTAATGTTTTGCTGATTGTTTAGTGAGGACTTGGCATATTACGTACATGTACAAGATATTTGTTGAAATGCTAACAAACCAGATCATGAGTAGAACACCGAGGTAATAAGCGTTTGTACATTACAAAACCTACTGACTTTCCGGGCAATTGATTATATGTACATGTTGTACAAGTTCATACTACATGTATACGAGGCTACACTCACCTTGTTTAATAGTTATTTTTGAAGGTGTATCACTTTTCTCTACAAAAAAAGATTTATTCTCCATGATTGCAAAAATCATTTAGGGAAATTTAACAAACAAAATAAATAAAAAGCTAATGAAAATTTTTTTTTTAGATATTCTAGAAACAATAAAATATTTACAGAAAATAGCCGTGTATTTTCAAACAGAAAAATATAGTAATAGCATTCAAGCCAAAATGCTAGAAAAAGATTTGCCATTTACATATACATATTAAATTTTAAGGGACAGAGAACTATTTGCGTGCACAACCAAATAATGGATAATAACTGATGCAATTGGAATGCAATATGTGATAATGATTAAAAAAAATTGCAATTTAAATAATTCTAAAATGAAAGGTTGGAATCAGTGTCAAATTTCTGAGTACTTGGCAACTTTGTATAGCAAGACGACAAATAAAAACATGAATCTCACCATTCAGATACACAGCAAACTTGCTACCTGGAAAAATTAACAAAACTTTATACATCCAATTGTCAGAGAAGAGTTAATGTTTCATTGAAATACATATGTGAATATGTTTGTGTAATATAACATTCAAAATATGCCTCCCATTCACAAAGCAAATATCTGAATGTTAAGTTCATTTAAATAATATTGATCACAAAGTTAATCAGATACATACCTTGGCATGATTCACTATCTTTGCACGACTCATCCTCTAGTTCTTTTTCTACCTCTTTTATCATTCTTCTGAAAAACCTATTTTTGAAGAAAAACATCAATTTATGTACATGGAAGAGAGATTAAACCAAGTAACATAGATAATACATACTAACATACATAATAACTGAATGTATGTTTGATTCATCCTGGGTTTCTTTATTCATGATTTAAGAATTTAATGGATACCAATAGAAACCATTCGGCCCGAAGAAGTTGTTGCGAAAACAACCAAAGTCTCGCCAAAATGGTATTAACAATGGTTTCTATTGGTATCCATTAAATTCTTAAATACATAATAACAGTTGAAAAACAAAATGGCCGCCCTGAAACGCAACAATCTCCCATAACTCCCCTAATATCTATTTTAGAAAGTCTAAGATGATTTTAGTGTGTTTTATGATATTTTTGAGGGCTTCAAAGTTGAAAGTACTGATAGGTTTATCTAATAAGCTTCATTTATATATTTAACATGGATTTTATTGGCAAAAAATCAAAATGGCTGCCCGAAAATGCCAAAATCTCCCATAAATTCCTTAATGTTTAGGTTAGAATCATGATGTTAGTATCTCTACCTATGTTTTTAAGTTCTAGGAAGTTGGCGTAAAAGTGTATTCTATATACATTATGTATACATGTGAAATGGATATGCAACGGTATGAAGAATAACCTCGATTTATGTGAAAATTGTTACTAATACACGTCAAATGAAATATGATGCAAGATTTGCATTATCAAATACCATTATATAAATATTATTCATATCTGGCGGCAAAGATGTGCCATGTGCCACAAGGGTGTAAGCGTTAACACCATTGCCTGCTTAGAGTGCAAGCTCTGGGTGCACAAGCACTACAGTGATATTACTGGGTGGCTCATGGCTCTCACAGATCATGCATGTCCAAGATGTCAGCATGAAGCTCATACCATTGATGATGGGCCATAAGCATATGAGCATATTTTTTGCCGCATTTGGATAGGGAGGTTGTCATTCACATCGATTTAAGCAGGTTTATCCAGTTAACAGGTTCGAAATAAACAGGTCATTTTTACAAATTATAGTACCATCCGCATATATATATAAGGACCACAGTTATTTCCGTATATCTATTACATGTAATTACTACAAATTATTTTGGCACGTCCGTATTTTGGGATTTCCTATGAATTTGAAAAAAAAAATGCAAAATCAAAGTGAGCTTCAATGAGTAATGACAATATTTTCCAAATTTTCTAAGTTTTACAACTTATTTTAGAGGATAAAATGTGAACCACACTCAATATAGGAATTCCACTATTTTCGGAAAAAATTTTGATACTTGTTATGCAAACTACATGTATGAGTGTTTCTTTTCTTGGATAACCAGAGGTCCTTATACACAGACAGTACTTTATCTAATAGAAATTTTGAAGGGAGATTAATTTTTCCTCGAGCTAAGCTGGTGCTGCACTTATGCAAGCTCAGAGAAGGAGAAAAACATATTATTGTAATTAGCATAAAGATGAAATAAATACTTTTTACTTGCATCATGTTTAATTGTTATAAAGATGATGTAAAAATGTAACAAGATTTTTTTTTACGTTATATGTTGGTTTCAATGATAAAATATGACAAAACAATAAATAGGTGTTACTTACTTATCACTATTAGCTTGTGCCTCAATAACTGCCTCTTTGCTCTTCACTGTATATAGAACTGTGCCTAACTGTTTGAAACTCTTGGTAATCTTAGACAACAAATTGCAGTTTGTCTTGGTATGTCTGTTAAAGAAAAAATATTTTATTAAGTTATAACTTATATACTATAGAATTCAATAATACAAATATGTTTATACTAGATCAAAAGTGTTCAAAGAACAGGGCGTCGCTAGAACAACGTTGACATATAGGTGCTTAAGATATTGCATAAGTATGAAGGTTGTAGTTCATGCAGGAATTCAGAAATAATGAAATCTTTAAAAAAAACTTGAAATTGCTCCGGAACCTATACTTTTCTTGGCAAATAGCTAAAAATTGAAAACTCATAATGCAATCGTAAAAATGAATATAAACAGTGAACCAATTTTGAAGATTTTGTCTTCAAAGGCAATGAGACTATTGATAAAAATGTTGAATATGGAACCAAAACGGCACACTTTTATTGGCAAAGTGCCAAAGATGAACATATATGATTGTTCCTAATGGCTATGTATGTGAACATAGAATGAAATTTTGAGGTCATGGTTCAAAAAGTATTGAAAGTATTGAAGAAAGTAGCAAAAAAAACTAAAATGTCTATAAACTGCTACACAATGCTGGGCTCTCTGAGCACTTTTCTTTTAGTTGGCAAAGGGCCAACGTTCAACATTGGTTGTGGTCACCAGTCCCATAATATTGTATGAAATACTCAAGTCATGTGTCAAACTAAATATGCCAAAATTGGCTGCCAATGGCCTTTTGGAGTAAACACTTTGTTTGGCAAAGTGCCAAAATTGGACAATGATGATGGTCACAAGGTATATAAGCATTGTATCAAATTTGGAACTCATGATTCAAGCTGTATTGAAACTGTTGAAGAAAATGACAAAAATGACCTAAAATGGCCTTCAGGAAATCACACTTAAATTGGTATAGTGCCAAGATTGAATACATATGATGGGCATGTAAGTATTTTACCAAGTTTGAATGTGTTCATCCAAGCAGTTTTAAAGATACTACAGAAAACGTCCTAAATGGACCATAAATAGCCCCGTGTAAAGCACACTTTAATTGGCGAATTGCCCAAAATCAAATCACTCCGGTGTCGCATCATGCCACATAGTTGTGTAAAGTTTGAACAAAGTCGGTTTATCGATATATCCTCTAGCTTGTCCAGAGACATATATACATACACGCATATTGACATACAAACGAAGTGATCACAAGGCTTTCGCTTCAGCTGCTGAAGCGACGCAAACATACAGTGTAAATAAAATTAGAGATAAAATCAAATAGTAAGGTAGACTCTGTGACTAATAAAGATAAATGTACACCTGAGCAAGAAATAGTTAAGTCCTTTGCAATTTTTGTATTTGTTACATTGTGTCAAACAGTCATGTTCATTTTCCACGCGAACCATATCAATTGTATCTCCCACGCCAACTTTATCTTCTTCAAAATGGTAGTCATAATGATAATTGACTGAAAAAAGATGACATTTCACATTCAAATCACTTTCATGATACAGTAAATCTCCCCAACAACGGAGCAGTGTTGGAAAAAAGCAACAACTGAAGGAATTGCTGTGCATTAACATTTTCCCCTATATAGATAAGTAAAAATTGGAGTAATCAACAGAATGTCCTTTGCAACGAACAACGGAAGGCATTTTGGGTGACAAACAACGGAATTAAGCTTATTTGCTTCGTTTGTTCTTTGTTTATTCCCGCTATTGCTCGTGGTTTTGATATGTCGTAACAAACAGAGACCTTTTTTTAGTCTCGATCATCCAGGATCTATGGTGGAGTACACTCACCAATAATATATGCAATAGAATGCGGTTTAGTAAGGCTAACGACCCATTCTGCCCATGCGCTGTAGAACGGAAGCGCCATGTTGAAAAAAATAACAAGGGGAAAATTTTACAGTAATTTTTAATTTATGGACAAAAAGCTAAAGATTGTGTTTGTAATAAAGTGCCCAGGGAATAGACATTTACATATTGTATTTATCATGTATTTATCAGAGAACTGCTACTGACAAACGGACACTGCATTCGTCTTGACAAGCAGAATTTAATAATAACGTTCCGCATTGAGCGATAATGGATGCCGATGGTACACGTGAACATCATGGTCACATCACTAATCAGCGGAAACCCCCTCCAACGGAAGGAATTTGGACTGCAAAGTGGGTTCCGTTGTTGAGGAGATTTACTCTATACATTAGGAAAAAGATCATAATCTTCTGTACATCTCCATTTCAAATTAAAATATAAATAAACAACAACAAATAAGCCACAATTACCTACCCGGTAGATATGTCATGCAGTGTATCAGTTACTAGTCTTTTTGTGATAAGTTTTAACATATTGCTTATGAGGCAGAAAAAAAACACACTTCAGGATATTTACAAATTTTGAACAAAAGACAAGTGATAAGAAATGATGTCTCTTGACACCTTATACTTTGAAGTGAAAATACATGTAATATGGCAGGTGGTTTGGTGGACATCTATTGATGTCCTGTTATTTTAAGTACTGTTTGTTTGTATTTATTCTGTTGCTCCAATTTGTAAGAATAAATTAATATTTAGCCAACAGTAATAATCTTATTAGTAATGATACATTCATTCACCGGTAAAATCTTAATAAAATAATACCATATCATACTTAACCCTCATCCGTATTTAAGCAAAACATCCTAATCAGTAAATAGGGGTCCATTTGGACCCAAATAATTTCATGTCATTCTCTATTCAATTCTTGATCTTACAAATACATTCATATGATAATCATAACTGTGTCAGATAATAATAAAAATGAAGAAACAGTTATGTGCTTATAATATAAATATTTTGATAGGTCAAATCATTGAACAACCCTGTGTTTCTGTGCTCAGCTGGTCTGGGGTCCATGTGGACCCCAATAAAATTGTTTTGTATAGCTCCTTATATTCAACCAAATAAAAATTAGCCCTTATTCATAGACTGTTCTCAACCATGCAGACCCCAAACAAATATTTTTCATGTACACGCTTATATTTAATCAATTCAAATACATATAATCTTTAGGCCTGAAAATGGCAAGACATAAGGCAGAGTAAGGTGACAACTACTTAAAGGGTCATGAACAGCAAACACCTCCTCTGACAATTTCACTTAATAATTTTATTTTTCTATTTTCTTGACATGTTGCACCTAATAACTTCCAATTTTACAATCATAAACACGCGTTTGATAGAAAATTATAAATAAATTAAAACAGAGAGAATAACGAGTGGATTGACATTGGGAGGTTCCGTACTAATAAGAGGACTGTAGCCTTTATCACTCCGTGCGCCGTAAGCCGAAATTCGACTGTCGGAAATAGTTATCAAGGCTGGATGTTATGGAATTCCCTCTTTGTTTACAAAACATTGGGGTGGGTACATTTCCGGGTACATTTCAATAAACAGGGATACGAAACTGATTAATTATGAAGAAATGAAAAGCTGCATATAGATAAAAATGTATATATTCAAATGGCTCAGCAAGTACTATTTATGTGGCATAAAAAGTTTATATGACATGAAATTCACCTGTTCATGTCTCTTTAAAAGGAAAAGACGAAATACCAAGCAGATAAAAAAGTATACCCCTGGGGTCTGGACAAAACCTCAATGTACTGGTTAAGGATAATAAAATTAGTAACTTAATTTTTTTTTCAAAACACTAGACATTCAAAAAGGTTCACATCCATGGCATTGTGAACATTCAAAGTGAACATTCAAAGCTACTACTTACTGGTTGGGCCTTGTGGTGGTAATTGTGGAGTTGTTGGCTTTGGAGGTATTGGCCGTGGAGTTGTTATCTGGACAGGTATAGGTTCAGGAGTGATGACTCTGGTAGTTAATCTTGGAGAAGGTGTAGTTGTCGGTCGTGGCATTGTTGTTGTTGTTGTTGTTGTTGTAAAGGCTGGCCAACAAACAAATTTAGAATAAAATAACTCTTCACATTATTGTAATGGTTTAAATTACCAACAGATGAAAAGGCTCGAAAATGTCACATACCTACTTGAGGGTTCTTTACGATATACATTATTGTACCAAGTTGTTTTGTATCCTGATCAACTTTGGACAATAACTTGCAATTAGGTTTAACAAGCCTGTAGTAAAAAAAGAGTATGTAATTATACAGCGCATTTACATATACATTTGTAATTTATACTTTAAATGTCAGCATACAATGTATATGACTCAATCTGTTTTTATATGGTTTGTACAAAATATTCATATACACAATATAAATATTCCAGGTGTAAGGGTGAACCATCCACATTAGAGAGCTCAGGTTGATAGGAGCAATGAATATAATTTTACTAAGTCAATTTCTAGTAAAAACATTTTATTTTACAGACGCTATTTCATTAACACAAAAATACATCAACAGTACATGTCAAAATTATTCTCCGCAAATTTACAGAGATTGCATAAAATATAGTAAAGATTTTATATAATACTCTTGGGATGGCAAAATTTTTAAACTTTTTTTATTAGATATGTTCATGCAGGTGTTTGAGCATTCTAGTTACTGTAGGCTCAAACCATAATCCCTTTCTTGATGACTTGAGCATGTGCCAACCGGGATGAGGTGATTTTAAAGTACATGGACATTTATCACAGTAATTATTTCAATCTTGTCATATATATACGTTACTCAAAAGCCTGCCCTTGTTGCAAATCCGAGCTTCTTTGTGTCACGTAACAGGAATTTCTCTCTCCCATTGCTTTGAAGTCATGAAACATGCATTTGAATGTATTCACTGTAAAAATATATCAAAAATAGTATACAAACCTGAATGTGTAAAAATTCAGTCCTCTGCAGCTACTTAGCCTATTGCATTCTTCTATACAGGAATTTTTATTGTCTACTCTAACAACATCAATTTGCTTCCCTACTGCAGCAAAATGTTCTTTCAGTCGGTATTCATATGGGTAAATTTCTAAAGCAGATAGAACAATATGAAATACACATGATTTAACAAGTCCTCGTCTGAAGCATAAATGATGGTTCACCCTGAAATTGGGTTAACTTGGATGTACAACAGAATGTTAAACCATAATCCAACAGGGACATGTAAAAGTTTGGAACCATAGGCAAGATGTTAGTTGGGCTAAAAATAACTGAGAACACCCGGTACCATTTTTCAGTTTTTAACATAATATGTTGTTGCCAGTACCAGTATTTATCGTTTACAAATGTATCAAACAAATAAGGAAAAAACGCCTTGGCTACTTGGATATTTGGGCATGTATATGCTTAATAAAACAGTAGATCACCAGCTTGTAACAAAATTTAAATGCACATGTAGCTACTTACTGATATATGGTGGCTCCATTGGCTGTTCCACTTGTGGTTGTGGAGTTGTGGCAGTAGTTGTAGGTGGTATTGTTGTTGTACTGGTGGTTGTAGTCCGTGGTTTTGGAGTTGGCATTGGTGTAGTGGTTGTTGTTGTGGTTATAGTCCTTGGTTTTGTGGTAGGCGATGGTGTACCAATTGTTGTAGGAAGTGTTGGTTCGGGAGTGCTGGGTTCAGTAGACAGAGTTGTTGGTGAACCAGAATCTGTTGCAGATGAAACAGATATTAAAGTACGTCCCAAAACCCACTATTTCCCACATGAATATTTTAAATCCAGCCCGCTCTTTGTAAAAATTCACCTTCCTTGAATGAATTCATCGTGTTGGTAACCGAACAAATCTACAATTTTTACAGCATTCTTGAAAATGTCTACAGATGCAGACGAAACTGTCAAATGGTTAATTATTTTTATGTGTTGTGAAAGATGAAAGTAGATTTACACGATTACCTTGTTTGGTGTAAAAATTACTTGCTGAGGTGATAACACACTCCACTAGAACATGTTTTATATAATAAAACTTAAAAATTATCCTGATTTTGGGGAGTATTCACAGCACTTTCATAAATGAAGTATCTCATGTCTATATTGTTATATTATATGTATCACAGTATGATATATGTATGTGCATAATCATTTAACTTTTAGAGGTGAGGTCAAAGCTTCGTTATGGTGTAACAGTGACACACCAACATGGTCATGAAAACTGCTATTAAAACAGCAAAAATAATTACTGAACAGGCTATAATATTTTTCAAGTGTGGAAACCTCATTATGTGTTAGAACGCTGGGAGATGAATGCATTTATGTCAACTACACACTCTTACGGCGATGTGAAACTTGATGACTTACTATATTGATCCCCATACAGCTCCCATCGTAAGCAAATATTTTTCTCCCATAACTTGGGATGTATGCGGACGGTTAATGCAATAAGTGATGGATTGAATCTGTGTTTCACAATTGTATCTTGATCGCTATTTCCTGAAAAAATCTAAAATATAAAAAACATGGTTATTAAAAGATCTGCAACACATAAACAAGTATAGCATACAATTAAGAGAATATAAATTTACTTCATGTACATTTGTATATAATAACATATCTCTTTTTAATTACTCATATTTAATCAGTAGTCAAAGTTACAGAATTAGGTAGAAAAATACTACTACTAGTCTGCGGAACAATTAATTCTTAATAAACATCACACATCATGATTTATATGTATTTATTTTTATGATAAACCCATCTGTCCTACTCCAAAATTGACAAAATTCTACTCATAATATAAAGGTATAAGCGCTTAATCCTGACTCTGTTTAAGAGATTCTATACAATACATATTCTATGTGATTTTCTTTTTATAGCGTATAAATTAATAGCTGTATACGCGGCGCTGCTCGGATTGAAACAGAAGAGATCCCGAACACATTAAATCATCATCCATCACCATCCTTCCCTCTGTACCCTTTTCCTCACACCAGCTCTCGTCAGCACACGTGTGTGATGGATAGAATACACCTCCATCACCTTCCTCCCATTGGCATAAGTCATAGCCATATACACACTACATGTATATGTCAATGATTGATCCCTCTAATATCACTCCCACCAGCTTCTGCTACCTCTGGTAAACATGTGTGGAACAGATTAAATATTCCACCCTCCTCTACCCTTCCTTTGGCCGTCACGCCACCCCCCTCTTCTCTTCCCAACCCTCTCTACGCCATCCTCATATAAACAGGTGTATGGTCCAGATCAGTCTAAATGCATCTCCATCACCCTCTTCCTACTGCTAGGGTTGAAACATGAAATCTGGAACAGATTAAAATTTATGCTCCCTTCCCCTCCCTTCCTCTCCAACATATCATCTGCCATCAACCCTCAACAAATCTGGGCTGGAACAGACATCTCTCTGTCCCCCATCCCTCACAACAGCTCCGGTCAGTATACAAGTCTGGGACGGATTAAATACACCTCCATCACCTTCCGTCCATAGTCATATGTGACAGCCATACACACCTCATGTATATGGCAATGATTGATCCGTCTAATACCCCCTCCCCCCAGCTACTGACTCATGGCAACCGATTAGATCTGGAGCAGATTAAATGTTCCCCACTTCACCTCATTTCCTCACAACAAACCATAACCCCTCCCCCTCCCCCCCATTCCCTCAAACCACCACCACCTCAGCCCAATATGAACACACAAATATACATTACTTATTTAGTTCATCTTTTCACAACACAAACACAATTTACTGTTGACAGTTTTGGCAACTCCTGTTACCATTTTCAAAACGTCTCTGCGCATGTCAAGGTCACTCAGCACGACTTCCGATGCCGAAAATCGGGTCGTACACCTGAGAGAGTTAAAAGGCTCCCTCGTCTCGGTTCATGACCTGCTATCTTTATCGCCTCCCTGATGGTTCTTGTTCTCCAATCTCCCTCCCTATCCAGTACACTCACTTCCTCCCAGTCTATCTCATGATTATTTTGTTTCACATGGTCTGTGATCGCACTCTTGTTGATCTGGGTGAAAGATTCTTTCCTCGCTGCTCTGGTGAAAGATCCCCCACTGTTCTGCTCCACATCCTTCATGTGTTCTTTTACACGGGTGCCCAGTTTTCGGCCAGTTTCCCCAAAATACACACTCTTGCAAGACTTACATGGAATTTTTGTACACCACTTCACATTTCTCTAGCTTATCCTGTTTGTCCTTAGGGTGAACGAGAATGTTTCTGATGGTCTGTAGGGGCTTCACCGCTGTAGACACTTGGTGCTTATTGAGGATACGTGAAATACCCTCTGTTACCCCTTTCACGTAAGGTAAGATGACTAAACCTTTGGAGCCTGCTGAGTCCTTATTCTTTTTCTTTCTCTTGTCCTTTCCTCCTTCCTTCTTCCCGTGTAAAAGAACACATGAAGGATGTGGAGCAGAACAGTGGGGGATCTTTCACCAGAGCAGCGAGGAAAGAATCTCTCACCCAGATCAACAAGAGTGCGATCACAGACCATGTGAAACAAAATAATCATGAGATAGACTGGGAGGAAGTGAGTGTACTGGATAGGGAGGGGGATTGGAGAACAAGAGCCATCAGGGAGGCGATAAAGATATGAGGACAGAAGCAGGTCATGAACCGAGACGAGGGGGCCTTTCAACTCTCTCACGTGTACGACCCGAATTTCGGCATCGGAAGTCGTGCTGAGTGACCTTGACATGCGCAGAGACGTTTTGAAAATGCTAACAGGAGTTGCCGAAACTGTCAACAGTAAATTGTGTTTATGTTGTGAAAAGATGAACTAAATAAATAATGTATATATATGTATTCCAACACGATGAACTCGTTCAAGGATATGAACACACAAAGCCTTTCTGCACCCATCCACAATATAGGTGACTGTACTGTGACGTGCAACATACGTTTGACTTACAGAAACGTTTAACGTGTATAACGTACGTTTAAAAAAACATGGCGCTGTAAGCAGCATGACAAACATTTCTAAAATATTCTTTTTTCTTGTTTTTATCACTAAAACCAATTTATTTGGTTGAAGTGTAAATATTATAACGACCACCAAGTTGTCCTGATTGTACATACATAATTTGGAGTGTTTGTTAAACGTCTGGAAGCAATAAGAGGGTTATAAGCCTTTTGTGACAAAAAAAATCCCTTCTTCCTTTATATATATAGATTACAGACAATCATATATATTTATAATGACATAAACAACACAAAATCAGTTATTGTGAGGAGAGTGAAACCTTTATCCTGCCATCCTCTGTGTATGGAATGAATGTGTCTCCTTCTGCGAAGTAAGAGACAGTATATTCTGTCACCCAGCTTTTGAAATCTGCTCTGCCTTGGGTAGCTACTTGAGATATAACAAACAGTTGTTCAAGATCTACCTGCAATCATATATTGAAATCTCAGAATGATTAGATGGCTTAGGTTTTATACTTCTGTATTTCTGTGGGGACTGCTTGTCTTTTGAAAACAAAGTTGATTTGCACAAGGTCCAAGATTCACTGACATGCAGCATCATGCTGCATGGACACTAGTTATAACATAAATAGGACTACGAATTTTCTGTCATTATTTTTCTTATTTACGAATCATCAGTTTTGCTTACTTCAATCCATTGAGTAGTATCTTTCTTTTTTGCGCACCATGCACCTAACTTGTTGAAATCTTGAATTGTATTCAGGCGGGATCTTGATGGCTCAAGATTTTCTAGGAAGCTGCTTGCACTTAAAGCACTGTCAGGCAAGTCATATCTGTCACCACTAATAAGTGGTAAATTGGCTGCAATATAACATCTTTAATTTAATCAATGATCAGTTGTCAGCTATTTTGTCATATTATTTTCATCAATGCCTTAATGCATGCCTTAAAATAAGCTTAAAAGTTGGCTTCTTCAAACCCCCATACCTGTTAAATACATGCATCATGTGGTGACACAAATTGCCTACACATGATATTAACCATCACATTTAAATGGAATAGATTCATTGGGTTTCTTTTGTGCTATGACAACATTTATTTTTGAAAAACCCACACATTTTATACCTTAGCAAATATTTTCGACCTTGTCTGTCAGACAGTCTTTTTCAAGCTGACGTCACACAGGATGGCAGGACGTGGCGTCGGGAGAAACTAGTGATGCTAATCGAGCCAAATCCAGAGGTATGGTAGTCATTCCGTATATCAAAGGACTATCAGAGAGGATGGCTAATACACTCAGAGACCATAACATCAGTACTGCCTTTAAACCATACAAGACCCTGAGAAACATTTTGGTCCACCCAAAGGACAAAATCAAGCCGAAAGAGATATGTGGTTGTGTGTGTAATATTGGGTGCAGAAACTGTGATAGTGTGTACATTGGTGAAACAGGGAGGAAACTAGGTACTCGGGTGGCAGAACATCAAAAGGATGTTGAATAACATACCAACAGTGGAGTACGCACCAGAGCCACCCGTGTGTTATCGGCAAGTGACTTGCACAAATCCGCCATCACAGATCACATGGCCAATATGAACCATATCCCTGACTGGGACAACACGAAGCCCATTAGTCGTGAGTCCAACACTAGAGACAGACAGATCCGGGAAGCGATCGCTATAAGGAAAACGAAAAAGACAATGAACCGAGATGAGGGGTGCATACACCTTATCGCATGCATATGACACTCTACTGAAACCATGGACGGCTCGCAGGGACAGCCCCCCCGCGCCCCCCCGACACTGACCTACTTCCCGATATCACATCCTGCGATCCTGTGTGACGTCAGCTTGAAAAAGACGGTCTGACAGACAAGGTCGAAAATATTTGCTAAGGTATAAAATGTGTGGGTTTTTCAAAAATAAATGTTGTCATAACCATCATATTTTGTCGATATAAACATCTTATCCACCAAATGAACCGTGACGCAGTGACCCTGGTTACGTCATCAAATTTGCCACTTTTCTTAATTATTTTTTTATTTTTTTTTGTGGTAGCCAGGGCACCTCATTAAATAAACTAAATTTGAACATTATTTCCATTATACATTTAGGGCTACACCATTGACATTGTATGCATGCAAATTTTGCAACTTTGGACAATAGAAACTGTTAAAAGTCGTGTATAATCTTAGACTTTCAAAGTAGATCTATGGTTTGGTACATGTAGGTTAGTTTGGTGTCGTTACTTTGCCAAAGCATACGACACCTGGATAATCCACCAAGGTAAACATCCCTTTAACGGATTAGAGTTTTAGGGGCAACATTTATAATTATGAGTGATAACGTTATACTTTGTTTGAACATAGAATATTGCAAAGGCAATGTCCCGGACCTAGAACTGTACAACAGACGCTAAATCGATTTTGTTGTTTTTGTTGTAACGTTGTTAAGTTGTCAGTTTACGTAAATTATATATTGATTTTGATATTTCCATGAATACGTGTTGAAGTATTGATTATTGTATTGATCACGTGCTGCAGTGCCCCGAGGTTTAAGGGTCTAGTCCTAAAAATAATAGCGGTCGCACGTGTTTTTGTTTGTAAACAATGTTACTAAGTGTTCAGCATAGTTCCTTAAACTTAGAAATTTTGCCTATATTACTATATATGGTGTATGGTGGTTGCTTGAGCTGTTTTAGGGACATACTTGAAAGAGGGTGCACTTGTGTACCTGCTTGCAAATTTTCATGCTGATTCATCAGAGTTTTAGTTTCGAGAGTTGGGTGTGAGTGACTGATGGTGTTTGTTGGGAAACCACCAATGTTGGGCTTTCTGCAGGTGACGAAATATAGGTACTTTTTGTATCCAATCAATTTAAAAGAAATCCACACACGCAATGTTGTCAATCTTTTGATATACATTGTATGTTGCACACGGTCGTTAGCTGCCTTGTGAATATATGCTAGTGTGTATTGAAATGCTATAGATAGAAAAGATTCGAAGCGAAATGAGGCCAGTTTTGTTGTTTGGGGTGTAAATTTTGTGATCATTAAATCACCTCCAGTCAGATTTCCATGGCAACAGAGTGTGATGTGGACTAAAAATGCATGTCTTGCATGGAATTTAATTGAATCTGCGTCTCTTTCCGAATAAAGACACATATACCTTTGGTATGTTTATCAAAAACTGAATGTGACAGGAGAAATTTCAAAGGGGAACATTTTGGTAGCTGCACACAGCAACGGAAAATCATAAAATCCCCAATCAATTTAGGACTAGACCTTTACTTAACTTTATTTTCAAGAGGACATTCATATGAAACATCTGATTTCTGTTCTTCATTTTGTCCAGCAAAAGTAATCATTTGATTGAAGAACCAGGCAAGTTCTGTACATTCTGAGTATCTGATGTCAGATTGACCTCTGAAATTTCTCACCGGAGGGTGGTTTATCATAATTTATTGATATACAGTGTAAGCAACTTGTTTGAATACTGCAAGCTAATTGATATCAATTTCAAATTTAAATATGAACCGGCGATTGCTTCCAACATTAGTTGATTATCAGATATAGAAATTCTTAATAAGCTGTGAGTGTGAAAATAAAAATCTGCATCGCATTTTATATCTTCTATATCAGTATCATATCCATATTTGGACTTGCCAGTAAACATGTAGAAAACCTAACATGATCTTAAAGGTTATGCTCAGCGGCCGAACAAGTATGCTTGAACAGAAGCAATATTATGAGTTCTATACATTCTGAAAGTTTCTTTCTTTTAAACAGCGTATTGAAATATCTTGAGCAATTTAAATACCACTCAATAACAGGCTAGTTATAAACCTGTCAAAACACGTGTACACAAGAAATGTAAACCGAATGATTTTCGTCAGACGTAACTTGCACTGTGGACGTAAGAGGCCGCCAATCTCTCCCATGTTAAATATCACGTCTGCCGTCAGAAATCCACGGTACGTCTGGCGAAAATCATTCGATTATACAACATCACATGACCATGTGTTTTAGCTAAACAATACATCATGGTATTTTTAAAGGTGTAATAAGTAATAAACGTGGAGAATATAAGTACTATTTTCATTACACTTGCAATGGATAAGCCATCATCTATTGATACCAAATTTTACAGAACAAATTTGTTTTTGGCTAAGCAATATCTTTAAACAATAAAATCTGAAAATTGTCTTAACTGCTGTGACTGTAAGGGTGTTACCTGGTTTACAGTGTCCATTGTCTAGTCGATAGTCAGTTATACATTCAATACATTTGAAATCCTGATCACATACACTACAACGTGGAGGTTCCGGACAAACTAAAAAATAATATGAAATATTGGTTGATCAACAAGAAATTTGATTTTTAGACTACATTCACATGTAGCTTACCAAACAGCTTAAAATTTAAAGACAAAGGAAATGTTGTACTTAATCTTGTTAAGAAATAAAATTAAAAAAAACAAGATTTTCATGGATATTACTGGATTGTCAACCTCTGACAAAGAAAAGTAAGTATCACAACGCAAAGAAATCATTGTCTTCATTTTTTTTTTTTATTTCCAAGCAAAACTCTATTCAAATCAATTGGCATTGTCATATTAACATATATACATGTACATGTATCATTATTTTTAGTGACTTTGGCAATGCTTAAACTTAATCTTTTAAAACCTCTAACAAGTATGAGAGTTTCATACAGATAAGAATCATTTTTAGTATAATGTCCTATGTAGCACTTGAATAAATAGATTGACTTTATTGACTTCAACTTACATTTATTACATATACATGTATAATAAGAAGCAAGAACCAGATTATTACTTGTACTATGAAAACTGCTAAATACATATCTAATCTGTATGAAACTTTCAGTTGTAGGAAATAATATTCAAGATTTCATCAGTAAGATGTGAAAATTGACACGCTTTTTAAGTCATTCTACCAGATCGGAGTCAACTCCGACTTTTTCACAGGAAAATCGCCCTCTCTATCAACCAACTTTTCATACAGAAGGACTGCCCATACTCACGTGATACTCCTGTAAGTTAAACTCAAGCGAATAAACTTTACATACCAATGTAAATTGTGTGGCAAATAAGCAAGGTATTGATATAATTTTACTATCATTTGGAAGAACATTTGTTTGCGCATCCTCATTCCATTTTACGCGACTTATTTACATTGCCAAATACTCATATTTCTATGAGAAATGACATGACATTTTGCATACCATTTTGAAGGAAAAGACATACTCTTCACATTGGCGATAAGGAGATATTATTATTTTGAATGATGTCGTTAGCAAATAAAGCTAAAGAAATCCCGGAGAACAGAATCCCATGATAACAAGGGATTAGTGTGCAGAATACATCATTGAGTCGCCACTAAACATTTAGTCTATATCATTAATAATGTTTTATTTGATGATGCGAAACGGTGCAGTTTTGATATAGGCTAAAATCCCGAGCACATGTCTCTTATTTACGACCGCTTATCTCCGATTGGCTGACCTGCACAGCCTCATTTGATTTCATTTAGCCAATGCGCACACCGTTATTTGATGCAAAGTGCATATGGCTGTAGGTGAAGAGTCATGGCAAAGTGAAATAATTTTGTAAATAATTAATTTTTGTGGATATAATATGCTAACCAACACAAATTTACACAGAGGATATCACATGAACCGATTTTCTAACAATCTACGGAAGGACAGGTATACCAGCATCGTGTATTCCTCGACATTTGAGGCAGAAATGTAGACATTTGTCTAGTCAAGTTTTTGGACGTTATGAAACATCGAATATAGTAAATAAAAATATGAACAACTGCACATATATTTTTCCGAAGTTTACTTGTGAATTCAATTTTACTCTCACTGTTCTTGCAAGCAAGCTCCTACCACTGTATTGATATAGCTGAAGACTCAGCTTCCATTCGACTATATGTAGTCAAATGGAAGCTGTGTCTTCAGCCATATCAATACAGTGGTAGGAGCTTGCTTGCAAGAACAGTGAGAGTAAAAAGTAAATAAAAAGTATGACACCTGTTGCGTGTTGAATATTCTTCAATGTAAATGTTGCTATATATATATTTTTTTTTCTCTACATGTGTTTTTTAACAGCCACAAGCAATGATATTATTGTACGTTGACGGAAAGTAACAAAACTAGAGTTCTTAAAACGACAGCTCCGTGTAGTCATTTTGAATCGAGGGACTGACCAGCTCGTAGTTTAGAAAATATTTTAGACATTTAAGACCCTAATTCTTCAACCATTTGATAAAAATAAGAATGGCGATACGATTATGAAAAGACGTATATAAAATATTGAAAGAAATAAGTATTAATAAAGGCTCCAGAAAGGTTATTGTCTTGAAACTAAAACTATCAAATCGGTTTTATCCGTGCGCGTGTATTTTTCTGTCAAACCAATGAAATCGGCGGTAGAGTATGGGTTAAAGCTGAAAACAGTACTGGTAAATGCTCACCTTTGCATAAGTTTAGATGATTTAGATCAACAAATACATCAAAGAATTTCAGATTTTTCATCTGTCCATGCAGCGTTCCATCAAAGGCAAGTTCTTTATGTGATGGTGCTTTTATAAAAAACAAAATGTAAAAACATCTGATGATATATCATATATGTTCTAAACAAAACCTACATGTATACTACACATGCAGTGGATTTTAATGAACGTAGAACATCTGCCATATTTCTTCAGTGAAAAAAATGTGATTTTGAACAATAAATTATACTAAAATTCCGTTGTATAATATAAGTTTACTTCATATAATCTTCTCTGGATGACTGATCTTCATAAATTTATCGCATGATTTTATTAATACTGCTATATTATTAGATATAATTTAAGAAGAAACTTGATAATGTGCAAACTAAACTTATTTAGATATTCTTCTAACATCAACTTTGAAAATACAACACATCAGTTATTTATATGTAACAATGGGCAGTAAAAATTGCTTTGAAAAGAACATTGCAAATATTATTCACATAAGTGTTTTAACATTTAATTTTTTTACCATTTGCTTTTTTACGATCAACTCCACCAATTACAATATTTCCATCTCTCATATTCTTGTCACCAACACGATTATAATCAAATACTTGAACACTATCATTGGTCTGCATCACTGGAAAAACAATTATAATTTAACAATATTATTATAAAACTGGTACATGATCAGATATGCATGAAATAATTATACACAATATCAAAGCAAAATGTCTATACAGTACTGTCACTGAATAAGGACCACAGTTATTTCCTACTATTTTTCCTTATGAATCCATCAGCATCACAACATCTGGAGTGAGCTACTTGCCCTTCATACACAGCAGCCTATATATATACTATGCCAAAAGTGGACTCCAGAAATGTGTGTGTCTGACCACCTGCATAGCACAAACATTTACACCATGTATGAGCACAATGCACCCTCAGCACAATGGGGAAAACTCTGCATATCTATAAATGTCTTCACATTGTACAGATTCTGTGTCAATCTACCCATATACAATCCACACACATGCAGCAGTATACATCTATTATATTTTGAACTAGTTTTGTCTATTAGGCCCTCGAGCACATAATGGACAAGACTGGTTTAAAAATAGGGAAGTATTGTACTGCATGTGTGTGGGTTGTGTAGAAGTAAAATTTGCAGTAAATCTGTATAATGTGAAGCATTTCCTTATTTAGAGATTCATTTCTGAGTTGAGGGTTTGTTGCTCTCAAACGTGGTGTACGTGTTTGTGGTTTGCAAGGTGGTCAGACATGGGAATTTCTGCAGGCACCATTCAGGATTTATAATGAGACTGACTTTATCTTTATATTGAACCTGCTTCAGCAGTAAGTACATACTCTAAAATAGTGTACTCAGACATGATCAAAACAAAAATTTCAGTATTTTCGGGTGTTGTCAGAAATGTCAGTAATTACTGTGGCCCTTATATACAGTGACAGTACTGTACATGTACATGTAATATACAACCAGAATTTCTTTTTTTTAATGGTTAGATACTTTCAACTGCTTCATTCAGCTTCAGAAAACCCATCAATGAAACAAACATCTTAAAAACACAACAGGCACCAGTTTACACTTAACTACAAATTAAATTACTGTGAAAATTTTCAGTATCAAGATTAGAGATGACCAATACATACCAACTGATTGTCGACTAGCATCAATGGAAACACTAAGACAATGCCACACACCAAGTGGGAGGTCTCTTATCATTTTTATTTTTTGATCGGATTCTCCCACTCTGTAAAATTATATTATATATTCTTCCTATAAAAAAGCTTTGATATTAAATGCTCCTATAAATCATTTATGGCTGTCAATATCTTTATATCAATAAACTTATCATCTAAAAACTTCAAAGGCATAAAAAAGTTACCTATAAACCAGTCCTCCTTCAAAGTTATTGTACCATAAATGTGAAAGCCATTTGAAGGGGCCTGATGTAGGAATCCACTGCCATAGTGGCCCTGGCACAGCAGTAATAGGCTTGTACATTAAGGATACTGTGAATGAATCAATAGGTCCCGGCAAAGAGGACCCCAGTAGCCTCAGGTAACCACCTGAAATGTGCACAAACCATTTAGCTAGTCTCCATAATTAGAAGTAACTTACTAGATAGAAATATTATACCTACAAGTATACCTCATTTTGTAAAGATGATCATTAATTTAACTCCACTGTGCAATTCCTACAGAGAGCAAACATGTCACCACAAAAAATGTTATCAGTGTTGAAAAATAATACTTTTGAGCAAAAATGATTATACAAAACAAGAAAACAATAACATTACACTGATTAGAATATGCTTTGGATTCTTGGCATAGTATTTAAATCATCAACAATTATGACAAAAACAAAAAACACTAGTGAGCAAAGTCATTTTGACAGTTTCACATCTGAGACAACTTTTCTAGGACTTTAAATACAAAATTATGATGACAACAAAAAAGACACTAGCGAGCAAAGTTATTTTGATAATATGATATCTGAGATAACTCTTCAGGGGCTCACAAACATGTCAAACATAATACCTTTAAAAGTGATAGGCTCATTCTTTCCAGTTCCTAATGATACATCACCAAACTTTTTCCAATTCCGGTCACTGTTTGATGAATCTTTGAGGCCAAAGGGCCCAACTAGACTCCAATCTCCTACAGAATCTGCAGCAAACAATATTTCTCCTCTATGATGTTGTAATGCAGACATACATACATGTACATACTGCAAGGGAATAATATTAACACCATTCATTTTAATTTAGCAGGACTTACGTAGTTTTTCTCCATATAGTTCCCATCGAAGGCAAAAATGATGAAATGATTTCGTTGGATTTAATCTTACTTTGGTTGCAATGATTGGTGGCTTGAGTGTATGCCTCACTTCAGTATTCTGATCGACATTTGCACGGAACTTCTAAAGCGCAATTTGTTTATTACATTCACTATTAGCATTTTTTTTAAAGAAAATACATGTATCAAGTTCACTGGTTGTAAATAAAGTAGAAAAGGGGGGAAACAAAAAACATTAATGCTGTATAGATTAATAGATTGAACTCCTAAAAGTTTTCTGAAACCTTGATGTAGACTTGTCACTTACATAATCATAATATTCAAAACACATTTAACAAACCTTAATGTTCCCCTTCTCAGCATAAGGAATGAATTCCATTCCGTTTGGTGCATAAGAAAGTGTGTATTCTGTCACCCAGCTATTCCAGTCTTCCCTCCCTTGAGTACCGATGGAATGTATAACAAAATGATCTAGCAGATCAACCTGAAACATCAACATGGTATTAATTATCTTATATATTATTCAACATTAAAAGCTGTACAATTGTAGGTTTATTTTTGTTTTCAAATTTCTTCACCAGTTCACATAGACTTTATATACTAACTTGTATCCATTCATTAGGGGATTGTTTACTGGAACACCATGCACCCATTTTGTCATAATTCTTTACAGTGTTGAGACGAGATCTGTCAGGCTCAAAACCTTTGTAGTAGCTGCTTGCAGTAATAGCTGAGTCATCAACTTTATGCAGCTTACCATTTATGAGTGGTAATGTTGCTGCAAATCAAGATCCAAAAATAATTGCTTATACCTGTTTTCTCTATAAAATCTAAAGGTATTTTTAAACTTTCATAAAATACTTGCACTTTTACTATTTCAATTATAATGAAAATACATTCTATTTAACCCTTTCATATCGGGAAGTAAAATACCTCGCTTTTTCGCCATTTTTCACATTTAAACAGTCTGTCATGCTCCCGGGTTTTAGACTAGTGACAACAAGAAACACCTTACCTTCACATTTCAATGTAAATTTTGTGAAAGAGAAGCAGGTTTTTGATACATCATTAGTAAGAATGTATATCTGCGCAACAAACACGTGAATTAAACTCCAAAATTCAAGCCCAAAATACTCTAATTTGGATGATAATACCCAATACATGTTGGATACCATTTTGCAGGGGAAACCCCACTGCACAGGGCACGTCAACGACTTTGGCCTTTATATATTGTATATAACTAAAGGGAATCAACCATCCAGAATGACGTCACGGCCATGTAAATTGCACCGTCTATATTTGGTATTAGACGTGTTGTTTGGTAGAAATACATGGACGTGACGTCATTTTAAGTACTAAAAATGAAGACGTAGAGCTATTATATGGTTATATATTGTTATGTGAGCATGCCCATAGGAATATGTAGCATATTTATAATACCTGTAGGATTTTCTTCAATTTTGTCATATTTACTACCATTTAATTCCTGCACAGACGATAAATTTGTCCATTAATCCAGCCGTGTTTACACATAGGCTATTTGATGAAGGCTGATTGTGTGTGACAAAGGCTGGCTATGTTTACAGGTAGTTAGCGTCCTTGTTATATACATATCAGTATACAACCACCCCCGATCACTGGTCCTGTGCCCACTGTGTTCATTCAGAACAAGGCGATTATGCTTTTTAATGACGTCATTAGGAAAAACCCACTTAAATATCCATACATATGTTAGTATTGAGCCTCAAGAAATTTGTGTGTTGTCGCTACAAGTCCATACTTCATCTTTTTTTGTAAAGCCTACACTGAAAAAATATGTCATGGTTTGTAGGTCACCATGTATGAATGCATGCCCAAATGTGGTGAATATTGCCCAAGCTAGCGAGGGCAATATTCAACCACATGAGGGCATGCATTCATACATGTACATGGTGACTGACAAAGTATGACATATATTCATTTTAACACGATAAACACTCAAAGATGTCAATACTGAAAACAATTTTCAAGAAACAGCCTTGATGAAAAAGCTCTGATTCATAATGATGTATGTACGCTGTGCATGTGATGGAGGATGCGCCAGCCACGGTTGAGTTACAGGTAAATAAAACTCGCTCCCGTGTTAATGAAGGGAAATTTGCTGTATTTTGACACAATATTTATATGGTTTAAATTTATTATTTATCCTATTTATGAATTAGAACTCATTATACAACATACTGGATGGAGATGAGATTATGATAGATAGTAAAAGATATACAAGCTCAAGGTTTGACCATATTGTGGCATTATTTTCCAATGTGCACCTAAGTCAAACTCAGCTATTATAAAAGTATCAGAAAATGTCAATGATAGAATGGATTGAAACGCTGATTGACCAATCCTAATTTTTTACATTAATAGGGCAGATAATAACGGAAATAACAGCCAAAAGACTATATGTATGGTGGTTGATTTCCGTCAGCAAACTATATAAATCTACCAAGATCGTTTTTCTAAACTAAATCCGTGTCTTGACAGCTGTATCTGCAATAGAACTCTTATAAGTTATTCCTGTGTGCAAGCTGTAGTAATAATGTTACATTTCACCAATCCTTCAAATGAAAGTTAATTTGGAAAATAAAATAAAGATATTAGGTCTCAAGGATCCACCTGCTATGCAGTATCACTTTATTTTGATGAGTGGGGTCATGTTAGTCTAGATTTATAGATCAACCAAACACCTATAGATATTTCTTAACCCGTGTGTTGACAGCTCCATTTGTTATTATTTTCTGGTAAGGTATGGCTGTTTGCATGCTCTAGTAATATGATCACATTTTATAATTTAACAGTTATCCCGAAAATTAGAAGGAAGCACTTTTGTGAGCAACCACCTGCTAGTCAGTATTTGTTTGTGATCCAACCCCTCTGGTGGAACGTCAAACGCTTGCTGTCAGGACTCTGTGCAGTATTTTCATTTGGTAGTGGATGCAAAAAAGATGGAAAAAGTAAATGTCTCAGCAAATCTTTTTTTTATCAATTACAGTATGTTGTAGAGCAGAGGTTATTGCCCAAGTTAAAAGTAAGAAGATTAGCACAATTTTAATACAAGACTCTTGGGCAGAAAGTCGGCAATTTCTCTTTTACTGAAAAGAATCTTACCTGAATATATTCATTTCGTATATTTCACAACAAATGAACTTGAATCTTTTTCAAAGTTAGAACGCCAAAGCCCATGCGATATTTAACGCCTTAACATGTATATGTGGTAGTACAACAAACGCCATACGCAAACGCCAGACGTACTATTTCACATTCTTACTTAGAAATATGTACGTATTGACATGGAAGTTTTATTGAGAAAATTTTGAAAACATTCTGTTATTTCATGTTGTAAACAGTAAGCAATTTTTTTTTCTTGTCTCAATCATCTACGCTTTATTTGCAAGTAAATTTTGCAGAAAATCCAAAGTACGCACAATTCTTTAGCATTGGCATACATTTAATGAGTGTACAGATGGCCAATATGATTATATAAAATTGACCACAAATTGGATTCATGTTGATTTAAACAAAGTGAGGGTAAATCAGACGTCAGCATGCTCAATTTTGCGATTTCACGACAATTGGTCAATCAATTCTATCATGACTAAATCCATTTTCATTTTTATTTTAAAAATAAATCATATTAAACATTCAACATTCAAGTCAATTTCAATTTTGTTTTGAAGACGCCAATTCCTACAGTTTTGAGCGCACAATTCTGTTGCACTCCGCACAGCATGAACACGCCTTCATGGCCTTACTACGCCAGCGGCTGTATTGATATTGTGAGGAGGTTAGACAGATGGCACGGAGATGATTATTTTTGCACGGAATGATAGATTGATTTACTTATTTGAATAGATGCCGAAAGTGTGACCCACTTTTAGAGGGCAAAATTCACCCATGGTTAATCGAGTAATTATCCCCGGCTGATTTTGGCTCTAAGCCAATCAGAATGCAGAATAGAGTTACGTGTCACAAATAGAGTGTTATAATGCCTACTCTTTCGCACATGCACTATAGTCGCATTTTTTACATGTGCCGGCGTGTGACAACGGCCAACGTCACGTGAGTGCAGCGTTGTGATTGCTTTTACCAAATGGGAGCGAAGGAAATCACATGCATGTTTGAATCTGTCTGGACACTATATATTTGTGAAATGAATGCATTATCGTCACAATAACATACCCATCAGGAATTCACGTGTCAAATCAATTATAAACCGATTATGAAGTAAAGCAGCAAAGGATATTTCTCAAATCGCACACATGTTGATTGATAATCAATGTGCTTTGTGCATCTGTGTTGGCGATGATGAAATTTGACAGCCTACTCTGATGTACGCACACGACGAACATACCGGGGATTTGAAGACGTTTTTTATACACTGTATCACCCAAGAAAGCTGTTCCATGTATTTTCGGATCATCAGTACCCTTTATGATGACGAAGAGTAATCATATTTTTTTATAAGCAAGAGAACTTATAAAAATTCGCCTTTCTAAAGTGTGTCTTAAACCGGTCTTTTTTAGTCGAGGGCAGCAACAGCCACATGTTTCAAAGATATTCTAGACGTATAGCTAAATCCATAATCTTATAACTAGGAGGAAAAAATAAGAACCACTATACAATTCTGAACACAAATGTATAATTTATGTACAGAAATAGGAGTTTATGAAGGCTCCAGAAAAAGTTATTGTCTTGGACATAAAACTGTTTCCAAGTGTTTTTACTACATCATTATGTTCTTTGTAGCCGATATGAAAGTGTTAGTTAAAACGTGTTATGTTGTCAACATTGCTTCAGTTATATTTTTAAAAGTTAACAAACTCACTTAAATGGCAGACACCGTTAGCTAACTTATAATCGCCTTTGCATCTTCGGCACACCAAATTATCATCACAAACAGCACATCGAGGGGGGAATGGACATACTGTGAAAATATCAAAAAAGCATTTTACATTAATGTTTTTAATATGTAACAAAAATTTACTTGGTACTCAATCAAGCCTACAAATTTTCAAAAAGATATTGATTATTAAGTAAGTAGTATTGCATGTTACCTTTGCACAATTTAATCTCTGTCAGATTAATGAAGCGATCATAAAATTTAAGTTCTCGTAGCTGTCCATGCAGTGTTGTTTTATTACCTTGAATTAACATGACAAAAATAATTAAAGCAGCATTTGACTAATACTACACTTTATACATGTGCATCCACATGAGAAGAAAATTTGCATCGATTGAAAATATTGTTTAAAATATTTAGCTTCTTTACGTCTTGGATCAGGTTTTAATCCTCCAATTTCTACATTTCCACGTCTCATGCTATCATCACCCATATGATTATAATCATATTCTTCAGTATCATCATTGGTCTGCATTGCTAAAAATGCAAGGAAGAAATAAAAATTTGGCAAATGTATTTCTCTTTTAGTGATTTCATATTTGTGTCATTGATATGATTGCTCACAAAGAGCAGTTATGAATTATCTTAATCTAAAATAAAAGCATTAAAATAACATGAGTTGAACACAAACTTTCAACAAACTATGAGAGACAATGTACTTGCCAACAATTTTCTTTTTTACGTCAACTGACATACTAAGACAATTCCATTGGCCAACCTTGACATCTTTCAACATCTTAACGGACTGGAATTCATTTCCCACTCTACAACAAAGGCCAAAGAAAAGCTATTAGAGCTTTATAGTGCCGTAGAAACTATAAAGTAAGGATCACAAAACGTTCAAGTGACGTGTCAGTTCCAAAATTTCTCGAAAAAGGGCTTTCTTTCATGTAAATGTAAAAATCTAAAAATGTTTGTCAATCAATTAATTAAATCATAAATTTATTTGGAAGGCCCAATATGATCCACTAGCTAGCTAGCCAGCACTGCTCAGGTTGAAACTGATGAGATCCAGAAACCATTAAATGATCCTCCCTCCCCTTCCTTCCCTAAGTCCTCCATCCCTCTCACCAGTTTCCCAAACTCTCCGAGGATAGAAGAAAACAGTGTGACTTATGTACATGTATGTGGGTTTGTATACTGACTTTTATTACATGACGTGCAACATATTTTTAATTATAACAAAATATGGCCCTGTAAGCAGCATGACAAATATTTTTAAAAATTCTATTTTCTTTTATTTTCATAGATCTATGTGAACCTGTCACCGTAAAAAATCTTAATCAGAGGCATCAAAAATCTTAATTTTCAAAATTTTTAAATCCGAATATTTATGAGCGAAAGATGGACGCCATTGTGTGGAAGAGTGAGAAATTATTCTGATTATTACATTTTTTCTGTTTATTTCGATAAAATCGTAATTACCGTAGTTTCGGTGATTGAGCAGGTCCAAGAAAACCGTTGTTTTGCATTGTTACGAATTATTACGTTTTCCTTTAATTTCATTACAATTCTGTATTCTTTTGATGTTGACAGTGCTGTGCCACGGCTGTCTGTCCTTCCACCTGGGGCAAGGAATTTTTATTTGAGGCAAGTGACCTCAGTAAAATGCATAATATATGGGGAACAATCAGAATAAACGTAATTTCAGGCAAGTTAGCCGTAAAAAAGCCATAATTTGCGGAAGCTACATAACCTTTTTATGTTCGTAATAGTCGCAACAATGAGAAGAATTGGGGAAAAAACGTAAGGAATTGTAGCGTAATTCTCGAAATTTTTCTTCTGTATCCTTCTGACGGTGTCAATACTGTATTTCTAACATTGTTCACTGAATCGGTATGTTTGACAAAAACATGCACTGAGCCACATGAAGAAATGGCTTAAAAAATGTTGCTCTGTAACAGAGCCAACAGTTAATGATAACAACAGTATTTATTGTTAGCATTGTGGAAATGTTTGGACTGGTTTGGAATCTATATTTTACAAGAAAAAATGCCCAACTGAAATCCAAATAGGGGAGTCTTGCGCTTTTTTGAGTACCTCTTGAAATCATTGTTTTCTGTCTAAAATCAAACGCCCGGGTATTCAAATTAATTATACATGTAGTACCATACAAACTATAAAGTAAGCAACACTAAAACGCTCAAGTGAAGTGTTAGTTGCAAACAGTCTCAATATGAGCTTTCTTTTTTATAATCAAATAAATCAGCATTTTACAGTACCTGTAGACAAGTCCTCCATCACTTTCATTGTACCACCAGTGCGACAGCCACTGGAAAGGTTTAGAATCACTAGTCCATTGCCACAGAGGGCCAGGACTATTGCTGAGAGGCTTGAATCTCATGGAGACAGTAAAAGAGTCATATGGTCCTACATCCTGGAGCTGCAGTGAACCCCCTTCAAAAGAGATCACAAATTTTGCTTCTTTGTAAACATGTATGATTTTTCTAGTTGTTGCTGGGTTTTTTGTGTCTAGTACTATGTAACCATACATACCAGGTAGGCGTTGAGCTTTAGGTTGAAAAATGTGAAAGTAGGAGTACGTTTATACACGCACATGAATGTTGATATTTGCCTTTCAAGTATCTATAATTATCTAGACACAGTCCAAATTTTGGGGTGGGCCTCTACGTGGAGTAGTAGCCCTATGGATAATAATGTATTACATATCACCTCAATCAAATGAAGTTACAAGTAGAACTCTATTCAATATGGATCTAGTGAATATACTTTGTAGTCTCAGGGCTAATAACTCAAATATGAAAACAACATATTTCCAAAAGTTATCAATTTAGTAGAAAAAATAAGTCTCATAGATTTCATCAAATCAAGAATGCTACAAATCAAACTACCTTTAAAAGTAATAGGATCATTCTTCTCAGCTCCAAGTTGAACGTCTCCAACTCTTCTCAAATTTAGTTTATTGCCACTGTTGTCTTGGAGGCCATTGCCACCAAGCAATGTCCAGTTTCCTGACATATCTGTAACAAGAGTGCTTATTCATTATCACCCTAATTGCCACAGGCACAATTTTATGGCATACGTTTTTCTCAACATACACGACGGGGATCGCTGTTGTCTAGTTGGGTAAATATTTTGAGTTACTTTTCCTGTAGAAGAGTATTCTAAGTCACTGTAAATATAAGTCCAAATTACATTTACATCGAGTTAATTGATTTGGACGTGTAAATCTTCGATAAAGCATGTAAGTTTTTCAAGATACCCATCCTATGGACAAGGACGACTTTTCTCCCATTTGTGGACTTGAGGTTACCCTGTACTAAAAGTAATGTTTTTAATCTCTACCTTTCAAAAATGAATGGGCCGTCATTGACCTGTAGTTTATATGTTTTTTTGCACATAACGATAAAATAGTTTGATACTGTAATGGTTAAAATTTGAAACAGCAATGGCCATTGGCAAAGTCTGAACTGTTCATGTGTCTGCCAGGCAAGAAAACTTGTACCCAAGCTTGCATGTAAAACTATGAAATATTGGTGGAAATATTTAATTTGTAATTGCATAGGACGGTGTCAATAATGTGAGGGGATAAATTGTGAGGTGATAAATCTAATTGCCACATGAATGCAGTGTTTGTGGTTGCTTTTACCCAATGGGAGCACAGAAATCTCACTGCAAATGGAGGTGTGTTTAAGTCAGCGTCGACTGAAGATATTTGTGAAACAAATGGATTATCATCTTCACAATAGCATAGCCATGAATAATACATGTGTCGTATCAATTATATACCGATTATGAAGTCAGTCACTAAACGATATTCCTCAGATGATACGCATTGCTTGACGATCACAGTGGTTTATGTGTCTGTGTCACTCTGAGTATCAGATGTCCTGAAGAGACCTCTGACACATAACTATTCTCATTAAAAATTCTGACCAATCACAGGCTGTTATTAATCTATAATCATCACTGGCTGGTGATGAACATAAATGAGGTCAAATGACCAATCACAGCTAAGTATCAGATGGGTGTGGCGGGTTCAACCAATCAGGTTGCAGTATTTAAACAGGTCACATACATTATGTTAATCCACTCTCAGGCGAAACATTTCAGAGGTGAATTTACTTGACATCTGATACCCAGAGTGGTCTGTGTTGACGATCATGAAATTTGACAGCTTATGTAAGTAATTTGTTTCATGTGTATGTTCGTATAATCTGTATCCTTTATGATGACGCAGAGCAATCATATCATTTCATTCATTAGCAAGACAACTTATAGTAATACGTCTTGCAAATTGATATGTCTGAGTGTACAGTTTGAATCTAGGTCAACAAAAGCCACCATGTTTGGAAGATATTCTTGACATATAAATTCATAATTCTATTATTACTGTAGGTGTCAAAAATAATAAACACAATACGATTCTGGACACCTGTACAGTATTAAAAGAAATAAGCATTTATGGAGTATCCAGAAAAGTTATTGTCTTGGACCTAAAACTGTCAAAATAACCATGTACATGAAAGTCATTTTTTTATTGTGTGATTACGTTCTCTGTAGCCAATATGAGTGTTAAGCAATTAATTTGAATCTTTGCAACCCCGTATTAAACTTGTTAAGAGAAAAACTTGACACAAGAATATTAAAGTAAGCAGAATTCTAAGTCATATGGTTAAAGTTTCAGAGCAAATAAGAAATTGTATCCCTCAATATTTATTAACAGAAATCTCCAATAAAGTTAATAAGATCTATTTTCTACATATTTTTCATTAAAACATGTTTATCTGGACTGATATATGCTTACGCAATGTGTTGCCATACAATTCCCACCGGAAACAAATACTTTTATGCCATGACTTAGGATGTAGTCGAATTTTCTTTGCCACGATGGGTGGACTAAGCTTTCTCTTCATGACTCTATCCTCTTCTGTATTGGCAGAAAATACCTGAAGGAAAAATAATGCAGTGCAATTATAAAACACTATTGTTATCCTATTCCCATATTACAGTGTTCAAAGTGCTAACACACTAACCTTGATGTTTCCATTCTGAATGTAAGGAGAAAAGATTTTTCCTTCCACTACGTAAGAAAGTGTATATTCAATAAGCCATGATTTCAAGTCCTCTCGACCCTTGGTAGCAATGTAACTGACCACGTACAGTTCGTGAAAATCCACCTAAAATTTGGATATAGATAAGTGTTAATTTGCAAGAGAACTACACTGCAGGTGCTTTCAAAGATTTACTTACAGATTATCTATGTAACAATTTTAAGCCGATCATTCACACTTTGAGTATCAGATGTCCTGAAGAGACCTCTGACACATAACTATTCTCATTAAAAATTCTGACCAATCACAGGCTGTTAATCTATTGATCATCACAGGGCGGTGATGAATATAAATGAGGTCAAATGACCAATCACACATAAGTATCAGATGGATGTGGCGGGTTCAACCAATCAGGTTGCAGTCACATATATGATGTTAATCCACTCTTAGGCGAAACATTTCAGAGGTCAATTTGCTTGACATCTGAAACTAAGTGGTCATTAGCAACAACTCAAGTAATATTTTGCAAACTAGACCTGTTGTTTTAAGTTTATATTTGTAAAGAGTTTTTGGAACTAGAAGTTTAAAAATTGAAACTTCTTCAAAAGTTCCAACATACCTCTATCCATTCACTAGATGTATTAAAATCTGCACACCATGAGCCCATTTTATCATCCTCATCTAGAGATGATTCATCAGTGCTACTTGTAGTTATGTCTGTTTCAATTAAGACTGAACCCTTGCCATTTAGCAGTGGCAATGATGCTGGAAGTACAGCAAATAGTTCAGAATAGTATGTCTACTGTAAGCAGATAATAATACAACAGAGACATTATCAAAATAATTCATTTTCATATTCAACTTTGTTGACAACATTATATAGAAGACAAAGATAGGGCTTCCAACAATCACAGTACTGACAAATAAACAGAAAAAACGTAATAATCAGAATAATTTCTTACAATTTCTCACATTGGCGTCCATCTCTGATACTTAATCCTGATTAAATATTCTGATTTGTTCGAGCGTTCTCGTTTATTCCCGCCACAGCGATTGGTTAAAAATGGACTGGAGTGGTCTTGATTTTAGGATGGACTGGAGAGTTTTTTTAAAATATTCTTTTTTTGTACGCCTGATGAAATGGAAAATTTCAAAAAAACTGTAACAAAATTGGAGGAATCAGCATAAGAAAACGTAACAATTTGTTTTATATTTCGATTTTTATCTCTCGACAAATAAAAAAAGTTCATGCAAAAGGCTAATAAAATTGCATATAATCTTTCCAATACAGATATCTTATATGGGAGAGTTGTATGAGGATTTTGCTTTTAGTAACCGTGACTAGTAGAAATAGGGGAGGACTAGTGCTGATTTCAATTCACTTGCCCTGCACTCGAGTAGGCACTGAGCCATAACCCGTTTGACAACTTGTCAGGACAAGTAACGTTTGGGGAGGACTAGTAGGTTTTAAAAGTTACTAGTCCTTTGGAAGATTGATTATTGAAGTCTTAAATGGGAGACTAAATTTATAAGATTCATTGACAATTCAATAACTTTGTACATTTTATTTTTTAATGACACCTTAGTCAGACTCCTTACACAATTCAATAACTTTTCAAGGATTTTACAAAAATATAAATTTCAATGATTTTTTTAATCATGCATGATAGGAACCTTGAAAGATAAACAATTCCATCAACGGTTCATGTTAACTTACTTGACTTGCATATCCCTTTGTGTAGTCTGAATTCAGCAGCACATTTTTTACATTCCAAGTTGGTATCACAATCACAGCAGTGAGGTACAGGGCAAGCTGGAGAAATAACAAAGGTCAATTCTAAACATTTTATGTTGATCTTGTAAAATATCAAACCGCATTTTTATTTATTTCCATGATCCAGGATTGCCAACCCCCAATGGAAAAAAATCAGTATGATCGAGGCCAAAAAAATAGTATTGTGGCTAAAGAAACGGTATCATCGTTGATATTGTTTGAAAGCGCCTGAGAAAATCAAGCCTTTGTCTGCCGAATGTTATGGTTTCATATCGAGATTTAGAAAAGCTGCGCTAATTCTAGAATGAAAATTACACTGTTTCTGTTTTGTAAACAGAAATAATGCCACGTAGGCAGAAAAGTAATCTTTGTCTTCTAAATTTGGTATGGAAATAGATGATGTTAAGTATAGCTGATAAAGACTAGTCTAAGTTTAGTTAAATATGGATATAAGAGGCAGAGGATTTGTGGTTGATATTCTTGATGATTGCTTCATGCTTATATTCCTGAATGGGATGCTTAATGAATATGTAACTGTATATGTAATATATGTACATGTTCAGATATATTGTGTAGATATAACTGATGTGGAATAAAAATGATATAAATGCAGTGGATTTGAAGTAACGTCAAAGAAACAGGTTTCTCCCTCTGAGTCTTAATCAGAGGGGGCCTAACAGCACTTTACCAAGAACCCTAATAACAGCTGTAAAGTAAAAAAACAAAGCCAAAACCCTTTACAAAGTGGTCCTAACAGGAATCAAACTCACAACCCCAAGGTTGTGAGACAAGAATGATATAATCATCCCAAGCATTGCGCTGTTCAGAGATAACATCAACAAACTGTAATCTCAATAACCCCCAGCCAACATGATACAATGTACTTGGTTAGTTATTATTGCAAAAAAAATTGGAATCAAATGTGCACTTCGGAATCAGTGTCAAATTTCAGAGAAATCCTGAAATTTCTGAATACTTGGCAATTCTGCATGATGTGAATCAATAATTAAATGGAAAATAACTTGTCAAATTTGTAAAAAAAAAATATTTCTACCCACCTTTACACAATGTTACTTCTGTCAAATTTATGAAACGATCATAAAACCACAATTCCATTAACTCTCCCTTCAGTGGATTGAACACATGCCCTACAAAGTTTGAAAAATAGTAAAGGAACAATTACTGAATTCAATACCAAACATATTCATACCTTTTGAAGTCATGAGGTTTAAGATTGTGCTTCGGTGATAAGATAAGGGACTAATTTATATAAGATGGATATGGCATGCTTTTGATGTGTGAGAATAAGGCTATGTGCCTGGAATTGTCTTGGTTATTAGTTGACATGTCGACAGGTGGACAGGTAGACATGTCACAGGTTGACATATAAAGAGGTTGACAAGTTGAAATAGATCAAAAAGAGACCTGGATCTGGACAATTAAGTTTTTAAATCACATCTAAGAAAATAGAGCTTTAAAATGAAGTAATTCCCAACTCACTGGGATTAATAGTAACTGGGATATTAAGTGTCAAATCCACGTGTTACCCTCATGGTGAGTCACAGCAATGGGCGTCATAGAGGTGTGTAGAATTAAAAATCCACTGTTTAAGATGTTCAATTCATATGATGAATGAAATGTTGTTGAAAAATACTACATTTGTATAGTGAAAATACAGAGAGAATGCTTCTTCAAAATAAAAGAAATTAATCATTGAAAAAAAATTACAACACAGAGATTGTTTCTGTCGAACACATTTCTATTTTGGAACCATAGACAGTCTCATCCTTCCCAAATACTCAGTAACTTTAAATGCATTTTTCTCTGACTGCATTGTTATGAATATGATGAATGATGCACTAGTTTATTTTGTATTTTGCTAAATAAAACTGAATTTATATGTACACAATTACACTTTGCTTTTGTGCAATTTTTATGAAGCTATACCTTGAGAACTTTCAATCCATCCCGGATCTTCGTCAGACTGTCGACTTCTGCCTATTCGTCACGTGATGGTGGTGTGATGTCATCGGCGGCGGTTGGTAGGATGTTGGAGGGGACGGCGGGCAGGTCGGCAGCCCCCACATTCTTGTTCAGGTTGGGCTTGAGTCGCTTGATGTGTATGGTCTTTCTGATCTTTCTTTCGAAAGTGCTTTGGTGGGCTTGCGGTAGATCTTCAGCTGGAGACTGCCATTCTCTTTCTTCGATGTGGAAGTGTCAAGAAAAAGCAAGCTCACCATTTTCTTCTCCTTCTGTTGTAAACTTAATACCAGGGTCTGGTGTGTTCAGGTGGTCAGTGAATTCCTGGGTGTATGCAGAGTCCAACTTCGTGCGAGTGTCGTCTACATATCAGTACCACCAGTTGGGAGGGTGTGGCGCCATTGTATTTACATACTTCTCTATATCCCCCATTATCGCGTCACACACTATCGTCGTCTACTCCTACATCCTACCAGCCGCCGCCGATGAGATCACACCACCATCACTTGATGAATAGGCGGAAGTCGGCAGACTGACAAAGATCCGGGATGGATTGAAAGCTCTCAAGGTATAGCTTCATAAAAATTGCACAAAAGCAAAGTGTAATCATGTACATGTAGGTATATAAGCTTGTGCAGATGAGTATTCAATAAAATCTGAATTTGTTTCAAACTACATGCATAAACATTTGTGTAGTGTGGTAACTAGTCTAGCATTAGAAGCGACAGTGTGTAACAGGTTGAAACTCGTACATCGATTGTGTAACATAACTGTGAAGTAAGGTGTCAACCTGTGAACAGGGGTATTCATATGTAATATAGCCGTATTACTGTTGTTAGTGAATTTTATAATTTAGCGTAAATATGCACACAGGAAACCATAATTGTCTCTCATCACTGAATAAAGTTGTGTTGCCGTGTTCCTGTCAAATTTTATTGAGTGCAAGTAATTGGGTGCGTGTAAAATGACAGGGATTTTGTGGTCTCAAATAATTATCCAATCCCCTCGTAAACCTTAAAATATGTAATCGAAATAATCTTCTGAGACTTTCGATGAAGCAGTTTTTGGTAAATCACATGTACAAATGCATATACAAATATCGCCAATTCAAATATTTTCCAAATGTGAACAATCATTTTACTTTCTGATTGCACCTATCCTTCTCGAACTACGGTATGTGATAACTCCCAAATGCACGACATGTACATGTAAGTGCAAAAAATAAAAATTTGACTATTTACCATGTGAGCCTTTTTTAATCAATCCACCAACTTGAACATTTCCATTTCTTAATTCATCATCATCGTCGTTGTTTTCATAAGGAAATTGAACAATATCATCATTTGTCTGCATCACTACAATAACCACATGTATTTCAGAAGATCTTTGTATGGCTTAGGGTTCATAGTTAAGAATTTGATATTGCTAATGTAGATGTTTCTTACGAAGACAGAAAATGACCTTACTATCTATCCTTGCTAAAAAGAATGATGTGAAAACAAACTTGATCAAACTTGTATTTTCTAGTTAGCCTAATGCAATGTTTTCAAGACACAGATCCAGCAAACTTTTGTACATGTAAGTTCTAGTAGTGAAAAAGTTATAACTTACCAACTCTTTTGTTATCTACATCTACTGAAACACCAAGACAGTTCCATTTGTCAATCTTGATCTCTCTCTTCATTTTCAATGCTGGTGAATCTTTAGAAGCTCTGTAACAGTATACTGTATATGTCCAAAGAAAATAAATTATATGGAATATCGTAAATTGGAATGAATGCTTTCAAATTGTTTGCTAAGCTAAAAATTTGTGCTGCAGGAGGTCCTCTCACATTGAATAAAAAGTCTTACTTCTAATATTTCTACTGTATCTTTTTTTACTTTTTGAGAAATTTTGCGACACATTAAATAGCAGCAGAAAAAAGGTATGATTTAGATATCATTCAATATGAGATTTCAAATTAAACATAAGTATGAAACATCTTTAAGACTTAATTTAGTTTTACTTCATACAAATGTATAATATATCATATAATACAATGTACATTGATGGTTTCCAGTTTGGAATGGAGTGTCTATAAAGAGGGCCCTTTCGCTGGGTATGGGGATGTCTTTATTATAAATATCATATAACAAATAATACAGATTTTTTTTTAAAGAATGAAGAATATGGACAATTGAATCAATTTGGCCAAGTTAAAGAAAATTCAGCTGCCTAATGGGTAAATGGTCTATTTAAGTTAAAGAATTGAAAAGAAGAAATTAAACATTACTACAAGCATATCATGAGGCTTAGGTACATTTGTGACAAATAGGCCCAATGGGCCGGGTGCTACTTCATTATAAAATTATATTGTATTATATTATGTAGTCAAATGTAACATATGTCACAATAATAAAAGATTTTAAACTGTAGAAGAAAAATATATTTATAACCTGTAAACAAGTCCATCTGTTTTATTAAACCATAAATGAGATAACCATTGGAAGTATCCACTTTGAACTGTCCATTGCCACAATGGTCCAGGGTCATTGGATATAGGTTTAAACATCAAGGAAACAGTGAAAGAATCATATGGTCCTGACAGTTTACTTTTCTTTATTTCCAGCACACCACCTATCAAATATGGTATAAATACAGTCATGTTATTATTTTTCAAATCTCAAAGTTATACGATATCTACAAAATAATTACAGTAAATAATTGCAAGTGATTATGATGAAAATTCAATGGTGACCTGATAAGATGATTGGATCATTTTCACTCTTTCCAAGTGAAACATCCCCAAGCTTTTCCATATTTTGTCTATTGCCTGAAATATCTTTGAGGCCATCTGGACCCAGAAGACTCCATGCGCCTGCTTCCACTACAATATTTTTGACTTTTTATAAGACTATTAAGTAACCAGATCTTTTTATTATACATGAAATAAACAAATATTTCAAAATTAATGTTCTTGAATAATGCTTGATGAATATTTCATACCAAGTTTGTCCCCATACAATTCCCATCTCAAATTCACATGATGATGCCACGATTTGGGATGTAATCGCACCTTTTGAGCTATTATTGGTTTAACAAAGTTGTTTGTCTGTACTTCATTTTGATTATTGTTTCCAGGAAATATCTACAATATAGTTAATCTTTCACCAATCAATTTTATAACAAACGTTTCAAATATTAGAGCTGCTGTTTGCCTTCTGAAGGGAAAAAAGTAAAATATGCCATTAAAAGTGTAAGAATAAAAAAACATTGAGAATGCCACGGTAAAAGTTTATTGCATCTCTTCAATAAGTCTAACTAAAAATTTCAATATCAGAGTAGTCATAAATAAAAAAATAGCTTTATCATTTTTTCTCCACCAACCTTGATTTTGTCATCTTCCATATAAGGGAAGAACCTGTCTCCACTTGAAAATGAAACCATGTAACTCATCACATGATCGTTTTCACCTGGTGGCGCCAGGGTGGCAATGGAATTTATAATGAACAGCTCTTTAAAATCCACCTGCTGTTAACAAATATAAATATTCCAATGAAAATATGAATATAATTAACACAAATTGAATCATGTAAACAAGGCTTTTATAAGCCTATAAGTATTAAACATGCTTTTAAAAATACCTCAATCCATGCTGCTTCATCTGGTATTTGAGGTAACCATGAAACTGGATTTCCATGCAGATGACACTTATCTGTGATGTGGCCTCTTGGGGGAAAGCTACTACTGTCAGTCAACTGAGAGTCTGCCACACGATACTTCTCACCACTGATCAATGGCAGTGATGCTAAAAATAGAAATGAGAAGTACATTGTAAGTTTATTGTCCCATCATATTGGATATAAGCGTTTTACTTCAACTTGTCTGTTTCAATGAAATCTTGAAAAAGAAACATTTTCAAGCATGAAAGATATTTTACATGGGTTTGTGAATATAAATTCAATATGACATAATATATTCATGTATGAAACGCTCATACTCAAACTTACATGGTGGTGGTGTTGCCTGAGGTTTTCTCGTCTTAAGTTTTTTTGAAGGCTTTACTATTTTTTTAATTGCTGGTTCAGGATTGGGTTCAGGAGTAGTTGTTGTAGTTGTTTTTCTATGTCTGGTTGGCCTTGGTGTTGGTGGTTCTGGAGTTGTTGGCTCTGGAGTTATTTTTTTTCTTCTGGTTGGCTTTGGTATTGGTGGTTCTGGAGTGGTTGGCTCTGGAGTTGTTGTTTTTCTTCTGGTTGGCTTTGGTGTTGTTGGTTCCAAGGTTGTTGTTCTTGTTGGCTTTGGTGTTGTTGGTTTGGGAGTTGTTGTGGTTTTTCTTGTTGGCTTTGGTGTCCTTGGTTTCGGAGTTGTTTGCTTTTGCTTGATCGTTGGTCGGGGTTTTTTAGGCTTTGGGGTTGTTGGCTTAGGTGTTGTTGGGGCTAAAAAAAAGAAATTATCCTTGGGTCACAAGCATTTCAGTGACAAAAGTGAGAAACGAGAATACAATTTAAAAATTTGCGAACATTAATTTCAAGGATTCCAGTAATTTCATACTGAATACACTGTAGACATAGCAACGAATACACACTAAAGTCATGAAGTGAGGATTCTGAGTAGCAATAAACGTACAAGTAAATTTACAATCTCAAAAGCCTTTTTTTGCTATGTAATGCAAAATTTTGTAAATCCTATGAAGGTAACAAATTTATCCCATATCACGTACGTAATCTTTGGGTTATGACACATTGAGTCAGTATACACCACCGGTGAATGAAAATATCAGTATCCCATCAAGATCATCATCTTCATCATCATCAGTAGTTTAAAGTCCATATTTTACACTGATGACACAGTGTAATATAGCTGTACTACTTAACTTTCATGATTTTACGCCAAGAACGCTTGAATAACATACGTCAAATGAGAGCTAAAGATTCAAAACCACATACATGCATGAATCACGCATACAATTCAAGCCTTACGTGATACATCAGTGGACCATCAGTTGTCTGCGCAGTTTATCAGTTATTCTCACGTGGAACTTGCATAGCTGTAAATGGACGTGGGACGGGCCTAGGTTGTGCCTGATTCCAAGTTTTGAACTGTTCAAAACTCATCCACACGCACAACCGCGCAAAACATTATGCACTATTTGTGCGGTTGTACGTAATTCATCAGTGTTTAGCATGATACTTAAGCAGACCATGCGCGAAGTGTACCTGGACTGTCAGTAATCATGCTCGGGGGTAGTTCAAGCAATTTTTCAATGACGCACCCACACCAAACTTAGTAACTTTCTCGTATGCGTAGATTGTTAGTAGTTTATCAGTAGTTTATCAGTGATCTGTCTGTAGTTTTTGGGTGATTCATAATGATAAATGATAGTTCATCACGTTAATTTCAAAACTCTCAGCACACATGCACGTACAGCCACAGCTTTATGCGTGATGCTTGCGTTTACACAAATTTTAGTCAATGTGACCTGCACTTGAAAAAATGCCATTCTTGCAGAGATTTCATATCAGAAAAAAATGGCTATTTGTTGGGTAAAATATGTTAATCTCCTTTAATAATAAGCTATTTACAAATTATGTACTAAGTACATGCAAGTATGGCAGTAAATATCATTTTTAAAAGCAAGCCAGATAGCATTATTTATTCTTACCCAATATTTCACTTTGAATGTTGATACTTGATTTGAAAATAGATTCATTGGATTTCTTCATTTCAAAATTAGTCAATTAACACTTTCTTATCAGGATGTCCCCTAAGGGACATTTTATGCCCGATTTCGAGCAGAGAAGTTTCCGGCTTTATCTCCGTTTTTCACATATCAACAGTTCTGAGTTGCCATACAGTGTTCATGTTCTGTTTAGAGTAAATAGTAATATATTACATTGACATTTCAATGTAAATTTTTAGGGGGAGAAGCATGGTTTTGATAGTAATTATACATCATTTGTAAGAACATAATAGGGCTCAGTCCACCAAATCAATGCAAAATCAGCGAAAGATTTTGTCCAAACATGCCCGTGCTGCTAGAAGTAAGTATAAATCAAACAATGGGCATGGTTCCGATTATATATATTGATTATAGATATCGCAAAAAAATTAAGCCTAGACTAAATAGGTGTCAAACCAGTTATTTTATTTAAGACTAGTTGTTTACCCGGCACTGGTCGGGTTGAACCAGATGAGATCCGGAGCAGATTAAATGCTCCTCCTTCCCCATCATTACTCCTGTCCCACATCCCTCGAACCAGTTCTCGTCAGTGTACAAGGTCTGTGACAGATTAAGTACACCTCCATCACCGTCCTCCCATCATCACATGTCACAGCCATTTACACACTAAATGTACTAATGGCAATGATTGATCCCTCTAATATCCCTCCCCAGCTACTGCTACCCATGGTTAACATGTGAGGAGCAGATTAAATATCCCACTCATCCCTACCCTTCCTTCCACCGCCACCGCACCCCATCTTCTCTCCCCAACCCTCTATACCCCATCAGCATCCAAACAGGTCCATAATTAATGCACACCCTTCTTGCTGCTGCTCTGGTTGAAATGGATAAGATCTCTGGAACATATTAAATGCTCCTCCCTTCCCATTCTTTCCCCTGTCCCACACATCCCTCACACCAGCTCCCGTCACTATACAGGTCTGGGAAAGATTAAATACAACCCCATCACCTTCCTCCCACAGTCATATGTGACAGCCATACACACACTACATGTATTTGACAATGCTTGATCCCTCTAATATCCCTCCCTCCAGCTACTCCTACCCCTGGTAAACACGTGCAAACCATTATAAATGTGCATCTCAATCACACCATTTCTACTGCTGCTCGGGTTGAAATTAATGAGATCTGGAACATATTAAATGCTCCACCACCGTACATGTCCGCCCCCCCCCCCGCCATATGGACACACACATCCTTTCTGCCAACACCCCTCCTCAAAACAGGTCCGGAGCAGATAAAATGCATCTCCATCACCATCACCACCCCAGCTCCCTCGTTGTACGACTGTACATGTATGTGTGACTTGCAACGTGCGTTTGACATATACAAACGTTTAACGTATTACGCACCTTTAACAAACATGGCCCTGTAAGCAACCTTTCTATAAAAATTCTTTTTTCTTGTTTTTATCATCAAAACCAATTAATTTGCTTTGAAATGTGATATTATAACGACCACCAAGTTGTCCTGATTTTACATACATGTACATAGTTTGAAGTGTGTACGTCTTGTGGTTAAAAAGCCTTTTGTGACGCAAAAAGTCGCCTCTTCCTTTATATATATAGATTAGAATGAGTTATGTTTTATATGATACATCCTCAAACCTCCCATATTAGCTATGTTGTCATAGAAACCACCTTATAGAAAAAAACTGCACCACTTTTCAATTCGGCATCCTCACTTTATGTGAAACCCAATATTCCCCAGGTCTACAGCGTGGTGTTCTTGGATTTTTTCTAAATTCCAGATTGAGCCAAATTAGTATTTCAGGGTTCCCACCATTCTACTGATTTGACCAATCGTCCTTCACATTCAGAGGTGGCGCACTTCCACATATGAGTACAGACACTCCTTGATCCCCCTCAGAATTATCAGTTCTGCTGGCCCCCACTTAGTAGGGGGACTATTGTCGGTTGGCGGCACCACTATACATGGCTGTGCTTTGCCCAAAATCATTCGTATGCCATTAAAGTGCAGTGCAACCTCTGGATATGACCATGCTCTGGGCCACTGTTTACAATGCTAGAAATTTTTACCAAACTTTTTTGTCTATCCCCATCACCCTCCTGTTGCGTACTCATGACCACAGCTAACTGAGAATAAAAATTTGTAGCATCAAATAGGATGTGTGTTTTTCTTTATGAATCAAAATGTTCTTACTGGTAGGGGTTGTTGGTTTAGGAGTTTTGATTGTTGTAACTGTGGTCATTGTTGTTGGTACATGTAGTAGCGGTTTAGGAGTTGGTCGTGCACCTGAAGTTATCAAAAATATATATAGTACACACTGTGCTTAAATACAATTAGCAATCAACATTAGTGTTTATTCATAATTACTGCTGAAATCATCAGAAATATCTTATTTAATCTTTAAAGATATATAATTGCAAACTAACCACGATAACCATAAATTTCCCACCGAAGGCCTATACGATTGTGGTACTCAACCGGTTGTAGCCTTACTCTCCTTGCTAATACTGGTGGATCAAATTTATGTTTGACCACAGTATTTTCGTCAGTATTGCCCTTAAAAATCTGAAATTTGAATCCAGAATTAACTCAACATGCACTAGGATTTTTCATTAATAATCTTATCATGTATACCAGGTATGATATTGTTCTCGTGGATGTTAGCAAGTTGACAAATATGAAGATGTTATTTTTCTTGCTTTAAAACTCATCTTTAATGGCGTGTGAGTATATTTCATTACATTTTAGACTTTACAGTTTAAAATAACTTTCTATTTCAGTTAGTTTACCTTGATACTTCCATGAACTAAATAGGGAAGCAAAGGGCCGTCATCAGAAAAGAAGACCTTATATTTCGTCACCCAGTAATCAGGTTGACCATCTCTCCCTTGCGTGCCTATTGCTGTTATATTGAACAACTTTCTAAAGTCCACCTATACAAATAGAAAAAACATATCATGTGATTGCAGATAATTACAGTAGTATTCTCATTTCTATTAAAAGATATATATAGGATATTATATTTAGAGTTTTTTTTTAAATCAAGTTTTAAATGAAAATGAAGATATATTTATTGCATCATTGATATGCATAGATCAAAATTATTATATACATGTATCATTGCATCATTGAAAGAAATTGAGACCTAAGATAGATTACATTTTATTCAAAACTATTCACAGTATAATGGAGGATTTATAAGGAAGTTGGATGTGGGAAACAAGGCTGATAAGAGAAACGTGAGGAAAAAGGCCAAAAAGAAGGATGTGGGAAAAACGGCTTAAAGAGGGGGATATGGGAAATAAACCAAAAAGAATTAGACTATTATTCATGTAGGATTTCTGGAGTCCTTATAATCTTTCCCTAACCCCCATCCCCTCAATTTAGTGCAAACGCTCTGCACTCTGTGTTCACAAGCGCTTGCTACACCTCTAAGAATTCTTAACTTCAATTATGAATAGAGTCAAACATTTGTTAGAGCACAGTCAGAAATGAAAACAGAAATACTAATCATTTATCATCATTCTAATATATTCTTTTCATGATTTTTTGAAGATATATTACTTCTTGAATATGTATGATCAAAGACCAATCGAACAAAATAACTAAGCGCCAAAAAAGTGTATCTCACTTCTATCCATTGATCTTCCAGCCTCTTTGGCAACCATCCTCCACTCTTTCCGCTGTGTGATTGATGGAGATTTAAGCGTGACCTTGATGCACCGTAGTATTTTTCATCACCGTTATAGTAACTGCTCACAGATAATTGGCTGTCATCAACTTGATAAAGTTTGCCATCTATTAGTGGTTCTTGGTAACCTATATAAAAATGAATGTAACAGCATAACGTTAGTGGGTGGCACTGTGGCAGTATCCTGGGGCATGTGAGAAGCTCAGCTGGGCACATAGTCATCCGTTATCACTTGCCCACTTTGGCATCAACTGAAACAAATGTTTGCTCATTTGCTTCAGGCTATTCAACAGTTTAACAATATTTTCAGAACAAGTTTTTGACATGTGATGTAATCTAATAATATTTTAAGCATGTCATACAGAATGTAAATTGGTAAAGGTTACTGAATGGTTTCCTTCAATTCAATTTTTGATTTTGAGACAAATAAAAAAAAATCGTAGCAGGTATACATTCAAGTTACACCTATGGACTCATATTCACCTCTTTGAATTCTATGAATGAGACTAATATAAAGGCATTATATAACGCAAATCGGATGTTTACATACATGAATCTACTAAAATGAAGCCTATGGGCATGAGCTGAAATGAAATAACCATCAGCAAGTTGATGGTTGCAGAGTATCCATACAAATAAACAAGCTTGTCTTGTCTTCTCATCTTGTCTAATGTTCTGTAAATTCCTAGCAGGATATCACACAGAGGAGGAAGGTGCCGCATATTCACGGTTGGGGGAATAATCTGGCAGAGAGGTGTTTCGATAATTTATGATTTGAACATGTTTGTTTATATTAGATCTTACTAGATTTTCTTTTACATTTTGGCACGGGAAGTCAATTGTTTTCATAGTAGTAATATTATGTGGCATTTATTTGGAGCCTAACTATTTTATTTAAATAACACACAAAGTAGGTGTGTACATGGACTGGCTGTGCAGTGCTTTATCTCTTGGACCAAGCTGAACATAGTAATATGCTCATACTTAAGTATTCATAGTGGAACAGAGACACATAAAGAGCTTATTCTAGTCTTTAAATTGTCACTGTACTCTGGAGTAGGGACTCCATACGACCAGGTGTGCCATTTGAATTTCAAACGGTACCCACCGATATACTAATTTGGCATAAAAAAGTGACCCATGTCTATACCTTGACAATGAAAAAGTGACCCATGTCTATACCTTGACAATGAAAAAGTGACCCATGTTTATACCTATTAAATAATGAACTACATACTGTTAACATTTTATCAACAAAATATTCAAATACATATCAGAATCAAACAAAATGAAGCTTACACTAACAATATCTGTACATTTAATTTCAAACTAGCCATAGCCATACCAAAAATCACAAAATTTATACCCACAACTATACCAAAAATCACAAGATTTAGACCCATAGCTATTCTAAAATCACAAAATTTACACCCGTCACTATGCCTGAGATGTCTAAAAAAAGGTGACCCAATGGTATACCCGTACTACCCGACAGTGACTCTAGTCTAGACACACCCTACTCCCCCCCTTCCTCCAAACCACCCCCACCCCCGGACGACCCTATACATGCCCAACCCATGCTAATGCCGACTCTGCATCACAAATGAAAATTTAAGTCCATATATAATTATATACTGACCTGGTCGAATTGTTTGGGCGGATGAGTAAACAATACAAATCACAATGACAATAAAAACATCCATGAAAAAAATGTCCATTTTGTTTGGATTTTGAGATGCCAATGTTTATCTCCAAACGTTAAAAATAACATCGTTCTCTAGACCAATATTATCCGACATCTAAATAAAGTTCAAGGTGTCATTGCGCTATCTGTATACTGATTACATCAATGATGTTAAATATATAACTTTATAAGATATTAAGTCATTTTTAGCAAACTCTGTGTCTGTTATTATTTTCATACGTTCAGTTGTGACGTAAATTCCAAGCAACAGCTCCGCCTGTTGTACGTCAGCCGTACTGCAATGTGCCAGCCTAGATTGCAAAGTTTTACGTCATCCGTAAGATCGTTGTGGATCGTGAGTATCTCATTCACAACGTCCTAATGTTTTACCGCGCAAAGAGCTGCAACCTCCAAGCAGTATTCACAACGTCCTCTTTCAATGAGACTGACGAATCAATCCCTGCATGCATGACACACAGTATGTCATTGTTCTTTCTAATCAGTAAAAAAGAATTCTTTGTAATTTTGTTACCCGTTAATCTCCGTGGTTGGTCCCCCCTCAAAAGCGTGTGAAAAAAATGATAGCCCCCCCCCGTCCAAACACAGAGACAAAAGTTCATGGCCGGCCCTAAACATATACCTAACCATGTGATAAATACTGAATGGTCCTTAGTTTGTGCACGGTGAATGCTCATATTTGTACAATAAAAGAGGGATACTTTTGATTATATCTAAACAAAGAGGCTCTACCAAACTTCAAAATGCCCCCCTTTCATATGCAAGACCTCGAATTCCAAGACCCTGCGAAAACAACCCCCTGTCGCCACCATGTCATTGAAATGCAAATTCTTGCTTGCCCACTGTGCCTTTTTAAAGGGGACATGCACAGCAAATGCCTCCTAAGAAAGATTGAATTAATAATTTTGTTTTGTGATACACTTCATGTTGCTCCTGATAAGCTATGATTTTTCAATCGTTATTATTTGTTTTAATAAAGTATCAATACCCATAAAATATCGACTGCTTTTATTGATTGTCACCTCTATATAATTTTTTATACTTCTCTCTCTCACACACACACGTCTTTTTTTAGCAAGCATATTTCTACCAACGATAGGTATAGCTGAAGACAGGTTTTACAACCCTAAGCTTCCATTTAACTATATCAAGTGGCCCTGGCGGGGCTCCGAACTCACGACCCCAAGGTTGTGAGACCAGAATGACACCATCATCCCAAGCAGCGAGCTGTTAAAAGGTTACTCAGCTGAACCGATGTCTCTGTAACCCCCCAAGCATACATACTTGGTAGCTGTTATCATCTCAACCCAGAGGTCGTGGGGTTCGAATCCCACTTGAGGACGAAATTTTGGGAAGGGTCTTATTAGCATTTTGGTGCTTTTGAATGATATATATGTGTTTCCCAGTGCTTGCGGATATATTTTATACTTCTCTCTCTCACAAAACGTCTTTTTAGCAAGCATGTTTTCTACCAACGATAGATATAGCTGAAGACAAATTTTACAAACCTAAGCTTCCATTTAACTATATCAAGTGGCCCCCAGCGGGGCTCGAACTCACGACCCCAGAGGTTGTGAGACCAGAATGATACTTCATCATCCCAAGCAGCGAGCTGTTAAAAGGTTTCTCGGCTGAACCGGGAGAAATATACTTGCTAAAAAGACGTGTGTGAGAGAGATAGAAGTATAAAATATATCCTGCAAGCACTGGGAAACACATATATATCATTCAAAAGCACTAAAAATGCTAATAAAGACCCTTCCCAAAATTTCGTCCTCAAGTGGGAGTCGAACCCACGACCTCTGGGTTGAGATGATAACAGACCAAGTATGTATGCTGGGGGTTACAGAGACATCGGTTCAGCTGAGTAACCTTTTTAACAGCTCGCTGCTTGGTTGCATTGTGAACATTGAAACATAGCAAAGGAAATGGCGAACAAAACACACACAGAAAAAGACCAAGTTCAGGAGGCAGTAAGCCTTCTTGACCCCCATTGCACACAACCTATATGGACATGATGTGACCTTTTAGCCTTCCTGACAAAAGCACCATTTGTCTTTGTGATGCTCCACCTACCCGACAAATACTCGTGGTTCATGATTTTTCGTTGTTTTGATGTGGGAAGATTACAAGTTATTGCTTCCCGAGTATACAGCGTGTGAAACGCCAAAGAAACATTATTTTGAACGCTGTTTGATAACGTTGAATGTGATAGATACAGGGAAAAGTGAAACATTGTAAATGTGTTCTCATATATACCATAAGAGAGAGGTCCACACACTACCTGTGTCTCATTAGTTTTTTGTTAGAAATAAATCATATCATAAGGTTTTCATGTTTAGTTATCTCTGAACACACAAAGATATAGTCGTTAGATACCAGTGTAAAACTACAGCGAAAGTAACCATTTTTATTGCCCATGAGTCAACGTTGTGCAAGCGACGCTGTGCTCTCTGAGCACTTTCGATCTAGTTATTCATTTTAACTGTTTTAGCATGTTGTTTTGTTTTATTTGTTTTGATTTTCATTAATAATTTTTTAGTTTTTTTGTAAAACCTGAAAGTCAGTTGTGAAGAATGAAAAAGTCATGATTTGATTATTTGTGATTTTTTTTTTACCTTACAATGGTGAATGTCATCAAATGTCATTAAATCAGAAAGGCAATGAGTCTTGATTATGCTATGCAATAATTATTCATGGACACACTTTTAAACACTTTTTTTGTTTTGTCTATTATTTTTATTTTTATTAATAAATTATATTTACATCATTGACATGGGTAAGAATCATGTATATAGGAGCACATCAACTTTACTTCACCATACAAAAAATATGAACTATAAATACTTATCTGAAGTCAAGCAGAAGATAAAGTGTTAATGAAAATCTTCCCATAAACCTTATCGTTAGCGTGTACATATATGTTTGAAGATATTTTTGACACAGCTATCATATGAATAAGGTACAACCTGTGGTAGTACCGCAATGTACATATCTATTTCAAGCAAAATTACACTGCTCTATTGTCAGCATACAACAAAGCGTAAAATCGGGATATCATATAACATTCAACAAAGGATTATAAAGACTGATCATAGAAACTATAAACAGTGTTCATTTTATAAAACAGTTACGGTATATATGTTAAGAAAAAAAACAACAGAAAAATTTCTATACCCAAACTGGGAAGTATGTGGTCAACGGGTGGCCCCATGTCGCACGGCCTACCTTCAGTAAAAAGATTACATATCCCTCAAAATACACCCCTGCCATACACCAGTCATATACTGGTTAAAAAGAGCACATCAAGCGTGCTAAATGTTGTGACCTGCACTGAGGCTCATCGGCCTACGACACGGGATTAAACACGTGTTTTTCTAAAACAACATTTACAAAATCTTTTCATCCAATGGCTGTCATACAACATTACATGATTTCTATCTGTTTACTGTGTGCCATACAGTCCCATGCTCCACGTTGTTGCGAACCATGCATCCTATATGTTCCACACAGTTTTATGCCCCCACATGGTGGTGGCCACCACTTGCAGAGACCCTTTGTACTGCAATGAACTTGCCCACTTCTACAAACAGCTCGTACAGAGGCGAGATGCAGTTAAACAGTAGATCCAGTACATATACATTCATGGAGCTGAATCCCTCGAATATGTTGACACCCACTGTAGTCATCATTGCTCACAATTGATATCCTGTCTAATGCAAAGGACAGGTTGGAGAAGAGAGCCGTGATGTGAGCGAGTGAATACGTGCTGGTTTAGTGCCACTTGCCTGAAGACTGCCGCCAAACGCCAATGGGAAAGATGAGTAGGTGGATGGGCCTGTTGATAGAATCTGGTAGAGCCCCTGCAATGTCACTTGTGCATCTTGCATGTTTTCTTGTAAGAACCTGACCACGAATATATGACGTCCCAAACCTGTTGAATCCCTGTTTTGCTGATATCACTAGCCAGGTTGGCCAAATGATGATGAGACTGGATGTTTTTGTTCACACTGCTTGAATCAGGACACCCATATGTGACTTGGTCCCCAGCTGCAGGATTTCAGTTTTTATGTTGTTGACAAATGGTGGCATGACGTTGTCAAAGTCCGAGGAAGGAGGAAAGTCTTGTGTGGAACATAATGAGACACTTGGCCCTCTATGTAGATGTTGTGGTCGTGACATTGTGATAGATGAGGCTATCGTCTGGTTACTGAGCCACTTTTCTAGCTGCGTGATCACTCATCACCTGCTCTAGGGCATCTTCATATGCAGTGCAGAGACTCGTATTCCAGTTGTACAGACCGCTGACAGTGTCTGTTATATGTATCCAGAACACCATCAGATCACTGTCTATGTCCTTTATGAACACACAGTACCTGCTCATGATGTTGTCAGTGAGGTATGTCTGATACTTATATGCATCACACCGACTTGCACTGAGTGCCTTGTGCACAGGCTCTTCTGAGGGTCGCTGTACCTTTGGTTCGGCTGCCACTTCCCTGACTCAGCCCAGCAGCAATCTTCAGTGTAGGTCAGGATAGTACCCGTTAACTGGAGCTCTCATCCAGCCAAGTTCTATCTTTGGTGAATAATCCTCGTGTGTTTAATGATGCTGCCTTTCACATATGGACATTGACGATACTTGCGGTACATGTCGTCCATGTTGATGAAGGGCCTCATGGGGTCGGTGGTCGGTTGTGTTGCTACATTATGTTGCACCAAAAATCTGCCTAGCATCTCCTCCCATACTCATGCTGATATCCTTTTGTAATTTGTTCTTCTACTCGTGGATACGCCTTTAACACGTTGTCCTTACACAGTTTCAGTATTTGTCGGAATTTACACACACCATGCCGTGTACGGAACGTTATCACTATGCAGAACCATAAACTCATCATAACAGTAGATGTATTCTCCCTGACACCATCGGAAATGCTTCTCTTGTGCGTCACCATGTGGTTTATATCGGCGCTGTCAATATCGTTACAGTCCACATGTAAGACACACACACTGAAAAAGTATTATCACGTGCACAAGATTTGCCATTTTAAGGTACTTTAAAGCAAATGCAACCTTGCTAACAGTTATGTTATATTGATATGGACACATGCCATAACCAAAATAAAAAGTATTATGTTTATTCTGTGTGAACTGGTCTAATTTACTTCCTTGTTATGCGCTTCAGGATATCAAAGGCAGTTTCCGCTTGGTTGCTCAACTCGCTCTAGAAAACATGCGGCATGATAAAAATTAATATAGGAGAAAGAAGAAGTTGAACCTCCTATAATGATATTTCTTGTTTGACATAACTTAACTTCATCAGTACATTTACCTTAAACCATGGCACAATAGGGGTCCATTTGAACCCCAACTATTTTTACGTATTTTTTTTCTAATTCCTTGCTTTTTCTCTACTAATGCAAGAAATAAATAGTTATATATCTATAATTTATCAAGTCTTTTGCATGTATTTTCAAGTTTCATACGACCTCCAGAACTGCCTTTGTAAAATATGTTGTATCAGACTGTCCATATACGGATTCCGGTTAGGTGTCGCACCCAATTACTTTTTGCCCCACTTCAAATCAAAATATGTTCACGAATCTAGCAATCTACCACTTTTAGGAAATCTCTTATCAATGTCTATTGATTTTATTAAACTACTAAGCAAGCCCAAAATCAATGAATACTAAAGAGATGGACAGAACAGCGTGGTAGCAGTCATACGGCCGACGTAAGCCCGTTTTACACTATATAGCGAATTTCACCTACTTTCATATACCCAGCTCTACGTGAAATGAACAGGCAAATTCGTCAGGAAATTTTGAACATGTTCAAAATTCGTTTACCTAATTTTACAGGTTGGTTTAGGGTTCGTTAAAATAGTTATGCTGCGTCTAGGGATCGCAGAACATTCGCACCATACAAGTAACACTTCGTTTGCCTCAGCAACTTGTCGTACCATGCATTTTTACTACGTTCAATGCCGCCACAATACGCCCAAGTTGACGACGTGACATATCACGTATTGCAGATGCGTTGCGCTTATGACCAGTATTCTCTACAAAAAAATTTTCCAAAGATATTGATCCAAATCGTATAGATGATGGTCTTGACCTCGATCAGAAAGCAGACCAAAGTCAAGTAAGCTCCGCAACAAGGCGCCATGCATCTGATTCCTTTCGGAAATGCTCCAAAGTGCTGAAATGTATAACAAAGAAGAATTGTCCCTAGATCTTGGGGATCTGCAAGATGAAGACAAAGAACGAGACCGGCAAGTTGAGAAGAAACTTCAATAGCAAGAAAAGAGTACTCCACAGTATGAATGGATATGGAAATGCTACTATGCCCCAAATACTCCAGAATATTCACCAGCCACTGCGCATGTTAGCAAGGCGCTGTGTTAGGGCAGGAAACAAAATGAAGGATGATAGTGATGTTGATGGAGAAATCGAATTCCTGACCTTGATGTCATTGAAAATATGAGTCCTGAAGTTTCACCTAGATTACAGCCTATTAATAGGGTAGAAACACAGCAACAAGAGGCAATCAAAAACCAGAGCCTCCAAAGCCTCGGCCTCAACTGCGCCAAAGCAAATAGCTATGGTTGATGAAAGTGAGGAGAGTGGTCTGACAGGCCGACCTCACACCTCTAGGCTGACAGAAAGGGAAGTGTGTGGATATGAGACTTGAGAAAATGCACCCCTATTAAGAAATTAAATAAAAATACTGGTCTTTACAGAACAGGTTCGTGAAGAGTCTGGAGAGGGATCGTGAAAAGAAATTGGCCGCTCAAAGCAAAAAAAAAAATAGTTCAAATGGTTGAGAAAAGTACAGATGAAAATAGACCAGAAAGAATTTATACAGAAGTTGGTGGAAAGGTGTTGATAAATATAGAAAAAGGGCAAAGTCAGATGATACCAGCTGCGAAACTTCTAAGAACTTAACAAGCAAGAGGTGGAGAATTCAGCCCAATCAACTGCAAACAACTCTCATTTCCCTAGAAAGTTGCACTTTCAATTCTGGGAAAGACAAATTCAGTAGATCAAGCATATGGCAGGAAAGATATAGATGCGAGACAGTAGTAACTGTTGATGATGCTGTTTACTCCTAATTTGGGGAAAGTTCTTCCAGAACGCAGATCCAGGCAGAGATCAAAAACCAGAGAATCACGCATAGTAAGTCAACTAGATCTAAACAGTGTGAAATGCAAAAAGAAAACGCTCAGTAGTTTTCGTGGTGCGAAAGTCTTCGATAATGGGGCCATCCTGTAGATTACTGTGTGGTTGATAACAGGGCATATCATACACTGAAAAGACTTGATCCATAAGCTGCAGCCTTGCAGGGG
>CM032667.1:18443116-18484954 GCA_019095985.1 Streblospio benedicti | reverse complement strand
CTTCCATAAGCATTGCATTGTAGTCATGAGGTCTGTGAGCAGGCATTTGAATAATGAATGATTAAAAAACATACATTAAGTAAATGAAATGCAAACTTTTTTCAATCATTGTTATAGTGAAGATGAGCTGTACCTAAAAATTTGCCAGCCAAGCTGTACCTTCACAGTTGCCAGATGAAGCTGGGGTCAGAAATTGAAATTTACCGGCTGGCATTCAAATGGTTGACCTGTTCTTTTTTTTCTGCCAGCTGGATATGCAAATTTGAAAGTCCCAGCCAGATGGAAATGGCAAAGGAACAGCTTTTTGAAGGAACAGCTCGTTGGGTGCACCTGATGCATGACAGTATGTCATTGTTATTTCTAATTTTAATAATTCTTTGTAATTTTGTTACCCGTGAATGTCCGTGGTTGGCCCCCCTCAAAAGCGTGTGAAAAAAAATGATAGCCCCCCCCCCCCCCCGTCCAAACACAGAGACAAAAGTTCATGGCCGGCCCTAAACATATACCTAACCTTGTGATAAATACTGAATGGTCCTTAGTTTGTGCACGGTGAATACAATAAAAGAGGGATACTTTTGATTATATCTAAACAAAGAGGCTCTACCAAACTTCTAAATGCCCCCCCCCCCTCCCCCTTCATATGCAAGACCTCGAATTCCAAGTCCCTACGAAAACAACCCCTGTCGCCATCATGTCATTGAAATGCTAATTCTTGCTTGCCCACTGTGCCTTTTTAAAGGGGACATGCACAGCAAATGCCTCATAAGAAAGATTGAATTAATAATTTTGTTTTGTGATACACTTCACATGTTGCTCCTGATAAGCTATGATTTTTCAATTATTATTATTTGTTTTAATAAAATATCAATACCCGTAAAAAAATCAACGGCTATATTGATTGTCACTTCTACATAAAGAAAGACCCTGAATGAAATTGCAGCGCTAGCCTTTATCACCCATGGGCTTAAGCCAAAATTAGCATGTCAGAAATATTCATCAATGCTGATACGAATTCAATGTTTACAAACATGATTTTTGGGTACATATTTCACATGAAATTCACCTGCGCATGTCTCTTTAAAAATGGACCGAGCTAATTTTATCCAAAATTATGTACACACCAACCATATGTAATACAGTAACAAGTTTAATCTCCTTGGGTATTAAAATAATGCTTCAGTATATATTTTAAGAAAAGCCATTTAGAGACATGCACATGTGAATTTCATGTCATATCTACCTTTTATGCCACATAAATAGTTCTTGTGAGCCATTTGAATATCTTTATCTATATGCGGTGTTCCATTTCTTCCTAAATAGCCATTTCTCGTGACATGTTTCATAAAATGTACCCCAAATCATGTTTGTAAACATGGTCTTTTTATCAGTCTTAATGAATATTTCTGACCAACTAATTTTGGCTTCTATGCACAGGTGATAGATACTGCATTCTATCATTCTGTGCAAAAATCTCCGCCAATAACTCACGCTGATTGGTCGAGCAGGCGTGTCAATTATACGATATGCACGTTGCTAAGGGAAGATATGCACGCTGCTAAGGGCTGTAACGTGCAAGCGCGGAAATTAGCACAGTAAACATTTTGACACACCTTCCGACTTCTAACTAGTGTTTGACAGACTTATAGTTGCTGGATTTATTATTTCTTGGTATCACATCAATCGCATATTCGTCCTTTGTCATTCACAAATGTTTTTATAGTGGATAATTTCGAAACTATGCTAAATATTCAAAGGTTTTAACTGAATAACAGCCGCTGAGTCTCATGGTGAAAATGGCTATGAGAACGGTATGATATGATTTATTTTAAAATAAAAACGAATCATACACTCGTTTAGTGTAGATTTTAGTCATGATAGAATGCTATTTGACCACTCGATTGTTGTGTTAATCTTGAAATTGAGCATGCTGGCGTCTGATTGACACTCACTGCGTTCGTGTCAATCAGACGTCAGCATGCTCAATTTCAAGATTGACACTCCAATCTCGTCGTCAAATCCTACAATATCATTCAGGGCTCTTTTTTTCCAGGTGCGATATTGAAGTGATGATCAATATGGCAGTATATTTTTATGGGTATTGGATTCCATCAAAACAGATACTAATAATAGTAGAATCATAAGTTATTAGGAGAAACATGTCAAGTGTTTCAAAAAAAATATCAATTCAATCTATCTAAGGAGACATTTCCTGTGCATGTCCCTTTAATATCGTCGACAAAGTAATGGCAACTAAAATAAAAAGCTTCAACCATGAGTCTATCAGTGCAATCAAGTACATATGCAAGGATTTGAATCATGTGATAAAAGGACATGGTTGCATTGTGAACATTGAAACATAGCAAAGGAAATGGCGAACAAAACACACACAGAAAAAGACCAAGTTCAGGAGGCAGTAAGCCTTCATGACCCCCATTGCACACAACCTATATGGACATGATGTTGACCTTTTGTGGCCATACCAGAAGCTCTTTATAATCTGAGCCTTCCTGACAAAGCAACATTTGTCTTTGTGATGCTCCACCTACGCATTTGACAAATGCCTCATGTGACACTGTCGACAAATACTCGTGGTTCATGATTTTCGTTGTTTTGATTGTGGGAAGATTACAAGTTATTGCTTCCCGAGTATACAGCGTGTGAAACGCCAAAGAAACATTATTTTGAACGCTGTTTGATAACGTTGAATGTGATAGATACAGGGAAAAGTGAAACATTGTAAATGTGTTCTCATATATACCATAAGAGAGAGGTCCACACACTACCTGTGTCTCATTAGTTTTTATTGTTAGAAATAAAACATAATATATATCATAAGGTTTTCATGTTTAGTTATCTCTGAACACACAAAGATATAGTCGTTAGATACCAGTGTAAAACTACAGCGAAAGTAACCATTTTTATTGCCCATGAGTCAACGTTGTGCAAGCGACGCTGTGCTCTCTGAGCACTTTCGATCTAGTTATTCATTTTAACTGTTTTAGTATGTTGTTTTATTTTATTTGTTTTTTTATTTTCATTAATAATTTTTAGTTTTTGTAAAACCTGAAAGTCAGTTGTGAAGAATGAAAAGTCATGATTTGATTATTTGTGATTTTTATTTTACCTTACAATGGTGAATGTCATCAAATGTCATTAAATCAGAAAGGCAATGAGTCTTGATTATGCTATGCAATGATTATTCATGGACACACTTTTAAACACTTTTTTTTAAACACTTTTTTTGTCTAGTTTACATTATTGACATCGGTTTTTATTAATAAATTTTAATTCACCATCAAAAATTGACATGGGTAAGAATCATGTATATAGGAGCAGTCATTCAACTTTACTTCACCATACAAAAAAAGGGTTATGAACTATAAATCGTTACTTATCTATATATGTTAAAGCAGAATAGATAAAGTGTTAATTTTTGAAAAATTCTTCATTAATAATAAACTTTTATTCGTTTAGACACAGCTTCAGCATAAATGTAAGTATCATATGGAATAAGGTACAACCTGTGGTAGTACCGCAATGTACATGTCTATTTCAAGCACAATTACACTGCTCTATTGTCAGCATACAACAGCGTAAAATCGGGATATCATATAACATTCAATAAAGTATTATAAAGTGATCATAGAAACTATAAACAGTGTTCATTTTTATATAACAGTTACGGTATATATGTTGAGAAAAAAACAGCAAAATTTCTATACCCAAACTGGTAAGTATGTGGTCAACGGGTGGCCCCATGTCGCACGGCCTCTCTCCCAGTACGTAGATTACATATCCCTATACACCCCTGCCATACACGAGTCATATACTGATTAATCGGAGCACATGAGCGTGCACGTTGTATTCGCATAAAGGCTCATCGGCCTACGACACGGATTAAACACGTGTTTGAAAACAACATTTACAAATCTTTTCATCCAATGGTTGTCATACAGAGGGTTACATGATTTCTATCTGTTTACTGTGTGCCATACAGTCCTATGCTCCACGTGTTGTTGTGTCCCGTTGTTGTGTTCCGCGTGTTTTATGCCCCACATGGTGGTGGCCACCACTCTGGGCAGAGACCCTTGTACTCCACGAACTTGCCCACTTCTACAAACAGCTCGTACAGAGGCGAGATGCAGTTAAACAGTAGATCCAGTACATATACATTCATGGAGCTGAATCCCTCGAATATGTTGACACCACTGTAGTCATCATTGCTCACAATTGATATCCTGTCTAATGCAGAGGAGAGGTTTCTGAAGAGAGCTGTGACGTGAGGGGGTGGAGACGTGTGGTTTAGTGCCGCCTGAAGACTGCCGCCAAACGCCAGTGGGAAAATTGGGAAGCTGGATGGGCCTGTTGATAGAATCTGGTCGAGTCCCTGCAATCTCAACTGTGCATCTTCTGTTTTCTTGTAAGAAGCAGACCACGAATATATGACGTCCCAGACCTGTGCTGAATCCTGCTTGCTGATTTCACTCGCCAAGTCGTAAATCTCGATGATGAGACTGATGCTGTTTGCGCTGCTTGAATCAGAACAACTAGATATGACTCGGTCCCAGCAGGATTTCAGTTGTGCTATGCTGTTGACAAATGGTGGCATGAAGTCGGGAAAGTCGGAGTACGGAGGAAGTCTTGTGTGGAACATGATGAGACACTTGGCTCCCTCTATGTAGATGTTGTGGCCGTGACATTGTGATAGGTCAGGCTTCCTCTGGCGACTGAGCCAGTTTTCTAGCTGTGTGATACTCATCACTTGCTCCAGAACGTCTTCATATGCAGTGCACAGGCTCGTATTCCAGTTGTACAGACCGTTGTGTCTATTATATGTATCCAGAACATTGTGCAGATCACTGTCTATGTCCTTTATGAACACACAGTACCTGCTAATGATGTTGTCAGTGAGGTATGTCTGATACTTATATGCATCACACCGACTTGCACTGAGTGCCTTGTGCACAGGCTGCTGAGGGTCGCTGTACTTTTGGTTCGGCTGCCACTGACTCAGCCCGGCAGCACCAGTGTAGGTCAGGATAGTGTCTGCTAACCCAGCTCTCACCCAGCCAAGTTCTATCTTTGGTGAATAATCCTCGTGTGTTAGCATGATGCCAGCCACATATGGACACTGACGATACTTGCGGTACATGTCGTCCATGTTGATGGAGGGCTCATGGGGTCGGTGGTCGGTTGTGTTGTACATTATGTTGCACCAGAAATCTGCTAGCATCTCATACTCATGCTGATATCCTTTTGTAATTTGTTCCTCTACTCGTGGATACGCCTTTAACACGTTGTGCTTACACAGTTGCAGTTTGTGTCTGGATTTACACACACCATGACGTGAACGAACGTTTTCACTATACAGATCCATAAACTCATCATAACAGTAGATGTATTCCTTGACACCATCGGAAATGCTTCTCTTGTGCGTCACCATGTGGTTTATATCGGAGCTGTCAATATCGTTACAATCCACATAAGACACACACACTGAAAGTATTATCATGTGCACAAGATTCGCCATTTTAAGGTACTTGAAGCAAATGCGTAACCTAAGCTAACAGTTATGTTATATTGATATGAACACATGCCATAACCAAATAAAGTATTATGTTTATTCTGTGTGAACTGGTCTAATTTACTTCCTTGTTATGCGCTTTGTAATATCAAAGGCAGTTTCCGCTTGGTTGCTCAACCTGCTCTAGAAAACATGCAGCATGATAAAATTAATATAGGGAGAAAGTAGAGTTGGACCTCCTTGTATCGATATTTTTTTGACATAACTTAACCTTCATCAGTACATTTACCTTAAACCACGGCACAATAGGGGTCCATTTGAACCCCAATTATTTTTATGTATTTTTTCAATTCCTGTTTTTTTTCTATACTAATGCTAAGAAATAAAAAGTTATATATCTATAATTTATCAGTCTTTTGCATGTATTCTCAGCCGATATCGACCTCCAGAACTGCCTTGTAAAAATTATGTTGTATCAGGACTGTCCATATACGGATTCCAGTTAGGTGTCAACCGGACTACTTTTGCCCCACTTCAAATCAAAATATGTTCACGAATCTAGCACACCTACCACTTTTAGGGAAACCTCTATCAATGTCTATTGATTTTATTAAACTACTAAGAAAAGCTCCAAAATCAATGAACATCAAAGAGATGCACAGAACAGCGGGTAGCAGTCATACGGCCGACGTAAGCCCGCTTTTACACTATAGCGAATTTCACCTACTATATACGTAGCTCTACGTGAAATGGCGAACAGGCAAATTCGTCAGGAAATTTTGAACATGTTCAAAATTCGTTGACGAATTTTACAGGTTGGTTTAGGTTCGTTAAAATAGTTATGCTGCGTCTAGGGATCGCAGAACATTCGCACCATACAAGTAACACTTCGTTTGCCTCAGCAACTTGTCGTACCATGCATTTTTTACTACGTTCAATGCCGCCACAATACGCCCAAGTTGACGACGTGACATAATACGTACAGATGCGTTGCGCGGGTTCGCCCATGATCGCTCTAGTGTAAAGCGGGTTTAACTGTAGTGCAGAAATCCGAACATAGGCGTCTATATCAGTGATAGTTTGCTCTTTGTCTATCTGATGTCTAGCGAGTGACTGCGCCGTGTTCTGTTATGATTATGCAGTGTATTCCTACACATTATTGCATTTTGTAATTTATTAATAAATTACCTTGTTAAATGTGTTGAATATATGCCAATTTATTTTTCAACAATATTGTAATTGTTTAGAAAAGACTGATAAATACAAAACCGGGTGAGTTGTGTAACATTGATTATTTTATTGGGCTAGTTCTTGTGGCGTATCAAGGCGAGCCCGAAGGGAGGGCGAGCCGTGATACGCCCCAAGAACGTGCCCAATCAAATAATCAATGTTACACAACTCACCCGGTTTTGTCTATTTATCAGTCTTTTGCACGTATTTTCAGTTGATATCGACCTCCAGAACTGCCTAGTAAAAATATGTTGTATCAGGACTGTCCATATACGGATTCCGTATATCGTTAGTTGTCAACCGGACTACTTTTGCCCCACTTCAAATATTATGTTCAATAATCTAGCACACCTGCTACTTCTAGAAAACCCTCAAAAATCAATTAAATGTACATCAAAGTGATTGCACAGAACAGCGTGCGTAGCCTCATACGGCTGACGTAATTATAGTGCAGACGTTCAATAAATGGACAAAACCACAAATGGCTGGATTTCTATTATGATCATGCAGTGTATTCCGATGCATATTGCATTTTGTAATTTATTAATAAATTACTTTGTTAAATGTGCCGAATACATGCCCCCTTTATTTTTAAACAGTATTGTAATTGTTTAGAAAAGACTGATAAATACAAAACCGGGTTCGTTGTGTAACATAAACATTGGAACATTTGATTTACAATGATTTCAAACTACAACAACCTGTAATCACTATAGGTCTAGTAAGAATGATGCCATTTCATGGATAACAATAACGGAGGCGGAGCAGTGATCATTGACTGACAGTCTCAACAATATCTTATGAAAATGCCATAATAAGACTTCATCCACAGGGGCAATTTATAGACTAAAATATAAGCTAAACACTAAGGAACTCACTCACGAAGTACGGAGTACTGAGTACTCCATACTTCGTGAGTGAGTTCCTTAGTGTTGCTTTGTTTATTTGACAATAGTCTCTCAGGAAATTAAAAACAACCCTGCCATCCCTCAAACCACCTGTTGAGAAAATGATGAGAAGTGGAGTGGTGTACAAAATAACTTGTCGTCGCTGTGAAGCGAGCTATGTCGGACAGACTAGCCGACATCTCCACACCCGCTTCCGAGAGCACTCAGGAATACAGGTCCGATGAAGAGCCTTTTGGCACAGTGCAACACCACACTCACAGAAGGGCATGTGGAGATCCTGAAAAGCACCTCACGGGGGGAAACACATCTACTGACTCTGGAGGCACTGTACATGGAGAAAATAAAACCCACGACCAACACCAAGGAGGAATACAAGAGCAGGGCCCTGACCATCAAGATTTAGATGTTGTCAGCACATGCTGATCTCTTTCTCTTAATCCTTAATCCTTGTGTTGTTATGTTTTGATTCATGTTCTGTATTATATTCATGTATATTGAAAACAGTACTGTTTTGCAATTTAATTTGGTTCATTTTACATTATATTCTGAAGATGACCGCAAGGTTGAAAATATTTGATTAAAATGTGAATAAAAAAAAGATGTTGGTTCTATCATTTATAATAAAATCTTTAGTTTGTTTTAACATAACTTAGCAACATTCATGCAATTAATTTAACGTTCATTATGATCACACGTATTATATCACAATTGTTATATCACCTTTAGTTTTTAAATTGTAATAGTCATTTTCACATTAGCTTACATGTTTAATCATTATGGGTTTTACACAAATAGTTAAAATGCAAGTGCAACAGTCAAAATGTACATTATCATAGAGTTATACATTATGATTCATTTTTATTGTTAGTTACTGAAATCACAATGTGGACTCTTTAAACTCTTGAGTTCGGACTTTCATTGAATTTAAATTCACACCATATGTTCTTAACACATTAGCACATGGACACTTATTTTCATTAGTACATTTCATTTGTCTACTTATCCTTTCAATTATACATTATGAATGCCTATATTTACTATTTCAAGACTAACATTTCATACAGTTCAAAACTTATGACATTTCTGTTTTACATTAACATAAACGTATTTAACTTATACTACAGTTCCATAATTTATGTACAATAAAGTCTTTATACTTTGCTGGGAGTCTTGAACTTCTCTTCGGTCTTTGTTCTGTCTTGTCATTTGGCACACTTGCTACCTTTGGCTTTGGCTCGTCGTGCTGAACTTCATGTTCTGTAACGTCTTTTGATGTAACTGGTTCTGAAATATCTACATTTAAATGTTCATTTTCAGAATGTTCAATTTGTGTAAACTCACTGTCATTATTTGCGAGTTCATGATTATCACTATTTCTATAACTACTGTCACTCTTATTATATTTCTTAAATTGTGAAAGATTTCTTGTGATTTTTTGGTTTCCTCTTTCTGTGATTATCATATTTCCCTTTCTTTCAATTACAATTAAAGATTTTTCATCATAGTAATATGTTCCATGTTTATCAGATTTTACTAACACATTATCACCAAATTTGATGTCACGTTCTTTCACATATCTTTTTGAATCTGCATGTTTCTTCATCTTTTGTTCTGCTATGTAATCAGTTTCTCTTTAAAACATCAACTGTGTCCAATTGTGGCATTTTGGCAATTAAAGTTTAATTTTCGGAGAGCCATTTTAATTATTTTTTATTTAATTTACCACTATAGTTACAATACTGTTTGAAACATGACCACCGAATTGGTATAATGGTTGTATTAGTTAAAAGAGCTCAGAAACCACAGCATCACCATATTAAGGTCGACTCATGGGCAATAGATATTTACTTTGGCCATGTTTAGAAATCACCTGCAATACAATGCCTAGAAAATAGATGTCGGATGAATCAAACATTAAATAAGATTTTTTCCGCTTTAATGCTTTGATTGCAAAGTAAACGTCATTATTGCCCATGAGTCAACATTGTTCTAGCGACGCTGTGCTCTCTTAGCACTTTTTATCTAGTTAGTTTTATTATGTAGCTGGTTATTCGACTAAAATTCTACAATACCCATGAACTTTGATTATTTGTCATATATGTTGTACACATCAGCCGATAGAAAGCTGGCGGAGTAGTTGAACATGGATGCGTGTGCGTGATATTGGGCTCTCCCTTGATGCTCTTCTTCAACCCACTCCAATACAGCAGCAGAGTGGTGTACGCATCTGTGTCATCGATCTCTGCCGTATTGTATCACATACATTCTCCATCACGCAAGATGTCATTAGCGAAGATGTCTTGGACTTCTCGAATACATTTGATGACAGGAAAAAAATATAGCATGGGTGGAAACGTTTGTGTGGCCAGAGGTGACAATACTCAAACTGGACCAATACTATATAACGCCTTGTTCTAGATACAATTGTGAGATATGTCGCCTGCATTTTAGTACTTGCTTCTCCTTTTTTTGCGCTAATTATTAATCACTGCATGTGTATTCGTGTAGGTAAGCCTGAGTAAATGAGCACGTTAATTGCACTATCAAGTGCACTGCAATTACGAAGAAACTGCAGTGCACTTGGGAGTTTTGTGACGTGACTTTGAACTGTCCAGAATGGGGCGGGCATCAGTGATGCATGGCATTTAGCCCCAATTCTTGGACATAATCACGCGGCTCAAGTAAGCTATCAAATGTTTGCAATATGCCTTCAACAACCAGGTTGAGGATCCACCGGAAGTTACATGTTTCAAACACGATGCGAATATATAACCAAAATTTCTGCATAAAAATAATACATAGGATATCGTTTATACATAATAAGGTATTTAAAAAATCAGTGTGTAGCAAAACCTAATCTATTTTTTCTTAATATTGTACCTGGTATTGTTTGGGCAACATCTTGATAGGGTGTAACATATTCACCATGTTCACGTTGCTTTGGCAGGGTTCGGCGTGAATGTAGTCATAGATGGGTGTTACTAGAATGTCATTGTCGTTGTCATGATGAATCTCCGTTTCCTATTCTGGTTGCTTCCCCTGTTCTTTCTTAATTTATGTTTCATGCACGCGTCTATGTGCACACGCATGTAAGGGGTGGGGTAGGGTGGAGATACGGTTGCTCAATTCGCCCTTTTCTGAACGAAATTATCAGTTACCGCTACCGTTCTAGGATACTGTCATGGTAATGTATAACATCAACATTTGTATTTGAGAAGTTGACTCGAAACTTGTAATAAAGATATATAAAGAAAAGTCTTTATCATTTAGGATAATTAAAAGCAAGAAAATAAAAGATACAAACCAACATGAATCCACATGCTGTCTATCAAGTTTCTAGAATATTTTATACTATTATCTTAGGTTCAATTCGACAGGAATCGTAGCTACATGTTGCACAAATTTCCTAATTTTCATCTTTATGAGACCACAACAATCGGGGTATCCCCTGTACCCAAAAGAGCCATTCAAAGAGCTTTGCTGAAAGAATATGACGTGATTTTGTTATGAGAACTGGGGCCACACAAATCTCCCTCTTTGTGCATCCATCAGTTGCTGTGATTGCTTTTAAATGGAATTCACATGATAAATCTTACATTGCGTACATTTCGGTTCCAGCATGCTGGTGCCTCTCTCATGGGCATCGTATTTCACAAATAACAAGCGAGAAAAAAAAACTTCTGCACGGAGCATACTTTTCCCCTCCCATTTCAGGATCTTGTGGGAGTAGATTTTCTTAACTGGAGTCATTGAACACATAGTAATAAGGGGGGGGGGCACAATTTAATTATTACTAACATTACTAATAACCATAATAAGAACTGATTTTGATAATATTAGTGCCGCGGTTTATGTAGTAAAATGCCGTTCACTGTCCATCTTCTAAACGAACAAGGAACACGAGTTATTCCCCTTAAGCTACGGTCAGAGAGTTCTCAATGGTGAAGCCGAAAGGGCTGTTAATTTGCTTATTGCTTCGTCATAGCACAGGTGTGTATTCTTAAAGGTAAGTCCTTCATCCCATGTTTTAAACCTACTCAGCTCTTACCGTGTAGTACAAATTCAGGGATGAACATTCGTGACTCTCTGTTTAGTGCTAGACTTTGACTTAAATGAGTGCTCACAGACGCATGTACAACTGGAATTCCGTTCTTTGTCCCAAGCTTTTTTATTACCACACCATTGTTAATATTCACCAAACATACATGAACTATATTGATAATGTATTTTATTATCTGCGGGGGCTACCATTTATCACGACAATGACGGGGGTGGGATATGATATAAGGCATTTGAGATAACCCTGCCACATATGTTTGGTGTTTTCATTAAGTCCCCGTCCACGGGCCGATAGCTGATAGCCCCCGCGTACACAAGCCAGTGTAAAACATAGAGCAACTTCCGTGCCCAAACAATCTCAATAACATGTATGCATCAATCAATGATCGAGTTTAGCAATCATGGACAATCGACAACAAACTATATAAATACCCGCCATTTAGACAGCTGATGTTTTTAATCAATGTGATCCAAACAGATATAGCCAAATAAGAATGTATCATAGAATAATTCGTACTGCAATTAGTCTTTTAATGTTTAAAATACAAAGTACGCCACTGCAATAACATTGATAATAACACAGCATGCTAGCAACAAACGTACACCAACACACACGACTCTAACACCATTTAGCAATAACGCACCCGTGTTATATTCATATGCATGCAAAATTGTTGATGCTCCAGAGAGAGCTGAACCAATATTTATGTTTAGCCATCTTGTACTCGTGACCAACTGAGTGTCTGTATCATTGGTACCCGTTGGGTGTTTGCTGCCACCCCAGCAACATACCTTTTCTGTCTCCATTCATTGCAGTGGGCAATGAATCTATATCAACGTGTGTGGGTTTTTTTTAAATTTCAACCGACCACACACACCACTCCAATGTATACAAAACGTTCTCATCTCCTGCCTCAAAGAAAGCATTCTGTGATGCACATTAGTGACTGCTGGGCTGGGACACAAGCGTACAGTAGAAACTCCAATTAAGACCACCTCTTTATTAAGACCACCTTTCACGGTCCCAAACCTTCATAAAGCCACCAAAATGAACCTCCTCTGTATAGAGCCCACCTCTCTATTGGGACCATCTAACACTGGTCCCAAAGGTGGTCTCAATAGAGAGGTTCTACATGCAAACAGTACAACAACAAGTAAGTTAAGTTTCATCGTAACAGTGAGTACCGGCTTCGGGCAAAGACTTGCATCCTTAGTCACATTGATGGATACATTGATGGATAAACTGCGGATGATGTCTCCTATATATTAAACAGCTTATAATACCTTTTACATCAGACATTTAAGCATAGACATCAGAAACAAATATGGTATCTACAAGTCGCACTAGATGTCCTAGTAAATGGGAGCCAATAGTTCATTTCACATTACCGTTTTCAATTGGCATATCACCCGCCCTTTGACTGCCTAACTCTTCTAACTATTTCCTCTGGTCAGGAGTACACCCTGGTATTGCTGGATTTGCAAGGATTTATATTACCCTTAGTACTCATACTTCCCAATTACTGTAATACATTGCTGTGACACCAGTCCCAACCATGTTATTGAGTCTTCCAAAATTACTGTCGCTCCACTACACATATAGGGTCTACGATTTATGAGTTGTATAGTAAGTACCATACACCCGGTCATTCAAAATAGTATTCAAAGAATGAATAGTTATTAACAGTCACCATCCAGCCTGTGGGATAGGGTAAATCAGCGTAAATACAACATTGTTATGTCAAGGTGAAGAGGTAGTTCAAAGCTAGTTGAGAAAGAGGCAGTCGGACCAACCAAGACATCGGTGCCCTAGCCCAATATGGTCATGCTCACTGACACGTTCAGCACTCTTCTGTGATGGTAGCTCATGTAATCCGCGTACGTTCAGTACCCCTTGTATTGGGTGGTGACACAGCTATATGATTTTTCATGACCATAGCCAATCCATGGCTTTCTTTTCAATCCTTTGTTTGCACGATGGCATCTCGAGAGTAGCATCGTCACCATCATTAAAACTATTAACATTGAAATAGTCACAAGCGTTGCTGTTGTTCTACAGTTTAAACTAAGCCTCAGCACGCCACCATGATACAGGTCATACAGCAGCCGCCACCCACCCACAGGATCCATCACCTCTCTGAGTAATTGCCATACTTCTGGGTGGTACCATAACTCGAACCGCACCAGATTGCCATTGATACAAGCCCAACCCCCACTACCAAGTTTGTTAATCGTCATGGCAGATCGTCGAAACTACTGTGACCAGCAGCACATTACCTTGACCACCAGCACAGAGTGACATGATACCCTCCCTGCTGCATAGCCAATTAGCATCCATCAAGCCAAAAACGGCATTTTGGTAATCATCCATGAAATCCCTTATCATGTCGCCCCCATATACTACTGCCATTCCAATTAGTCTCCAGCACTATGTTCTCACAGCTGCACATCCTCCACGTGCACCTCCGCCGCCGAGTCTCATCCGTCAAACTTGGTGGTGTGGTTGGTGACGCTGGTGGTGAACCTGGCTGCTGCTGCGCCGCCCCCGCCCCCGCGGGTGTAGCCGGTCACGGTGGTGGCGGCCAGCTTGTGGTGGTAGCTGTGGGGAGGATAAGAGCAGATAAGGTACGATCAGATAAGATAGGAAAAGATAAGATGATATAACCTAGATGGTATAAAACTTAGACAACACACGAAACGAAAAGACACGATACACGGTTAAAGAATTATTCGTGAAGCATATCATGGCGATGGAGGGAATTTAGATGTGCAGGGGGGTGGGGGTGGGGGTGATTTATTCTCTTTTGGGCCATCGGAAAAGATATACAAGTTTTATTATCAGATGTCTACAGTCCTATCACTAAAATGCTTTGCCATAATATGGGATGAAATAATAGGAATGAAAAGCACCCACCGGTATCTCATCTACTTGTCAACTAAACAAACACTCATTTGACGGCGTTTGATTGGATCAACTATATAATAATGAAGCATGCTGGTTTGGTAGAAGAAATACTATGTGTATTATGTTGCAGTGGAAAATGTAAATATTATAGTAGACCCAAACCATGCTAGAATAAGTTCAATTTTACCACACTGGATGTCTGAGGCACTGATGTCTGATTCATACCGTCTGGGTGTGTGCAGACCACATACATTCTATCATTATTGAGGGTGCCGATGCCCTTTAAGTGGTTAGTGGGAAATGGCCTTAGAATTAAGTGGGGTGTGGGAAATTGGCAGAAATTAAGTGGTTAGTGGGAATTTGGGCAATTAAGGGGGAAGTGGGAAAATTACCAAAATTAAGTGGTACCAAATTCTAATTTTAGTGGGAAACTATAAAAAATGCGCAAGTGGGGGTCATGCACGTAAATTTATAAAAAATCTAAATTGGTCGTTATAATATCACGTCATTTATTGTAAAAGTGAACAAAATGTTCATCATAAGTACGTATTTTAAGTGGGAAGTGTGAAATGAGCTAAAATTTAAGTGAGAAGTGGGAAATGAGCTAGAATTTAAGTGGTAAGTGGTATCAGGACCCCCCCCCCCCCATCTAGACCCTCATTATTTGGAAACAATAGCTTATTTTTCGCTTTATTAGAAGCTGCAATCACAAACAGACCCAGGGGCGCATCGTCCACAAAGTTCCACTGTATATGTCCATGCAAACGCCAAGTTTAGCTCCTGTCCTCACCTGTCCATGGCCACCATGGACGTGGCCGGCCTGTAGCCATTCAGCTCCTCGCGACGCCGGCGGCGACAGCAGCGGCACAGCGCATGCGCGAACTTGAGCCGGAAGTTACGGCTGTAAGAAGAGAGGAAAAGATTGCCTGTAAGAAGATTGTAGACATTGAAATGCAGTTATATGATCTGAACACTAAATCATTGGATGGTCTGACACTGTACTTTTAATATATGGTATATAGCTATGGCCACACTGGTAAATTAGACCACCAGGAGGGTCACCAACAGGGGCACGTAGGATGGTATTCGCAGTATGTGTTTGGTATTGTAACTACTGATACAATGAAGACGAAGTTAGTGCTGATTCTCAAGGAAAGTCCATTGTTGTTGGTGGTGGCTTTGCATGGACATTTAAACAGGACAAATTCTTAAGCCCCTGTTGGTCCACTTTCTAAATGTTTAAAATCTTTACGTTCTACAATGATATATTGATCCGTAGTTCTTTGTCGTTTATTTTGGTTTTGTTTTTCAGTGCAATTTGTTTTAGACCAATTGTTTCAGATATGTTCATGGTCATTATTGCTGGGCTTTAATTCCAGGTCCACTCGGTGCAAACACTGACAGGGTCTTTCTTGAGGAGCAGCAACATATGATGTGTATTTCCCTCTACAGTGACCACCTAACAATTTACCATTCAGTAGCAGCTAGTTTGTTTGTTCGTTGTTTTTATCCCCAAACTGGTGGGGATTTATCTTGCCCACCCAGCCTATCGTTTGGCAAACGTAATCCCATGTCTGAGTGATTCATCTTTTGAATTCTCTACGCCTTCCTTCTTATCCAATAGTGGCTGTCCCCGGCAGGGTCAGAGCTGTTGACCAAGGTCAAAGCAGTTCCATTGGACAGGGATCCATCTCATTTGTCAATTGGCTTACACAAATGCCACATATAGGGGTTTCTTTCCCTTTGACATTGTAGCAAAATATTTCACTGGGAAATCCACTTGGGACGACAGGTGTCATAGGGCGGCGCACTTTTCATAATGAAGACAATGTTTGCTAGCATGTTTGCTGATGCTCATCAAATGTTGTCAAGTTTACATTGCTACATTGCTTAAACCAATAATGGCTGGATTCTCTGCAGAGTTCATGAGCAGTGACCCTGGGATCAAGCTATCTGACTCCAGGGACCAGTCTCATTTGTCGTCTGGCTGCTAGAGCAAATGCCCCAACTGGTCTAAATCTATGACATTGTTAAGATTCTGTACTCATGTTAAATGCCTAGATTCGCTGCAGTCATGCTCCTGTCCACCAGTCATGACGAAGGCAATCAAGCTTAGTTTCAAGGGTGATTAATGATTACATTATTACACCATTCTCTCTCCATATCACCCCAAGTCTTCAGTCTAATCATGAGATGGTGTGTCAACGTTTGCGGTGTGAATTTGCAGCCAAATCTTCCTGCACATGCAACGTACATGTACTAGTAGTAGTTCGTGAGGTTTCGCTGTACGGCTAGTCGTGAAAATTAATACACACCCTGCTCTGTTTTCTTTTTTTTTCTTTTTTATTCATTTTTTATTCATTTTTATTCATTTTTTCGTTATTGTTGTATTTTCTATATTTTAGGGGGGGGGGGTATTTATATTTGTTCAAGTTTGGGGAAGTGTCAACCAATCCATTCGCCCCTAAAAAGACTAGAGCATTTGAGTTTGCACATAGATTGGAAATGTGTCTCCCATAACTGCTGACCTGTTTTTTACATTGCTAATTTACATTAATGTTTGTTATACATCATGTTAAGTTATATCTATTTTTGGTATACACCATTTTAGATTTTCTCTGTACTTGTACAATGTGTTTTTTTATTTAGTCACTTGTTAGGAATTGATTTCTAAAAGCGACATACTGATTTTACATAAGGATTATGTATTCATGTATTGTGTTTATGTAAATACCATTAAAATACAAAAACGTGTTCCTGGTGGTATAAGGCGCGTGTGGTGCAAAGCGAGCGAAAGAATGATGTGTAAAGTATACACCTGTCATAATGCCATTATTCAAATCGTGGAGAATGGCACTGAACGTACGAATAGACGGGCGTGCTATGCATACATGTATCTTCTACTTCCCCCCAACATTGTGTTGTCGCGTTCACTTCGCCCAAAGGTAAATGATGTACACAGGCATGAACGCGGGCAGCATCGGAATAAATTGTCGCCTGCAGATGACAAACTAGCCTCGTTTCTAGCACTGTGACACGTGCTTCCTTGTTACGAGCAGTTGCGCACAATAGTTGTTAATTACCGCTTCTTTAATTGGCTTCATTTCCTCTAACTAGGACAGCAGTGTTCTGCAAGTCTTTGAAGGTATATTTGCTTTTTAAAGCGCTTTTTTCCCAATCCCACACGTCTCGGCCTACACAGTCTGCTAGGAAATAGTAAATCCGTTGTCCATTTTTTCACATAGCCAAATAGTTAGCCAGCTACCACAACAACCAGCTAGCCAGTTACCAACTATAAAAACTAAACACCCCACCCCCACCCCCACCCCCACACTTACACACGCCCTTTAAACATTCTCCTACCTACCCCATAGGCACATTACAAATCACTTAGTTGCTGTGGTGGAGTGTAAATACATCACTACAAGCTATGAGCGGCCACAGAAACCCCTGTTAGGTGTAATGATTACCTTAGTTTAACAGACTGTGATGATTTCTCCAGCAATAAATATCACCATACAGTAGGACACGTATTGACTACGTACCTGAATATGCTGTAGAGAATGGGGTTAGCAGCCGAGTTGACCTGGGCAAGCGTCATGCACAACACGAGGAAGGACCAGTTCTGCTTGAACGGCGTGGACGTGAGCATGTTCCAGAACAGCGGCACCTGCACAGTAAACACACAACATGCAGATCAAGGCTTCAATGCAGGCGGCCATATTGGACGCCATCTTGAATTGTACATTGTCCCAAGAGCCCTTTGTTGGTAAATGTTTGATATGTTATAGAGGACATCCTAAGCTTCCCAATGATGTATGGCACAGTACTATTGCGATGTGGGGTGGGGTATACATATGGGAGATCATCAGGTGACTGGTGCACAGAGGCGTACTTTTGGAAATGCCCACTTATAGTATTCTCATCAGAAGGCGTGGTAATTGCTAAAAAGCACGTATGTTAGGAACCTTCCAGGGCAATATTTTCTATTTTTGGAATGCTGAATAGGGCAGGATTTTGCTGCAGGAAATATCATTTAGCAATGAAGCACAATTATCATATGGATGATATAATACAATGTAGTAGTATGATTATTGCGTACAAGTCCCAGTTAACTGTGCTCCACAGGGATCGTCGATGCAGAATTTCGCAAAAGGTTGACAAATGGCAATGTGCACATTTTCCACAGACCTCGAACACATTTATTTCGAGGTACCAAGTCTTCAGTACCAGACGAATATTGAGACCACTTGAAGCCAGTCTCAATGGTGGTCTTAATAGAGAGGCTCTACTGTAGAAGTGAATAAAAAATATTACACTACAGTAAAACCTTCAATTAAGAGCACCTCTCTATTGAGACCACCTCTATACAATGACCACTTTTCACAGTCCCAAACCTTCATAAAGCTAGCAAGATGAACCTCTGTATAGAGACCACCTCTCTATCGAGACCATTTAACACTGGTTCCAAAGTTGGTCCTAAAGGAGAGGTTATATTGGACAAAGATCACCGTATCTACATTGAGACCACTTGATGCCAGACCCAAAGGCTCTACTGTAGAAGCGAGAACGCAAATAGCACAGTACTAGACTAAACGAGAGGTTGTGCAGTATGGAGAGCACCTTCCTATTGAGACCTCCTAACACTGGTCCCAAAGGTGTTTTTAATAGAGAGGTTGTGCTGTATCCTGAGCGGTATAGCGGGGTTGTACTGTACCCGGAGTGCAATAGCGGGGTTGTACTGTACCCGGGGTGTAATAGCGGGGTTGTACTGTACCCGGAGTGTAATAGCGTGGTTGTACTGTACCCGGAGTGTAATAGCGGGGTTGTACTGTACCAGGAGTGTAATAGCGGGGTTGTACTGTACCCAGAGTGTAATGACGGGGTTGTACTGTACCCGGGGTGTAATAGCGGGGTTGTACTGTACCCGGAGTGCAATAGCGTGGTTGTACTGCACCCTGAGTGTAATAGCGGGGTTGTACTGTACCAGGAGTGTAATAGCGGGGTCGTACTGTACCAGGAGTGTAATAGTGGGGTTGTACTGTACCAGGAGTGTAATAGCGGGGTTGCACTGTACCAGGAGTGTAATAGCGGGGCTGTACCTGCACGGGCGCGTAGCTGAGGAAGTACACAGTGACAGTGGCGATGAGCATCTTGACCACGCCCTTGCGCGCCTTGATGGCGTCCGAGTCGCGCTCCCGCTGGTGCCCGCCCCGCTGGTTCACCACCGCCTGCTTCCTGGGGCAGCAGATAGAAATACATTAATAGTTGTGATCCAAGTTTTGCTCTCACTGAAATGGCACATCCAGGTTTTTGGAAAAGGGGGGCGCAATTGAGAGATTTCATGGGTTTAGTATGCGTGATCGACGGCGGACTTGCTAAAACCCCTCCAAAAATGAAGTATTTTGGTGGTAAAAGGGGAGGGGGTTTCCCCTGGACCTGCCTATGCACTGTGACTTTACAGTTTACACCAGGTCATTGTCACACTTATTGATCATTAATTCATCGTTTCTCGCATTCTTGCAGCAGCACATTCAGTGCACAATGCTGATAACGCAGCACGCATTCACTCATTCTGTCTTTCAACCCAATGACTTGTAGCTAATTAACGTGTAGGTAACACAGAGCTGTGTGCAACTATTTTGGTGTAGGTTTGCTCAACACCCACAGCTAAACCCGGCGGTTCACAGTCGTGACTGCCTTGCTGGAGGCACAGGTATTTACACCAGTACTGGTCATTTGCTGTTGTATAGAGGGATTTAAGCAGTGACGCCTGAGACACAACTAATAAGCAGTGCAACTTGAACCAGCCACGCGTCTGTAGAATAATTCAGTTGAATGAAAACATACGATCCCACCACTGGGCAACACCAGAGAAGTACGCCCTGCCACGACAGTAGTCTCCAGTATCTAAGGTAGTACTATGCCCTATAGATAATAAAGTAGTGTCCGCGCGAGGCTCACCTGTGGAGCGACTCGGTGCCGAGGAAGAGGTGTCTGGAGATGACTGAGTAGAGCGCCACCTGCACCACCACTGGCACCAAGAAGAACATAATGCACTCGGCCAGCTTGTAGGCCATTCTCCTGCAACACCACGGCAAATCGTTATTACAATCAACGACGGTCTAATAGCTGAGAGGGGATTCATGAGAAATGTGCACTGGCTGATAGGTTATTGAAATTTTGCACCATGGTAGGTATGGACATAAGGATTTTAGAAACCACCGATGTCCAATTACCATCAAATAGTATTACATTTATAATCTCTCTTGCGCACTTTCTAGCTGGAATAAGTGCGTGATTTCTTGTAAACTGTTAAATTAGTGGATTGGAATGTAGCTGTGTATGAAGGTCAACTTTTGAGAGTGACTTATAAGAGGATGTCACAATCAATAGCGTACAAATACTGTAGATCTGCTGATGACATCAACACACCCACGCCTGCGTGCTTTGGTGTAGTTCAGTGTGTATGTCACTTTACTGGCTCTCCACGTGTGGTCATTAGCCAGTCTTATGAACTAAGCTGGGATGAGCTTGCTCAGCTACGCACCCTTGCTAAAGAACCTTTCTGAACTCAGCATTCTACCCTTCCCGTCCACCAAAATCATGTTAACACGCATTGCGTTGATAGAAGACAGTCCTTATTCATTTATCCAGAAATAGTACGTCTCCAGACGCTAGTGTCTTTTTGCTGATTGCATGGGGTATATAAACTAATCACTTGCGTCTTACCGAGATTACTTTGATGTATTGAGCCAATCCTTCTTCTGACCAATTCACTGCAATGAATGTTGACTTCCACCCTAATATGACTCGGTAATATGACACAGCGTATACCCGGAAATTTGATTTCTCTTTCAATGTGACCGTTTGATAAACAGACAATTGAGTGGTGCATTATTTTGAGTGTATGGATAGAGAGACACTATAACTAGCATTCTGTATTTGTCTTGTTGTGTGTTCCAAATGGATAAAACATTCAAATAACCATATTTCATTAGTTACCCTTGTTATTGCTAACTTTACTTCATCTAGCTAAAGGTAGGCCTATGTTTATTTTCTTTTGTCTACATTTGTTTTGCCTATTCAACGAAAACTGCTGATTTATCTTTATGCATGTACAGTACAACCTCCAGTTACGACCACCTCTCTATTGAGACCACTTCTAGAATAAGACCACTTTTCACGGTCCCAAACCTTCATAAAAGTTACCAAAATGAACATCTGCATAGAGACCACATCTCTATTGAGACCACCTAAAATTTGTCCCAAGGTGGTCGTAATAGAGAGGTTCTACTGTACATACATAAATTCACCAAATTTAGCACCAAGTACCTTTGCTTGTGAGGACTGTCCAGCCGACACAATTCAAAGTAGTAGTGCTTTCTTTTGAAAACTGTACTTTCTATCTAAAGGTAGGCATACTACGTTAAACCCTTGTCTACCTTTATTATGCCTATTCAATGAAAACTGCTGATTTCATCCAATAAATACTGTAGAACCTCCAATTAAGACCACCTCTATAATAAGACCACTTTTCTCGGTCCTAAACCTTCACAATTCTACCAAAATGAACCTCCGCATAGAGACCACCTAAAACTTGTCCCAAGGTGGTCCTAATAGAGAGGTTCTACTGTACATACACAAATACACCAAACTTAGCACCAAGTACCCGAGGCTTTCGGGAATATTCAGCAGACACAGTTCAAAAGGGACAGTAGTGATTTTTATTGCTAACTTTACTTTCTATCTAAAGGCAGGCATACTACGTTAACCTTATTTTGTCTACATATGTTTTGCCTATTCAGTGAAAACTACTGATTTCATCAAATAAATACAGCAGAACCTCCAAATTGTAAAAAGACCACCTCTCTATTGAGACCACCTTTAGACTAAGACCACTTTTCATGGTCATAAACCTTCATAAAAGCTAATACTAATACGGGTCCAAATAGGTGGCCCTGATAGAGAGGTTCTACCCATATACCCAATATACCCCCACGTACCCGTGCATGGTGAGGAATGTTCAGCAGACACACTTCAAGAGGAATAGTAGTGCTTTTTTTTTGCAAACTGTACTTTTTATCTGAAGGTAGGCCTATTACGCTAAACTTTTGTCTACATTAGTGTTGCCTATTCAACGAAAACTGCTGATTTCATCAAATACATACACAAATACACCCCCAAAACATAGCCGCACGTACCCGTGCATGGCGAGCATGCACAGCTCGACGGGGAAGTCCGCGCTGGGGCGGGCCACGGTGTTGTAGAGCGCGGTGGGCAGCGCGAGGGCCACGGCCGCGGGCCAGATGACCAGCACGGCCGCCAGGATACGGCGCCGAGAGCACAGCAGGTGCGCGCGGATCGGGTGCACGATCGCGATGTACCTGCCAATAAACAGGTGCACGGTACATGTGGGTGGTGGTCAGACCTGTACTATGGTGTACTGTACGGGAGTGGGTTTATATCAAAGGAAGTGGGATGTAGATCTAGTGAAGTATTGTGAAGTGGGATGTGTTTGTTTGGGGTGGGGTGGGGTGGGGGGGGGGGGTGAAAAAAGCACTCTGAGTATCAGATGTCAAGCAAATTGACCTCTGAAATGGTGCGCCTAAGAGTGAATAAACATAATTTATCACTTTATGTGACCTGTTTAAAAACTGCAACCTGATTGGTTGAACCCGCCTCACCCATCTGATATTCAGCTGGGATTGATTAGTTGACCTCATTTATATTCATCACAGCCCTGTGATGATTATGGATTAACAGCCTGTGGTTGGTCTGAATTTTTAATGAGAATAGTTATGCGTCAGAGTTCTCTTCAGGACTTCTGATACTCAGAGTGAAAAAAGGATGTCGGGGTAAATAAGGTTGAAAAAGAGGGATGTGGGATTTCAAGGAAGTGGGATATGGGAGAAAAGCCAGATAATTTATTAGACTATGAGAGATTTGGGAAAAAAGGCTTTTAAATTAGGGATGTGGGATTTCTTGACCCCTTATAACCCTCCATCTATACTGGTATATTACACTGGCTTGTACCTGTACGATACGATTTGTGTGCAGTGTGGTGAGTGGAATTGCTGTCATCTTAGGACTGGATATCGTATTTTAAACGCGTATACGAGGTACATGTGTACTCTAGTGCATTGTCGCCAGTCACTCCTGTTGCCAGTGAGTGTGTTTGATAAACTTAGTAAGTAACACAATAATACACATGTATTATTTTTACATTCTTTTTATCGTTCTGTCTACATCCAGTCGTGGTGATGGATCATATAAAAAGAACACTTGTTTAAAAGAGAGCACCTGTTTTAAAGAGTACTTTACCTTTCTACACAGACGCCCATGAGGGTGAGGACGGACACGTACAGAGACAGCACCAGCACGTATCTACAGGGGAGCGGAAAGCACCAGTCAAATACGGATAGTTATGTACGACATGCATGTTATAGTTATCATGGCTTCTATGTTATCTACAGACACATGAATTCAGATGGCAAAATTGCTAGTTATGTGGATGGAACATGCTTCATTTGTTATAATTTTTCAAATTGAACGGGGATTTGCTTTAAAATGCACAGATATTTGCAGTTCTGTACACAATATTTGTCAAACTACCTGACAATGAACAACTAGTTGTGGTTGAGCTTAAACAATACAATCTAGAGGCAATGCAGCGTACTAAATAAACGCTTTCTTATTACCCCCTGCTGTTTCCAAATGGCTGATTGAAGCAACGGCTGGTAGGTGTTAGCAGCCTGGCATCCCTGGTAGGACGCGCACTTGAATAGCAGTACATACCATCTGCTAGTAAGTATCTTGATACGTAGCGGTGCTGATTATCGAGTCTAACTATCGCGCGACAGTTCGCAGTCAACAGCCAACCAGCCAGCCAGCCAGCCAGCCAGCCAGCCAGCCAGCCAGCCAGCCAGCCAGCCAGCCAGCCAGCCACGTTACCTCATTGCCTTGCAGAGCCCGCCACCGAGCAGCCAGCCGCGGTTGAGCATGAACTGGACGATCTCGGGCACGCCGAGCGCCATGATGAGGAAGTCCGCTGCCGCCAGGTTCAGAATGAAGATGTTGGTGACGCTGCGCCGCATCTTGCGGTCCGCCACGATCACGTACATGATCAGCACGTTCCCCACCTGTGGCAGGGGAGCAACAGTGAAGGGTTTATTGGGTGTCGACAAAACCCACATCCCTAATTGCTTTGGCCTTATTTCCAACATCTCTATTTTGTTTTGATGTTTCCCCCACACCCCTAATTTTTGCCTTTCCCCCGGCTATCCTTAATATTTTGGTAAATGAACTTTTCCCCTCATCTGTCATTTTTTTTGGTCTTTACCCCAACACCCCTAATCGGCCTTTTCCCCATATCCTACTTCCCTACAAACCCCCCAGTTAGGCTCTGGCTTTGGTCTTGTGTTTTACTTTTAGTTTAGCTAAAGCTTATTGGTAAAGAGGTGGTAAATGAACAAGATATTTCACACAAAATTGATCTAAAATACAAGTTTGACTGGATTGGACTATTCAGAATTTGGATTAAAGCTAAATTGCACACATACTACTGATACGGCAGACATAAAATTGAAAATATGTTATATGGGGTGGGGAGATGTTATACATACGAGCCCTACGGCGCCGACGATACAGAAGAGCAGCGACACGGCGACGACGGCGGCGGGGTCGGCGGCCGGCAGCCCCGCGGTGGCGTTGTCCGCGGTGGGCGGGACCGGAGAGGTCCACGCCTGCAAGTAGGTGGTGATATGTTCATAGAGTAGGTACTCTGGGGTAGTTACTCTGCGGTAGTTACTCTGGCACAGGTAGTTTATTCATAAAGTATGGGTATATAGCATAATAAGCCTCGTCTAGGCAACACCGCGAAGTCATCTTCAAACGGTGTCCGACGAAACGGTCTGAAGCAGTTTGATTAAAAAAGTAAAGATGTTTTGTCTTTCATGGAGCCTGTCTATACCGCTAAAACTCAATGGCGATTAGTCGTGCGCTTTTTACGTAATATACGCAGTGTACGTAGCATCAGAGGTATCATACAGTATCACTCTAGATCTATGTACTGAATGGTACCCTGTGACGATTCGTCTTGTCTCTAAACCTGTCTAGTACACCAACACAGCTGTATCAATCAACTTCAAACTACATGAAACTTCATAAGACCAAGACTTGACATGCCAAATATCTACGACGGTTTGAGACGAGACGGTTTGTCGTGGAATCGTGGTTTTAAGCCTGTCTACACCGCAAAGACGTTGTCCGACAATAAATGGAGCTTGAAGAGTGGATGGTGTTTTATGTATGAAAATTCTAGATACAATAGCAGGTTCCCCAGAAAGAAAGTGTTAAAGCTTACGTCGTCTCTGCTGTGCCCATGCACTCCTCGCTTGGTCCATTACTCGTGCAATCCATTACAATTTACGGTGGCCATTACAGCCAGACCATTGGGGGGGGGGGGCTGATCACATATACCTAATGTGTTTCCCCCAAGTTTACGTATACGTATACGGTCTTACCTGGGCGTCGCGTGAGTGGTTGTGCAGCGCGTACTGAGGCCCCGAGACGTTCACGTGGCCGCCAAACGACACCTGCACCGCGGCGGCGCCCGCCATCTGCAACACAAACAAGTACAACTACTCTATTGAGACCAACTCCATAAAAAGAAGACCACATTTCACGGCCCCAAAGCTTCGAAACGAGCCTCTGTATAGAGACCAGCTCTCTATTGAGACCACCTAACACGGGCCCCAAAGGTGGTCCTAAACAAATAATTTGCCGCACTACCACTCAATGAGCTAGCTTTGTACAACAATTTAGGATGTTTATAAAGGAACCATAGTGTGTACTTAACTACTGTTTACACTGTACAAGAGACAGTAATGCATCTGATGCATTCAGCGCTTTCTATGTCCATTGATCTCACTGTAACGTAAACACACCTTTGTTGTGTCCAAACACTTGATACCCATAAAAAGGGTCGTCTGCACGATTATGAAATGAACATCTGCTACGTTGCATGCTTTGAGAATCAATAGCACTTGACTTTGAAATTACAGTCAATACATAGATTGCACGCTTACTATTACCCGGAGACCTTGAAAGGCTGAGATCATTGTTATCAATGTCATCTAATGTTCTATGATAATATCCCTGTCAACAGCGTCGGTGACCTTGGGGTAATTTACATGGTCAATACAATGTGTAAACACACGGAGCTCCATGTAAACGGTCTATATAGGTGAGTACTACACAATTAAGGAGTCAACAAATTGATATGTGTTCCATGACAGCTGCTCATTTAGCAGCACTCTCTATCTACTCGACTGCACTCTTGGTTTTTTCTCATATCTTCCCGGGGAGTGCAAAGTGCCATTGCGTAGTACACAAATTGTGCATCACGCTTATTAGTCCATAGTTCTTCTTCTCCAGCTGTGGTGATGCAGATAGCATACAGCAAATAGCCATCAAAGGCAAGCCTGCCCACCAAACGACAGATCCCTGTCGTGCATTATTAATCATGTTTCTCAATTACCAGCTGGCAATGTAGTGGCCATAATTCAGATTGAAACTCAGTTCAACATGATCATGATATTGACATATAATTTAGATTGGACTATCATTGGACTCTAATTTAGATTGCTAATACAATATACAGCGAAACCTCCAATTAATACCATCTCTCTATTGAGACCACCTCTATAATAAACCACTTTTCATGGTCCCGAACTTTCATAAAGCAACCAAACTGAAGCTCTGTATATAGACCACTTCTCTGCTGAGACCACCCAACACAAGTCTCAAACGTGGTCCTAATGAGAGTTTCTATTGTCCTTTTGAATGGTATAAAAATGATATAATGCCCATGGCAAGTGGAGCCCGTTTAGGGCTTGTAAATACCCATATTTAAGTTTACAGTCTCATAAATATGACATTTAGAGCGTCTAAAGCGGTTTATGTGTTGTCCTAGAACATAATTCACAATAGGATGGTTACTGGGAGAGCTCTACTGTGTGTTAAATGACCATCACCAAAGTGCCGTGGTATGCACATGTGCACTCCAAAACGACACTTGACCTGAGTGAATGAGCGCGTCTCTGGCAATCCTACTGTGATTTACACGTACGTTCTAGGTCCAGATGTATTTTTATACCAATCTATATACAAATGTGTGTGAATGAAATGTCATATCGATGCTTTATGACTTATCAACTTTAGAAATTGATGAAATGAATGCATTTGATCTATTTACACCAAGCGTGAATCGACATGAATTATTGAATTATGTTCGGTTTGAAGCTGCACGGACTAGTATTAAACTCTTTGCTATGACTGATGTCCACCATCTTTGGCTCTGTCGTGTGTGATTTTTTGTGCTGTCGGGTTATGTCGTATTTAGACTAGGTGCTATTCCCACGTGTTCTGCCGTATTATGTCGTGTTATAATCGGGATACGATATGTGAATTGTTGGCTTGAAAGACCCGACTAAACACGGATACTCGTGGGGGCCGATTATAAAAGAGTCAAGAACATGCCTAAAACATTGCATTTGGTAGGATCCGTGTTCATTCTATTCCATTCGGGTATGTAATTACTATGTATTCTTGATTATCAGAATTGTATTGGCCTTTATCCGAAGAATAGGCACGTTGTGAACAGGCCATTTGTATTTGGAGAAATGTCTCGTGATAGGCATTTGTTTAGTTTCATAAAACATGTCTTCAAAGATATATGGTTATATCTGATTAACCTTGCATGGGGTTCTTTCCATTAAATCCTTAGATGTGTAAAACGCAATTATTGGTGTGCATCTTCCTCCTCTGTTTTATCTCTGCCTGCCCACGATGCACACTGCTGGACCATTAAGACATTAGATCATTTCTTCCGGGAGGATTTGTTCTAATTGGCTAAAACGTTTCGTCTGACATGGCCACGACCTTTACAAAAATGGAACAAGAATAAAAATAGACTTTGTAGAAAACGGATAGACAGCACATTTGGTTGATTAGACCTGATGGTATCATGATCGGTTACATGCATCAACCAACTTGTCTAGCATCCTGAGTTTGAGTCCCACCAAGAGCACGCAATATGATCAAACAAATCTTGTGAGTATTAAAATGATCAGCTACGTGATGTGAGAAATGTGCGAAGGGAGATGGTTATACATGCACCACTATTGGTGCAATTGGCGTAATTATAGAATCCAGCTACCTCAATCAATCATTAGATAACTCGTGTAATACAGTTGGTAACCACATACATTTAGGTGTGTAGGGAGTATTTGCACCCCTTTGACTATCTAATTCGACGGTTCACAACATCATCTACTTTAATAAATGATTCAGCCAATGAAATGACGTCAACTGTAAATAACGTGTTCCACCATCAAAATCCTACCCACCGAGCCCTTAGTGTGTTGTTATAACATTATTAGATTTGAATCATCATAGTCATTATATGATGGTGTGTTAATTGCAATGATTCATTTTACATGATTTTCATACTATCGTGTTTTCTATACCTATATGTACACACGGCAGGCAACCAATTTTCTAGCAATTTGATTGTATATATAGGGTAAAATATTCATAATTACCTGTGTATACAATGCCATACACGTTTCAATCCATCTATCATTATAACACAACAAAAATGCATTTACGTTTTAACAACTAGACTATTCACAAATATGATTTATTGCATATTTCATTTGTATTGAATTGAATTGAAAAAAATAAAGATTGGCATTTTTAGCCGTAACATCCTATTATTCATATACATGAAACAAATGAAATGTGATGCCATCCAAATGTCATTTCTACATGGCGTCAACTTATCATACCCTTGATGGCGTAAAATTTCAACTTGGCCGTGATTCAGTTTTATATGGGCGTTTTTTGATTTCTTTTCAGTCAGATTTATTCATTTATGACGACTGAGATAGACTTAGTTCTATTAACATTGTACTACACAAGTACTAATAGAATGATGATTGAATACAGTATGTTCCAACTTTCAGTTCTATTTTGCATTACTAAGAGAGGCAGATTTTTAAGATTAATATTTTGCAAATATATTTTTATATCTTTCCTGATCACCTATCTTTTGCAGCATAAATAACATGCCCAGTTAAAACTTACCCTCATATACTTATATCCTCAATATATCCTGCTTATTGTAGTAGTAAAATCTGTTGGGGATGCTTTAATATATATTCCGCTGTTTTACGGTCATTTGCAAACAGAAATTAGAATCAGTGAGTGGAATGACAACTTTACATACACATATCCCTTCTAATATGTACGTATTTGTATTCTAGTTAAGCGCAAAAAGTACCTGTACATTTGCATTTACACAACGTGTCAGTAATAACACTCTCCACTTGAGTAAAAGTGATAATAGTCACCAAATATGTTCTACACATCACTAAATATGAGGCTCAGTCAGCTTTTTTTTAAAACTCACACCACAGCTGATTATAGTCACCAAACATGTTCTAGTTGCCACAAAACCTTAAACTAGTCGCCAAACAAGTTCTACGCACCATGTAGTCACTAATGGTGTATGTAGATGTTAGATAAAGCGTCTCGTGCGTTCTGTCGTGGCGGTGAGTTGACTCAGCTGACGGCCGCTCTTATACGAGCCGCCGCCACCGCCGCCAACTCAGCTCACTGGCGGCTCGAGACGCTTTACAAAGTTTGTTGGTTGCTTTTTTAGTTGCTGTTGCTTCTGTCACTGCCTTTGTCATTGCTTCTTCTGCTACCGTTGCTGTTGTTGTTGTTGTTGCTGCTGCTGCTGTTGTTCCTGTTGTTGTTGTTGTTGCTGCTGTTGTTGCTGTTGTTGTTGTTGTTGTTGTTGTTGTTGTTGTTGTTGTTGTTGTTGTTGTTGTTGTTGTTGTTGTTGTTGTTGTTGTTTGTTGTTGTTGTTGTTGTTGTTGTTTGTTGTTGTTGTTGTTGTTGTTGTTGTTGTTTTCACCTTGTTGTTGTTCATTTTTATGGGGCTTTCCTCGAATACATGTTGAGCATTTGCATTTTTGAAACGCCATTAGATTCAGAGGTTCTGGCGTTCTGTGCACCATTTTGCATACAGTTGAATTTGCCAGCCTTCGTGACGCACGTAAATTCGAACTTGCAAAAAGTGAATGAAAAATATTTTAAAGCATAAAAGTATGATACATTTGATAATGTAAAGTGAAGAAGTGTTCATTCTAGGCTGCGGCCAGAATTGACTTCCAAAAATCAAGGTCATGTGTCCTATAAATGAAAATGTTATCTTTATGCATTTTCCAAATCCTTTCACTTCTACTCTTCACAAATTATATCAGTCTTCCACTTTTCGCAAAGTTATATCAATCTTCTCATGTAAAAAGTCTTACGGGATTTTTATCATTTTAATACTTAATTTTTAATGCATAATGCAACCTCAACTGGTGCTGTAGTATAAGATCATGTCGAATTTTCATTATTAGCTGAGGATGTGTTTTATAAACACGCTAATGCATTCTTAATATTCTTTCTTTTGTACTATTTAACTAAATATCAGCTGGTATTTTTAATAAATCTGTTCTAGAGGTAATTGTACTTTTTAAATTATAGTTAAGCATGATATGGAATATTTCTGACTGATAAAATCTCAATCGTCTTTAAAACTGGAATGAGAGCTGAAAACTAACGTCAACCAGTCCCGAACCCCCAACCCCACACACACCCCCACACACACCGTCAGCTTTCGTCAGGCATTCATGCCCCGCACCCTTCCCCCAACAGCTGACGTATTTTGTGAACGATCCCTTAGATGTGTGGCACATCCCACAAATATTCATATTCAGCTATTTCCCAACCTCCAACCATATGCCGCTTATTTTCGTCTTTTTTTTTCCAGTGCCTCTTTGTAGTCATTTTCCGAACCTTCCTCTTCCTTATAACACCGCCTACAGCCGCCTAGTAGGTCCAACATCCGATAATCAAACTCACGTCATATCAACAACAATCCTCAAGTACGACCCTGTTTGAAATATTAATGTTTAGTACAATACTAATGACGTGCGTGTTCATAATCTCCTCTAATTAGAGAAAGTGATTTGCGTAAGTTATTGTGTGAACCGTTCCTTGGGGTATTGCTGCATGTCCAATGACTGCTATTCATGCAGGAACTATGCTCACGTTTGGAGAAGAAAACATTTATCACGTGAGCAATTAAGGATCTCATTGACGGAGTGGCGTGACATTATTTTATATAATTGTAGGAGCGATGGCTGAACAGTGACCACTCGTTCTAAATAGAAGCCCAGCCCATCGCGGCCATTCTACCTAATTAGTAGTGAATAAGTGTGGTGGTTTATAGTCCTGATCCAAGTCCTGCTCTCACGACATTACTATTTATACCAGCTCGTTGGCCCACTTATTGATCATCAGTTGATCATATCGCATACGCTTCATCGGCAGCACATTCAGCGCACAATGCTAATCACCCACACAATCGCAATCTCTTTCAACCAAATGTGACCTGTATCTAATTAACATGTTGATGCCATGAAGCAGTGTGCAACTCCTGTAGGGATGAGTTTGCTCAACACACACGACCAGAGCCGACCGGGAATCGAACCCACAACCTTCTGGTCACAAGTCCAACTCCCTATCCAATCAGTCACAGAAGCACAAGTAGTGCAAGTGTTAGTTAAACGTACACACGATTACAAACACCACAAAGAAAAACAAAATCTGGATGGTCACAGTCAACAATAACATGAATAAATCCATCATTTACTCAGCATCATCATTTATTGAAATCTGTAGGCTTTCATCTTGAGTAGGTAAAAGGTTTGGTCAGAATGTTTCTCCATTAGCTCACCATTTCTGCCCGTCCCTTTTTCCATTTCATGCAGAAAATACAGGCTTATCAATTGATGGCATTCACGTATGTGAGTCAAACTTAATGCAAAACGAATTGGGTTTTCAAGGCGAACGTCTGTTTCCAATTGTAGATAATGTCGTCTAGCAGTGATTGTGTGTGGAACAAGTACAATGTGAGTCAGTCTCGATAGTGTTATTGTGGCGATTACAACAGGTTAATAACCCAGCAGGGTTAGTGGCGGGGTTATAGTATATAAAAGCATACTTTTTAATGTGTGTGCATTGCATACATGATCACAGGTATGGACATTTGTAACCCACAATTGCCTATTCTCTAATCAACTAGTTAAGGGTTGTATGTATTCTCTTTTCATCTCTTTCTTGTTTGACTTTCATTGAGGCTGTGACTGCTGTTAAGAACTGCAGCCGTTGGACACAGCTTTATAATGGCATGTTTCAAGCATACACTATTAGAGATTGTTTGTACTGCTCTTTGATGACATATATCACTGATCCGTTTTATGGCATTGATTTTTAGTTGAGAAACGAGTGCATATTAACGCCTTAGTGCACGTGTTAGTTACCACTTTCTGATTGGTGTAGCTGAAAAGAATAGAACATACGGAACTTCAGTGTGTAACATTTCGCTGCAAAAGGTATTATAACATATGTTTAAATACGGACCATATGCTCTACGTAGCATATTTGTTTGGTAAACCAGTTCGTTAAAATCACAAGTGGGAAATTTTAACTCACATCTCCATCCCAACATTCAGTCATACGCCACCCAGAGGCATCATTGAAAACCAGTAGATTGCATAAAACGCCAGAGTTTAAGCATCTAATTCGTGTATTGTGTTCCAAATATCATTAGTCGTGACATGGCTAATACCATTATGTTGGTACTAATCGCATCGCGTGGTCTATTGCTATGACCACCATCACGGTGGCGTGCAATCCCCTCAATAGAAGGTGTGTCCGTCCTGGCATTGTGTCGAGTACAATCAGCGTCAGTCTACGGGCATCTCACTCATTATGTATGCTCAAGTAAAGGGGATAATATCAGGAGAGACGAGATGTGGATTGAATAAAACGGCACGACAGATGAGGATGGTACGTAATGAGTGTCATTGTGCAGTGGGCGTCAGTGTGGATATAGCTGACGGCTTCAGGGGCAGATCCAACTAGTTTTGGTAGCAATAGAAGAGTTATTTGCAAGCTAATTTATCTCTCAACATTCTATATATAGGCATGTAGTTATATGGCATAATCTAATCAAGTCAAACGTAATTCGAATCCGTGATTCATTGCGCTCAGTAGTGTCGTAGTCGATCAAATACAGTGTGTGATTCATTTGAAATGTGTGTGTAAAACACGTGTTGAACAAAAAGTAAAAACTGAAAAATGGCGGCATGCTTCTCAGTTTTTGTATATTGGCGGACGTTATTATGTTCGTGCAGCTGTTCCCACGACAACAGGCGGATTATCCCTCCAGCACCAGCGACTAGAACTGGGCGAGGAGGGCCGGCAGTCGCTGTAACTGACGGACCGTTGACAATTAAGCCAAATTTAAATTGTGTTCGACACGTCTATTTTTGTTTCGGCTTATTGACAGTCAAATATGCTCTGAAATTTCACTCTCCAAATTTGATTAGCTCAGTATGAAACAATTCTATATCAAAGCGAGTAAACATCGCATCAGGAATTGAAATTCACATCATTGATCACTAATAATCAATTGTGCACGATATCATCATGGTGGAACATGGTCAAAGCGGATAGCAGGGAAGTCACGAGCCCCAGAACCCAGACAGAGCACGACGAGGTAAGCACGTGACCACCGTGTGTGTCACGTGACAAGCACCAGTTGATGTGTTCCACAACGAGGCTCAGAGAAGGTGATTCTCAAACAATATCTGTCAAATATCAAGGGCACAAAATTATCCTAGCTGTCATGGGCGAAAGATGGGATGCTCTCTCTTTCTCAATTATAGAGTGCGCCCTAGAGTCTATAGAAGAGCTTTAGCTACGTTCCTTCGCATGGCATTTAGGTGTCAGGCGGCACTCGGTGACATATTCTCACTCTAATTACTCGTAATAGCAGTGCGAGGGCGTAGGCAGAGGGGGTTCGTGGGGATTCACACGAACCCCCCTTGTGAGGTAAAGATGCACTTTAAACTTTGTGTCTGCTTTAGGTCATGTACAGAGCTGTCAGAAGCCTTTTGTTCCTAATCAGCATCAACAAACCATTTGTTAATAGGTCCGAAGTTTAGAGTGTCACTTTGACACTGAAAGCTCTAGATCTATGTTACCAAGTCCATTATATGCAGTGTTGTAGGAATTCTTCAAAGCCCACCTTAATTTAATTTATCCAATTCACAAAGATACCCTTTTGATTTAAATTACATTTGCATTTGCAAATTTCAAATTTCCCCTGGGGAGCATGGAGATTGGTAAAATTATTGAAATTTGTCACAGTCGACATCCCCATAATCTGAAACTGGAGAGGGTGATTTACAAACATTAATGGTGTCAGTTCAAATGAAGCAAAATCCATGTTTTTCGTTTGTTCCATGACTTCTACATTGGCTGAAAGCTGAAGTATGCATTGTTAATGTACATACATGTATCATACGAATACACGGAGAATGTAATGAATTATTGAATAAAAGCAAGTGTTCTATGTCTTTGTGCTTTGTATAAGTAAAATGTGTTTTATGGAATATGGTATGATTAAAGAGGAATATAAAGACATCAAGTGTCAGAAAATCCAACCATTTCGTCCCCCCTCCTTCCCCCGCAACCCCCACCCCTTACAAAATGCTTCCTACGCCCTTGCAGCTTTGGACAAGGACAAAAGAGCCTCTATTTGAACTAAGAAAATAGCGCTGTCGTGAAATGTATGGTACCCCACCTTTTGTTGATATCAAGAATAATTTAAAAATACTTGGTCTGATATTATCATACAAAGTTCAGCAGACAATTGTATAAAGGCCTATTTGTGAGATGTGTACACAATGGAGCTAATAGACATTATAATCACAACACACGTATGCGTCCACTTTGACGTATTCTGTGAATGTCAGACCAGTAACAGATCTACTATACGGGTGCTGTGAGAGGGGACGGTGCCGTAGTGGTAACCCGAAGAGCGCAGTGAATATATGCACGTGGAAAGTATATGAATAAATATACGGCCGCCTCTTTCCATTTCCATCCACATTGCCCGCTCTACCACATGTCTTTTGTCCAGTTGCATTTTTGTTGTTGTTGCAAACATTAATCTTTTCACTACGACCTCATGCTTCAGAAGACTAGTAACTTCGATTTTAGGATGTGAAGGCATTCCCATCAATCTCTCACACATACCATTTTGTACAGTGCTATATTTATGTACATATGAAGCGACAATATTTTCACGCAATGAAACAGAGTGCCAAATCCTAGTAATGTAGAAGCAATTAGTCAGAATGGGTTCTGTCGCCAGGTGACGGCGTCCGCCCGGGGTACTTTATGGCGTCAGTCTGGTTTGTATGGCTTTTTATTTGTTACGCCTTCTACACACGCAATTTACTGCAGTAGAGAGCGTATATGGACTAATGGCGCTGAAACAAGCAAATATCTCTAGTCAGACGTAATCAAGTGCAAGAGCCATAGAAAACACCGCAGATTAGTTTACTTTTCTGTTTTGCTCTGCTTTGCCCCCTGCACGAATGGACTTTGGGCTATACCAGTGGTGAATGAAGAGCTCTCGAATAGAAAGCGAAATCCACATCACGAAAATTTGATTGAATAAAAAAAAACAAGCTAATCCAATCATATCGATTACCTAAACAACAAAAGGCCCGTGGCATATAGTGCCGTGAGATGAGCAAGCTGGGCAAATATCTCATTACAGCCAACTGCATGCGATGGACAATCAGAGCAGACGTGACATGACAGTCATTGGAGACGGCTTTGTCCTGTTTACCAGCTTTTTCGCCACAGCACACTTCTGCGGGCGCAATGATATATGCACGGTTGTACACGTGGTAGTAATTTCCGGCCATTTCTGGTTATGTTCGATTACTGGTTAGCTCCATCACGTTCATTCCCAACCTACAGGAATGAAGCAGCACCAGCACAAAGGCTTGCTTTTTAAGTTCTTGCTGCATTCGGGGGTGAATGGGATTTGTTGTAAATCATGTTGAACATATGGTTGAAATACTTCAAATGCTCTTCAAACCCACATAGAATAATTAGTGCTAAAGTATAGTTCAAAGTCAACCATAGTATTTATATGGAATGCTGTCAAATCCATGGGCCCATGCTTCATGTGAGGATGTGTGTGGTATGTATACTACTATGATTTACAAACACTATATCATACACATTACTACTATTCTATAGAAAGGGTATCTAATGACCACAGAGACCAGGGAGCCAGGGCATCCGTTTTAAGCTTGATTTAATTTCTAGCATATACTTTATCCCTTCATCGTATTGAATTAAGCTGACACAGTCCTATGCTATTACAATTTAAATATTTACACAAATATTCTATAGCTTTGTTCTGCCGTAAGTTAATCAGGAAGTTGTTTTTGATTGGCTGGATTATTATTAGATTTGAATAGCCACTTAAGTTTGCATTACCATAAAGACTATGTCAGACTTTGTTTAGTATTTGTAAAGGTGAATTATAGGACATGTATACCATCTACTAATATGCTACTCATAATGTTTGGTATACCATATCACAGTAATACAATAAAACAAATTAAATCAAATAAAAAAATGATCCGCAATGCAAACCAATCTTAATCCAGCCAATAAAAAAAACATCACGATAAACCTACTGCAAAATGAAACTATGAAATATTGGTGGAAATATTTAGATTTAATTGCATAAGAATGTGTCAACTAATTTCAATATTGCGAAGTTATATACTAGAGCACAAATTACGCCTAAAACGGATGCCCTGGCTACCATAGTCTAGGTCTATGTGTTCATTAGTTACCCTTCCATATATATTAATAGTAATGTGTATAGTATTGCGTTTTGTAAATCATTGTAGTATACATACCACACAACCCTCACATGATGCGGAGGCCCATGGTCAAATCAAACTTGCTTTACTCACAATGCACTGCAAATGCATCACAGTATGTTAGTTTACTGTAAGACTATATAGAATGCAGTCAGAATGCAGTTAGAAGGTTTCTAACACCACTTCACAATAAAGGATTTTATTTTAAAGACTACACCTTCTCAAAAGTTTTGAATAAGAGCAAAACATTCGTGTCGGACGGAGAATTGACCAGTATCGGTCATAGATCCAGTCAGAAGGCAGGTAGATTTTCTTAGAAAGCTTGCTGAACACACGAGAAATCCACCAAGTGCACATAGAATTTTTATAAAGCACTTCACACCTCCATAAACCTAAGCATTCCCATTCTGGCTGTCTCAGTTCTTTGTCTAATGTGACTTTATAAAACTTTGCGAGATTTGGCACCACAGCCATGTAAGTCCAACAACCATGTGACAGGCTACCTCAGTGATTACCATATGGTTTCATCTGTGTAAAGGAATTATGCAAAGATGCATTGTATTATGATAGTATTAGCCAAAACAGATAAGATCAAAAGTGCTTAGAAAGCACAGAGGGCTGAAACAACGTTGACTCATAGGTAATAAAGATGTTTATTTCGGTATGATTTAGTTTTTTTAACAGTTTACACAAAAGCTTCCTTTTAAGAAGAAGTGACGCTTTGCTTTGCATCATTTTCATTAAAAAGAGGAATAAATAGTATTATGTCTTGAAACTGGAGTAGCGCATAATGTCTAATCACAGAGCATTATTCTGAACACCATTGAGTCCACAAAAGCCACTTTTTCATGATACGTATTATCACGTTTATTACGTAGGATCATGATTCTTCAGGTTTGTTTGATGAACTATGATTAAAGGAGCCTTAACCACTGTGTTGCTGTCTGGGCTGAACAATGATAAAGAGTATCGTATGTCACTGACTCACATGATGACGTTGTGGGGTTACCTAATACATAGCCATCATTGGAAAGGTTTATATAAGAAAAAAACTCAAGTAAAAGATATTGTTTCAGCAATGGCGTCATTTCGTTGTTCTTACCATCTAACCAAAACCAAGGAATAATACGACATAATAGTTCAGTGGTAGTAAGCGTTATCAATTGGTGTACATGTATGAGGGTGGTATATAGCCTTGTTGAAAATCCATTCACCAACATCTTTTCTTAAATCACCAGTCACCAATACATTTCTGTACCTTTCACCAATGCACAGGGATGGTTAATAAATATGTTGCATCACATTTTCATCACATGTCACACACTTAAATACAGCCAATTCACAATTCACGCTCAAGATTTAGGGGAAATCACCAATCACATTTTTGCTTATTTGACCCTCTCATGTATAAGGGGCCTCTACTTTTGCGATGTTGAAATGTGCTTTACAGTCATATAGTTACACATAAAACTGGATGAGAATATGGCGACTGAACAAGATGAAAGCTCATTTAGAATGTTCATATTCATATGATATTGTGCATGCATGGGTTTCGATGTCCATTCATGGTTGTATTAGAAGTTATGTGTATGGTATTTTAAGACGACCTGTGACATTAGTTGTGCAGATTGGGGAAGAGTGTTATTGCTTAGATTTAGAAAACTCTATTTTAATAATGGTATTTGGACTGTGCTATGGGATTGAGATGCAATTTGAGTGTAAATTCTAGCCAACCCTGCTCGTCACCCTAGTAATTGTGTATAAAGCAGCGGAAATTCTTGACATTTAAACGTGGTTTCAATTTATAGTGAGCACCACGGAGATGTTTTCATTTATCTTCAAGGTAAGAGGTGATGTAAAATTTTCTAAAAACGTCACTGGTTGGACAAAAATTCTCCTGATTAATAGCTGGCTGCTGCCCGTAGATCAGTTTGTCTTGTTGATGTCACGGGAAGAAAAGTATGTGTGGGGGTGAGGTGTGGTGGGTGGATGGTGGATTTTTATAGACCTGCCAGTATGTCTGCATAATAGATAAAGATTTATATTAGACTCGTAATCGCTGAGCTAAGCTTGTGAGGATAAACTAGACAAATTATACCAACTAGAGTTAAACGGCACCATAAATTGCTATTCACCTTGGACCCAGGGATATGTACAGAAGGCGCAATTCATCGCGTCGCTTCAGCAGCTGAAGTGTAAGCCTTGTATTTTGTTTGTTTGTAACAAACTATGTATGTCTCTGGACAAGCTAGAGAATTTACAGAAGAACCGATTTCGTTCAAACTTTACACAATTAACTATGAGGTATGAGGCAACACCAAAGTGCTTTGATTTAGGGCACTTTATAATTGAAGTGGGCTTTGCAATTATAGAAAGATTTATATTTGCTTTTATTGTACTATACATGTATATCACTGCAGTGAATGAATTGTGTTAAAAATATTGATTATTGGGTTTGAAACTGTTATTATTAGGGTTTGAAACTGTTATTATTAGAAAATTATTATTATCTGTTTTGTACTAATGCAACACACATAGCAATATGTTTCACTGGATATTGATTACTACTGTAAATTCATCCCGAGGTTCTCTCCTCAAATTCATACAAAGTTCTTAATTGTTAAGTATACGTCGTTTCAGTACACATCGTATTGCCCATAAGTCAACGTTGTTCTAGCGACCCCGTGTTCTTTGAACACTTTTGACCAAGTTGTGACATAGTCGTTAGTGTTGGAATAAACACTACAAATGTATTCATACTTATTCACTTTAATACTCACGTCACTGCTTTTATTACGTCATTTTACATTTTCAAGCAGATCTCAAAGTGCAGAAGGTAAATGTCACATGAATAAGGGAAGAACAGATAAAGGTGTGGATAGGAAATGGCCCCCAATCACGTTCCTTTGAGCTTTTCATGCAGGTTCTCAGGGCCAATTTGCTGTATGTTCTCCGTATGATTGTATAAATGGCAGGAAATTGGTCTGGCCCAGCTGACGTGTGTGATTGTAAAAAGTTAGTGTTGACCTGCTGGTGATCTACATCGTGTAACTGGCCGCACTGGGGGGTGTCAACTTCGGTATAACAACAATGTGAGCTGGTGTTTTCGCTGTTTGAATGAAATGTTCTCATTTGTAATGTAGGTCAGCACGAAATCACATTAAGCGAACCACTCACTGTCTCAGTCATAAAACCAACGTGTCCTAAAAATCGTCCATGATAGAATTTCCATACCACCTAAAGGTTACACCTTTTTGGCATGGTACATACATTCTTTTCAGGTGCAAAAAAGTGAATTGGCGGAAGATGAATGATATTTTTTCCGCGTAGAATTGGAATATTATTTAATATGCAGTTAGCAAAAGTTTACTCCCATAAGACACACATTTTAGCAGCCCTGTGCGAATATTTCATGAGCTCTGATGGCCGGTAATGGCAGTTGTAATGCGCATGTCGTTATGGGCACCTGATAAGTAATACATACATGTCTATACTTCTGTAGCAGACGTCTGCACTTTCAAAAAGCTTAATGCCGTGACTCGATAATGATGAAATAATCATTACATTAATCCTTTAAAAAGGTAAGTTAGAAGTGGAAATAATGCCGCCATGACCATAGAGAACTGGCCCGGTGGACTTTGTGGAGATTAAAGAATGAAAGTAAAATCTCTATAATCTTATCATATCTAATTTGCCTTATCCTATATCCTATTGCCTTTAGCCGTGACCAAAGGGTACACCTTGCACTGGCAGATCCAGGTTTTCAGAAAGGGGTAGGGAATCACATGGGTTTTGTATGTTAGATCAATACTGAACATGCAAAAAACTGAAAATAAGGTAGTTTGGTGGGGAAATGGGGGGGGGGGGCACGGGATATGTCTATGCCATGAACTTATCCCTAAAATACTAACTAATACACCGTGTTTCATAAAATGCGTGACTGACCATGACTTCAAACATGCATCTCCAAGTTACAAAACCATTCCACCCTCCAAACGACATCTGAATGTTGATACACAGAAGGTTTGTTCGATACGCGGTGACAGGATGAAGTAAATTGGATGAACATCATGTTTTAAACGCGAAATATTGCCAATTTGCTCAGACAACCCTGTGACAGGGAGCGTAATTCAATGACAGCTCCTTTGCATGCTTCACTTGAAAAGTTCCCCATTCAATAGGCGTGTTTATTCATAATGTTTGAACAAGTCATCGCAAAAAAATGCTCACAGCCTCACAGCCAGGTAAATTAATTGTGTTTCATTGGCATGCGGTACGAGTGTGTGTGTGTGTTTATACTTTATCAATCAGACAAGGATGTTT
>CM032667.1:18405616-18440616 GCA_019095985.1 Streblospio benedicti | reverse complement strand
GCCTTTTCCCACTGTAACTACTGTTACAATGACATGAGGACTAGTATTTCTCTAAATAAATCTTCCTACAGTATTATACTGTATTATGTAAAACTGTTTCATACCATAACAGTAGTTATAGTGTGAAAATGCACCTATGCAGTGTGCGAAGTGTGTCCTTAAAGAAATTTCTTTTTAATACTGTAGGAAGATTTATTTAGAGAAATACTAGTCCTCATGTCATTGTAACAGTAGTTACAGTGGGAAAAGGCACCTATGCGAAATATATACTAAAAATTTTAAATTTTATCTTCTGAAAATATTTGACCAACAAAAAAAATAGAATATAAGATAAAAATGAAACCACATGTTGTTCACTACATGACCAGACTCTTATATACAATGTAGCTGTCATGTTGTCCTCATAGGTACAATGTAATTACAACAGAATATTGGCCACTAGCTCGTCTGACTGACGCCAAAGTAAAGGGGCTTCTACAAATACAAATAATCGCAATCAAATGCGACCGAAATGACTTGCGTGCAAATATGTTCAAGAGGTTGTAGAATGCTCGCAGGGAATAGAAGTCGAGCTTGTATCACGTCCGCCAGGTGCAATGTGGTTCATACGACTGACGCACACGCAGGCACGTTGGCTGTGCGACACTCTTACGATCGCTAAATAGAACTGCTAGTCACCAAGCGGCCGTAAAACGTTGTATATCGTGATACCAGATATATCATGCAAGTGGGGCAACACTCGCGCGATTCAACATCTAGAATATCCTCTTCAGAGCATAAAATCTTAAAAGGCATACAGTAATTAAAGTGTTTCCACTCTCCTGTGGTCTTTATTAGAAGTAGGCCTACTGTTTTGTGGAGAGGTCGTAATTCTATAATGCTTTTCAGTATTGATATTACAGGATTTTTCCCACCAAATCTATAGGGCTATATCACATAGCCTCTGTCGGGACTCGAAGCTTGGACCAGTACCACTGTGGCATCCATTCACCTAGCACTTAAGGCAGTTGTGCCAGGATGGCCGAGTGGTCTATTTCGCCTGCCTTAAGTGCTAGGTGAATAGATGCCACAGTGGTAGTGGTCCAGGGTTCGAGTCCCTGGCAGAGGCTATGTGATATAGCCATATAGACTTGCTGAAAGAATCCTCTCATATCAATTCTAAAAAAAAACAGCCAGTTAATTTCCACAGTATCTATCATGTTTTTTTCGTTTGATCTTTTTTCCTGAAACGCAAATAATTGAATTTGAAATAATTCACTTCTTGTCAGATTATAGATGTAAATTGACAGGCTGTACACCTTCGCTGCATTTCTGTCAATTACGAGCATTCGATAAATCCTTCTTGGATATCAAAATGGGCCTGTTTGTAGGTTTACCAAAGAACTGAGACCTACACTATACCACAATATATAGGTGGTGGTATTCTTAAATGGAAAGTCACAAGATGCATGACAGATTCAGACAATTATGTACGTGTATTTGAAAGCAGATTTATCTGTGCAAAAAAAGAAACATCATTATGGTGGAATGGATTTCCTTCAGCTTTCACATTTAGAGCCTAAACGGGAGGAAGTGGGGCTTCCGTGCTAAGTATCCACATTGAAACAAAAGATCATTAGGCGTATAATTCTCAAACCTACTTTGCGAATATAAACTGCATAAACACCTTGTCATTCTGCTGATAAAATAGCCCTTTGGCATCATGTCACGTGGTCACATGTGAGCGTACATCCGGCGAAAAGCACATTTCGTCGTCTGTGACCCAGTAATCCCGGTCTTAGACCAGCAGCTGGACGACGAAAGTGGCTTTTCCCGAGCGCTCGTGCGTGTGTCGGCGCAAGAAGTGATGGCACCCAGCAGAGTATGCGCAGACTGTTCATAATGTATCATTCTGCCATTGAAATCGACTTGAGAATGCTAAATTTTTACACTTCTCAAAGCGGTAAATCCACCTGCTTCGGCAGGTCACATGACCCGTCCACGTGATCACCTCGTGTGTCTAGGATTGTTTATGAAAAAGAAATAAATGAAAAATGTTGGAAAAAGTAGATTTCTTCGGCCGAAATCTCTTATACGTCACTCCGGCTTTCTTGGTTAGTTGTAGACAATACCGTGTGTGTGCAAACTAGGGGTGTCGATATCCACCTACAGGATCACCTAGAAGCCACTTTTTCTCTTTTTTTACTGCCATGGTTTCAAATGGCTGGTCTCAATCATATCCCAGCTCCATAGCTTGCAACGGATGCGTCATTTTGACAGGCGTTCGCCTCACCCTATAACAGCAGCGAGATAAGGGTGAACGAAGCTGCTCATTGCATTTCGTACACAATTTCTGCAGGTAAACGGTCACGTGATTTATGACGTCATCATTATTAGCGAAGCGGGCGCTCATTTAGGACGTCCTGAGGAGGGGGTCAGCAGACGTGTGGATTACTTGCTGTTAAACAACCAATACATCATTTGTATTTCAAATTTGTGTGTGGTTCATTGTACACGTCTGACATCAACTTCAAGCAAGTGCCTGACCTCACTGGTGCGCTTTGCTGTTTCGGCCGTAGTTATATATCAACTATCGTAATCATTTGGCCTTATAAATAAAAGCTATCGGTATTAGCATACCTGTAATTATTGTATGGTTCATGATATGTGTGTATTCACTGCTACGTGTATCTATTTACCAATTCTTATAAACTTAAAATCTTTTTAATTTATTTAAATTTCGAGCCTCATCAGAAAGAAATCTGATAAACTGAAAACATATTTTAACTAGGGCGATGAATTTTGTTGTGCATTTAACATAATCACCTTATCATCTTGTAGCTGCTGGTCATTTTCTTAAAAACTTACAAAATCCACATGTTGATATCGGATATATTGAGCTGACAGCTTCCTTGCACGTATACTTTTCGATAAATTGTTTTAAAAATTTGCTCTGCTGCAGTGACTGATTTACTATTCCTGTGAGGTAGTTCCTCATATCATGGAATCTTGTTGTATCCAGTGATGGATCCAGGATTCAAAGGGGGGGGGGGGTGCTTGAAATTTTTGTTTAGCGTGGCAGGGATCGCCGGACGGAGATTTTAATGATTCAAAGGGGTAGTTATATAAAGACAGCAACATACATGTACGAACAACAATCTCTGGTGAAAATACAAATTAAACATTATATATTTTCATCAGAGATTGGGAGAATGCGGCTGTGGCTTGAGAGTATCTCTCGGGGAGTAAGCTTGAGAGAAAACGGCAGCTGCCTGTTAGAGTATTGGGGGGCCTTGAGAGAATGAGTGGGGCGGGCTCGCGGGGTGTGGGTAGGCTTGTGAGTATATGGCTGGGGGTGAGGTGGGGCTTGACTTGAGAGAAGTTAGGAGCTTGAGAGGGTGGGGGAGAGCTTATGGCAGTGGGACGGGGATAATTTGAAAGAAGGCGGGGGCTTGTGTGATATAGCATATAAGATTGCGGGGTGGGGGCTTGGCTTGAGAGTATATTATGGGTGGGTTGGGGGGGGGTATGAGTATAGGTAAGACATAGGCAGATCCAGGGGGGCGCAGGGGGCCTTTTTCCACCAAAATACTTCATTTTCATAGGGTTTTTCATGAAATCCCGTAAGTGCGCCCCCTCTTTTCCTTTAGTGCGCCCCCCCCCTTTCCGAAAACATGGATCTGCCTATGGTAAGGGATGTGTGCTTGACTTGAAAGAAGGATAGAGCTTGAGAGTATTTTATGGTGAAAGCAGACACTTACAAAAGATTGGAAAGAGGGTAGGTACGCACGCGTTAGGGAAGGAGCATGAGTGGGCTGCTTAAGCCCACATATTCCTTTCACCGCGCATTGATATGAGCCCGAATATTATGGCCAGCAGTTTTGTGAAGGAAATTGTATGAATAAACTGACGCTTTGCATAAAATATTATCGGAGTTAAGAATTCTTATATTTGTGATTTGATTTGAAGTGCATATTGCGTACCTGGTACCATACAACACTGATTCTTTATTAATATACTCAGGTAGTGGGTTTAAACTCAACCACAGATCAAGTGACAAAGCCCTTACTTGACCTAGTCATAAGTCAAGACATAATGATAGATAATGATACAAAGTTTTTAAAAATATTCAAATACATAAAATCACATAAAATCACATAAAATCACATATATTTGGTTGGATTTCTATCATTAATGTTTCGAAAAGACAGACACAAGCTCAAGTTTACAAAAATCATATTTATTAATCGATAAGCATTCACACTAATACCGAAAATACAAATATTTGAAGCTGTTTAGAAATCATAGTTTCAAGAAAACTAGCTACAAAAAAGGCTTTTTTTACAATAAGCCAGTCCATAGATAGGAGTATCATACACCATTAATCGCAGCAGTCTAAATTTAGTAGTCCGCGGGCTCCTTATACCCCTACCCCCCCCTCGAAGGAGTTTTCGTAAACATGTTTTTTTTTGTAGTTTAGATACTACTCGATAGGAAAAAGGATGTTTGTCCAAAATATTTGATGGCGAAATATATTTTTCGGGGTCAAACAGGTGTCATCGGGTCAAAATTCGATTAATAACAAATTTAGAGTAAAAACTTGTTTTGACCTTACATAGGAACATGTGTATGAGGAATCCAAATAAAACATCAGATTTGACCTTTGACCTCTCCTTCAAAGTCAAACAGGTGTCATCGTGGTCAAAATTTCATAAGATTGCATTTATCTTGATTAATAACAATTTTAGATTAACAACTTGTACCGACCTTAGATAGGAACATGTGTATGTGGAATCCAAATTAAACATCACATTTGACCTCTACTTCAAGGTTACATTAGTAGGTCAATTTCAGGAATTTTGTTCATTTTTGAGTTTACGAAAGAAATGAGCAGCTTAAAACATTTTATTTGTTAATAATCCATGATAAATTAGTTTTATTGATATAAGCATTTGTATTCTAGATTGGGATTACCCGGTACTTTTATGCTTTATTTTGATTAATACTTTATTAACTAATTTATGCAAAAATATACGGACTGAATTAATATGATGGTAAATGCCATGGTTATCTCAGAGAATGCTACAGCAAATTCACAAATAACAAATATTTTAAAGCAACTAAAAGGAAATCACATTAAGATCCAGAGGTTGAACTAAGAAATGATGATAAACCAGTTTGAACCAAAGTTAATTTATTAGACACTCAATCATATGAGTTAGCATGTCTACTCTGATTATATTCATAAAGAGAAGCCATTGAAACTGCATTTGAATATGTTTCATCAGATTACAGAAAACTTGAAGATGTTGGATTTTTAGTGAATGGTACCGTTATAGATTAATCTTGACCACAGGGCATTTCAACGACCTTGGCCTTTATATATTGTATACAACTAAAGGGAATCAACGATCCGGAATGGCGTCACGGCCATGTAAATTGCACCGTCTATATTTGGTATTAGAAGTGTTGTTTGGTAGAAATACGTGGACGTGACGTCATTTTAAGTACTAGAAATGAAGACATAGACCTATTATATGGTTACCGGTATATATTGTTATGTGAGCATGCCCATAGGAATATGTAGCATATTTATAATACCTGTAGGATTTACTTCAATTTTGTCATATTTACTACCATTTAATACCTGCACAGACGATAAATTTGTCCATTAATCCAGCCGTGTTTACACATAGGATATTTGATAAAGGCTGATTGTGTGTGACAAAGGCTGGCTATGTTTATAGGTAGTTAGCGTCCTTGTTATATACATATCAGTATACAACCACCCTCGATCACTGGTCCTGTGATCTCGACCTACTAAGGTTCCTGCACAGCCTGTGTACTTGTCCTGTAATTACAAGTACTTAAATATTTGCAAAAGGATTTTTATATCATTTATGAAGTTAGTAAATCACTTACATTAATTATGTTAATGTAGAGAGAAACTAAGAGCTGAACAACGTTGATCATTCGTAAAAAGATTACAGTGATGGACATTTCTGTTTTGCCTTAAATATATTTTTTCTATGACTGGCAACTAGAATAGAATATGTAGGTATATTGGAATTAATTGGCTAGATGTAAGTATTGACATCAGAGGATTATTTCTCCGAGTTTATAGGACTATATCACATAGCCTCTACCAGGACTTAAACCCTCTACCATTACCACTGTGGCACCTATTCACAAAACACTTAAGGCTTCTTACCCGGGTCGGTTGGTGAATAGGAGCCTCAGTACAATGGTAGATCAGTGGTAGTGTGCACTCAGGTGATACGGTTTTCAAACTCATTTAATAAACATTTCTAGTATCAAACATGATGTGCATTTTCTCTATTCGTGGTACAATTCAATAAAGATCCAACATCCTCAAGTTTTCTGTAATCTAATGAAGCATATTCAAAGGCAGTTTAAATGGCTTCTTTTTTTTAATATGATTGGAGTTGACCAGCTCACTTCTATGATCTGGTAGCCAGAACTTTAACTTTGGTCACAAATGGTTTATTATCTTTTTCTTAAGCTTATCTGTCTTGTAGTTACCACTATACACAGACGAATATGGATTTTTTTCCTGCATATATGCCAGATACCTTTCACGAAGAATAATCATACAGTCTACTTTTGCTTCAATGATTATGTTTCTTGCAATATATTCAGCTATGACTTCATTACATGTACTATGAGCTTCTTCTATCTTCTTTTGCCTTAAAGCTTCTTGCATACTTGTCGCTGAATATTTATGTGCGCTTCTACATTCATCATGGTATTTAGCTTCTCTTGCCTTCAAATCTACATCTATCACTTTACACAGCATCCTTTCATAACTTCGTCTCTCTGAAGCCTCTTTTAAGGTCTTCCCTGCAGTTTCTGTTTTACATGTCCAACTTTCACTAAAAAATTTTGCCAGGAAGAATTAATTCTGGAGTATTTTCACAAATAAACAGAAATCACAAGTGAATGTTATTGATAAATTTGATTTTTTTTTCTTTATTGATAGTTCAACCTCTGGATCTTGGTCTGATTTTCATTTTATTGCTTTTAAATATTTGAGATTTGTGAATTTGCTGTAGCATTCTCTGTGATAACCATAGCATTTACTACCATATTCAGTCGGTACACTTTTGCAAATTTCATCATAATGTTGTTTTAGATCCTTTAAACTTTGTCTCACTTCAATCGTTTCTTAATTTTCCCCAACTTGAATCTGATAAATTATGTATTTTGAAAGATTGCATACTTCTAAAACGTATGATGCATGATTTTATATTGCCCTTTTTCCTTGTTTTGAATTGCTTCTCAGATTTCATTTTCACTGAATTTTCCATGATTTAGCAATGACCATTGTATTATGAAGATGTATTAAATTTGTTGCTCTTTTTGTAAGTTACACATTTTTTAATCCAATGTCCAATCAAATAATACTAAAACATAACAAAATTTGAGAAAATGCACTTTATGAAGATATCAATGATACTGATGCTGCCTCAAATTCTACCATTAAAAGTGAAACCCATTGATATATTAAACTATTTAGTAAAATATTGATTAAAATAAAACATAATGTAATTCCAATCTAGAATACAAATGCTTATATCAATAAAACTAATTTATCATGGATTATTAACAAATAAAATATTCAAAGCTGCTCATTTCTTTCGTAAACGCAAACATGAACAAAATTCCTGAAATTGACCTACTAATGTAACCTTGATGGAGAGGTCAAAGGTCAAATGTGATGTTTAATTTGGATTCCACATTTACATGCTCCTATCTAAGGTCAGTACAAGTTGTTACTCTAAATTTGTTATTTATCGAGATAAAGGCAATTTTAGGAAATTTTGACCTCAATGACACCTGTTTGACCTTGAAGGAGAGGTCGAAGGTCAAATCTGATGTTTTATTTGGATTCCACATACACATGTTCCTATCTAAGGTCAATACAAGTTTTTACTCTAAATTTGTTATTAATCGAGATAAATGCAATTTTATGAAATTTTGACCCGATGACCCCTGTTTGACCCCGAAAAATATATTTCGCCATCAAATATTTTGGGCAAACATCATTTTTCCTTAAGAGTGGTATCAAAGGTAAAAAAAAAATATGTTTGCAAAAACTCCTTCGGGGTGGCGGTGGGGTGTTTCCATATGGAGCCCGCGGACTATGGTGGTCCTCATTTTAGTACAGTGGTTAGCGCGTGCGACCAACAAACAGGATTTGCCTGCGTCGTAAGTTCGCGCCCCGGCCGAGGCCGACTTTGTGGCGCCAAAGAGTTACATCGTGCGCCTGCCACTGTACTACCGATTTCCACACAGTGTGTCGCTGCTGTCGAGTATATCATACAAGATGGTGGCGACACCAAGCCTGAGGTTCGGAAGCCTGTTAAAAGGCGTGTCCCTTGTAGAGGACAGTCATCCCTCTGCACGTAAAAGAACTCACCTAGTTTGAAAACAATAGCTAGTGTGATCCCTCCACACATCCTTGCCTCAGTTGGTTACCTAGCCTGCCAAACAAACAGGACCACATTGGAAATAAGCATTAAATATATATACGTACGATTTCATGTGCTATCCTAGGAACATTAATAGAATAGCGCTTTATTGTAACCAAATCAACATACATGTGATATAGGCTTATGTAATATGCACAACATAAATCGTGTCATTTTTTAACAACTTGTACTTGTACACGATGTACGGGATGTGACGTCATTCATGTTTGGCGCATTCTAGATTGTTCTCATGTTCCAGACTAGAAACACACAACGGTTTTCCCGAAGAAAAAGAAGTGAACACATCATTGGAAAAATATAAAATATAAGGATGTTGTAGGTGATTAAAAAACGATGTCCAAAGACCGAGGTATACCTCATGCATGTTCGTTACTATTTTATAGGTGTAGTTTTTGTTTATAAATACAAAGTGGAAATAGTATACAGTGGTATGTACACTCAGACTAATTTACTTTTGTAATTTTTAATAAATATAAATGTTGTTTTATGACAAGGGGTGAGACTTGACTGATATATATTTGTAAAATATGGTTTGTCACTTTTGCTGGCACAGTTTACATTTCTAAATATGGTTTGTGAATAAAAAAATCCATGTTCTCAAATTCATTGATAACCTTTATTTGTAAATACATTAGATCCCACAGATCTATGAAAATATTTTTTTCCATCAGCGCTTCACCCCAGGGTTTCACTTAAAACTCGAGGTATGAAATATGTCATAAAAATGTAACGAAGCGGTAAAATCGTAAAAAAAAAAAAAAAAAAATAAAACATTTCAGATGATGCATGTGAACATTTATGATAAAGAATTGTGCCATGCAACACTTCACATTTTCCAAAAGCTTAATTAGAAGAGAAATTCATATGATGTTCCATTGTCTTGTATATAAATTGTAATAGATTTTCAACATGGCCGTAAACTTTAACGAAGTGGTGAAATCTTGTATTTTTTTCAGTTAATGTAATCATATGCTGGATCATCATGTGAAAAGATAACTAATGCTTTTTTTGTTTTGGGCACATTCTACCTTAATCTATACAACTTTTTAGGCTATATACATACATTAAGTTGATATATACACTACCAAAGCTACGTTATTGTATCACAGCATTACCTCGTTCCAATCAGGTTCCACAGACTATATGGCTGCTAGCATTATTTTTCTTTATGATGGTGCAGGAAAGTTCTTATTTTCGTAAGTTTTTTCTTTGTAGTTTTTGGTTATTTATACATAAATTACTCTGTATTGCATGTCTGTATCTGTTTCTCAAATTTAAATGTCAATATCTATGCCAATTTACTGTGTTAATAATTGTAAGCCATTACATAAAACTTGATCAAACAATGTATAGGGTAGACTTGTTACAGTCTATTGATTATTTATGACAGTCAATAGTAGAACTGCATAACACCAAAAAAGAGCAGTTACACAATCTCTGATACATGGATAGCACTACTTATAAGTCCGTGGTAGATGCGCAGGCCAGGACCTCGACATACGTTAGCAGGTCGTCACACGTACATTTTAGTAGTCTCGATCAACCAGACTGACACTTCTGCGTTCGAGAGACTTGACGGAAAGTCAGTGAACAAGGGAAGGGTCTGGGTTGACCGAGACTATCATTTTAGTGGCGTGACGATCTCATGACCATGATGAAGGGAGATGTTTTCCGTTTTGTAATAGGCAGTCCCACGGGGAGACATTGTAACCAGATAAGTACAGTGCCCGGGGTACAGTGTAAACAAGACTCACGTTGACCCACAATCCCTGGATGGAATGATATCACCGCCTTATTAAAACGTCTTAATATCTTGGTCGTCAAATCACAATACAATCCCGTTATGAGATTGAGACATAACTCCAGCAATCATCTGTAAAATAAAGATATAGACAAAACCGGGTGAGTTGGTAACATTGATTATTTTATTGGGCAAGTTCTTGGGGCGATACGCCCGAGCGCAATAAAATAATGTTACACACCGAACCCGGTTTTGTATTTATCAGTCTTTTCTAAACAATTACGATACTGTTTGAAAAATAAACTGGCATATATTCAACACATTTAACAAGATAATTTATTAATAAATTACAAAATGCAATGATATGTAGTAATACACTGCATAATCCTAACAGAGCACTGCGCAGTCAGTGCTAGACATATATTATAGACGCCTTTGGTCGGACTTCTACACTACAGTTACAATGGTTACGTCGGCCGTATGACTGATAGCACGCTGTTCTGTGCGATCTCTTTGATGTTCATTGATTTTGGACTTTTTCTTAGTAGTTTAATAAAATCAATAGCTTTTCCCTAGAAGTAGCAGGTGTCCTATATTTTTTTCATATTTCAAATTCATTTATTGTCAAGCAATGACAACAAGAACATACAAATTCAATGAATAAAACCCTTAAAACATACAGGATACAATGAGTAAGAATACTATCATTAGAGTACAGTGATGTGAGCATAGTAAAAAACAGTAGACAAAATAAAACTCAACGTTACTTTAGTATGAAGTTCTATGAACATAATTATATATATGAACATATTTGAAGTGGGTCAAAACTAGTCCGGTTGACAACTAACCATATACGGAATCCGACAGTCCTGATACAATATATTTTTACAAGGCAGTTCTGGAGGTCAATATTAACTAAAAATACATGCAAAAGACTGATAAATGACTGAACGGTGTTTTCTTTGTAGAATGGAGTGCCTGTGTGCGGTGCAGTCAGCCACGCTGCTGCGTCTTTGCGATGCTCCTGGTTTGTTGCATTTTGAAGTGTCTACTGCTAATAATGAACAAACCAATCACACTGTCCAAGCACGATCACCAAGTGGGGATCAATCCACATGCATTCAAAAAAGTTCTAGACCCGGGAAATATGTGTGAACGAAATGGGCAACCTCAAGATTTGTTCGTGTACGTGTTCACAACTCCTGCTCGTCAAGAATATAGGTCACTCATACGGCGGGCATGGGGGAATCCCGGTTTTTATCTGCCTATGAAAATGAGTCTGATGTTCATTGTTGGACTTGCGGCATCCGACTCGACCAACGCAGACTTACAGCGTGAATTTGATACTTTTGGTGACATCCTGCAGGAAGATTACACCGACTCCTACAGAAACCTCTCCCTGAAAGGCCAGGCTGGTCTCAAGTATGTCAGTGAGTACTGTGCAGACGTCAGCTTTGTGATAAAGATAGACGATGACGTAGTGCTCAACGTTTGGGGCATGGTACAGTTCCTGCAACACCTCCCCACTCGCAATGGCCTGCTCATGTGTGACGTCTTGTATAATGCCGAGGTAAGCTGCTGTAATCAAAATGTAGTTACGGTGATTAGTATGCTGTATATTATTGGGGGGGGGGGAGTATAAGGGTTGCCAATCTCCCATATCCCACTTTATTTACTTGTTCTCCCATCTCCCAATTTTTTTCTTGCCTCTCTCCCATCTCCCACTTCTTTCAGTCATCTCCCACTTTTAATGCTATTTGTCACACCGTATCAGATTCAACATACACATTGGTATATATTGACATTTGTTGGCATGTCAAAATTATCAACCATGAAGTAAAAAGACAAACTAGATCAAAAGTGTTCAAAGAACACTGCGTCGCTAGAACGACGTTGATTTATGGGCAATTAAGATATATACTAAAATAATGTATACTTTACAATCAAGAAATTTATGAATTTGAGGAGAAAACATCAGAATGAATCAGAACCAATATATCCAGTAAAAAGATATTTGTGTTGCCATACAATAGTACTGAATAACAAGATGATAATCAATATCAGTTTCAAATCCAAGAATCAATTTTGCTGCTTGGTTGGAATATGGATTTTTTTCTTGCTGGCTAAGTGCATTGAAGATCATTAAAAATGTCATAAATGGCCTTCTAGAAAGCAAAATTCAATTGGCAGAGAGCCCAAAATCGAATCACTTTGGTGTCCCCTCATACCTAATAGTCGTTTAAAGTTTGAACGAAATCGGTTCATCGGTACGCCCGCTAGCTTGTCCGGAGACATACATACATACACACATACGCACATACGCACATACGCACATACACACATACACACATACACACATACACACATACACACATACACACATACACACATACATACATACATACATACATACATACATACATACATACATACATACATACATACATACATACATACATACATACATACATACATACATACATACATACAAACATAGTTATTTACAAACGAACGAAACACAATGCTTGCTTCAGCAGCTGAGCAGAAGCGACGCAAAAATCACAACAGCATCATTTAATCATTACTATGGCTACATCAATCTCAACTCAGTTTGAATAATCTTGTATTCTGAAGGGTGGTGTCTCTTTGAAAACTGGAAGTCTGAGACCTAGTTTTTGGGACGTCAGAGTGCATGATGTTGTCAATGAGAAGATATATCGATTCAGAACTTTTAAGGCCGGGATCAAAGCTTGCAAGTCAGACAAAGCCAATATGTATCGATATACTGAAGCAACGCATAAGGCATAATGGCTTGTTTGGGGTGCTAAGTTGGAAGCTGAGAAGGAAGTGTTCCGTGACAACTCTCCCAACGACTCAAATGTTTAGGAGAACTCTCACTCAGTGATAAAAAAAGATGAAGGCATGGGTTAAGCACTATGCAAGATTGCTAAATGTTGAGTTCGCCTTGTGATCTGCTCCCGGTGCGCCCCCCACCCACCCCTCCCCCAACACACACACACTCACACACAGTAATGGGACCACCTTTTTCAGTTACTGTAGAACAAATATGCAAGGGTCTCAGAAACATGAAATCTTGTAGATCTGCTGGTCCTTCGGGCATCATGATGTCAAGTCAAATACATTTTTACATAACCAATAATGTGCAAATTACATAAGTACTTGATGTCAAAGTCGCTTGTAACAAAAAAGTCTGTAAAAGGTTGCCCCTTGAAAAAATATCCCAGTCTCTCAACTCCCATTTTGTTTAGCTATCTCCCACTTTGGCTGCCTCATCTCCCATCTCCCTTTTTCCGGGTAAATCTCCCATCTCCCAAAGTCTTATACACCCCTCACACACACACACACACACCCCACCCACACACCACCACGCCTTTATTGACCACTAATTTTCACGGGGAAATCATTTAAATGTAAATGTAAATGTAAATGTCTGGTTTATAGTCTTGATCCAAGTTTTGATCTCACGACTTTACAATTTACACCAGGTCATTGGCACATTCAATGATCAGCAATTGATCATTTCTCATATGCTTGCATCGGCAGCACATTCAGCGCACAATGCTAATCACTCACACAATCACTCACTCACTCTTTCAACCCAATGACTGTACCTAATAATCAAACCCATGACCTTCTGGTCACGAGTCCAACTCCCTAACCGCTCGGCCACGGAAGCACACAAGTATGACTTAGTGAATGTGTGCCACAGGTGAGAGTGTTAAGCGAGGGGCACATTCCACCTTGCGGCGATGGTCGCCGCAAGGCGTGTTGAGGTCTGCGGCGTCTACGGCGTTTTCCGCAAGCATTGACAAAAGTACAGATGTGGGCACATTCGCACGGGCTCCGTGCGTTATGAGTGCGTCCGCACAAGGAGTGGTTTTTATTGAGGTGGCCGTGCCATCAACTTGCATAGAACGTGCGTTGCACTCGCGTATAACTTACGCCCTATGCACCATGTGATTACAAAAGTATACGGGAGCCGCAAGTTCGTGGTACAGGCAACGCACGGTCCCAGTACTGTGTCTGTGCCGACAACGTGTGGGTAAATCATCTGCGTTTAACGTACGGTCACCGCACTGCCTCCTTACGGTCAGACCATAACGTAGAGTGGTCGTAGAAGAAGTTTGGCAAGCCAAATTTCTTCTGCGGCCACCTTACGGCCTTGAAAAAACGTACGTTTGCCGCACTGTACACTCACGGATCCTCACGTTTTCAATGCGTTTTTGGGAGTAGACAGACTGTAGACCCACCTTGCGGTGGAATGTGCCCCTCGCTTTACACAAGTAGGCCGCGATTTTAATGGACTTTTAATACATGATTTTGAGTGGGTGCAATGTTGACAACTTACACAGCGAAACAAAAAGTTTGTTTCACAACGCATCTCACATGTCAACATCATATAAGTAATCGAATATAGCGAACACATTGAAACATGAATCAAATCCACTGCATACCAATGACTGCCATCTTGAAAACAGCTGAACTAGTATTTGCCATTATCATATTCTATTTGTGATGTGAAGTAAAGGAACCTGGAACCTTCATAACAAATTTGGCACTCGTTTTCATTGCACATGTAAGTATATTCGTGTGGTTCTATGAGCTAAGCTGGTCTGCTATAATCGCATTTCAGGTGATTCGTTCGAAGAGCAACTTCAAGTACTATGTGAGTCCCTCTGAGTGGCCGAGCAAAGTATATCCCACCTACTGTTCGGGTCCGATGGTGCTGCTAACCCCAGATGTGGCAAAGGCGGCCTTCAAACACTCGCTGTACACCCCCTTCCTCAGGATTGAGGATGTCTACACTACAGGAGTCCTCATGGCCAAGGCAGGTTGTGCACACATGACCGAATGGGAAGAGCAAAGTTTGTGGTGAACAGACGACTTAGTAGTCAATGTAATATTGATTAACATTTCCCAAAAACTACAAAGCATGCACATAATAGCTTACAGTCTACCCCCCCCCTTGTGTGGAGAATATGGTATTATAAAAGTTAAATATGTTGGCCTAGAATTTCCTTCTTTCAGAGGATGTCACATCTATAGACACGGCAGAAAGTCCTTAGTGGTTCAGTGGTTATAGCGTATGACCTGAAAACGTGATTTGCCTGTGTCGCAAGTTCGCGCCCCTGCCATGACAGACTTAGTGTTACGTCGTACGTCTGTCACTGCGTTGCTGATCTCCACCGAGCGTGTAGCCACAGTCGAGTATAATACTAGACGGTGGTGACACCAAGCATGAGGTTGGAAGCCTCGTTAATAGGCGTGCCCCGTGTGGAGGACCGCCACCCCTCTGCACGTAAAAGAACTCACCTAGTTTGAAAACAAAGGCTAGTATGATCCCTCCTCCCGCGAGTCTCAGTTGGCTGCCTAACTTGCCACTGGAGGTCCATGTACCAACACCACGTGGCCTCCATCTGCGCATATGCTTATAAAGCCCTGCAGATTAACACACAGATACACATAGGCAGATCCAGGTTTCTTGGAAAAGAGGGGGCGCACTTAAGGAAGGGGGGGGCGCACTTAAGGAAAGAGGGGGGGGGGCGCACTTAAGGGATTTGATGAAAACCCCATATGAAAATGAAGTATATTGGTGGGAAAAGGGGGGGGGGCTGGATCTGCCTATGAGGTTTGTTATCCATACAGATACCTAGTTTATGAACACAAATGTGTTAATTCCAGGTGGGAGTCAAACATGTGAGCATTTCCAACAGACACAAGAATCCAGACTCCTTTAAGAAGTCCTTCTTGGCCAGAGCGGAGTCCAAGCCCGAGCAGGTGGATGTGCGGCCCCTGCCACTGTGGACACATGCACATGCAACCAAGTACGACTACTACGATTAGTACACGAGGCACGGGACTAATGGGAATAAATTTAGATCCTGGGTCTCAGTAATTGTGCAGTCCATGAGCCATCTAATGTGTTGGTACCGAAAGGGGGGGGGGATAATTGCCACTATCATTTTTACATAGTTCAATGTCCAGTATATGATCCCATGTGATGGACTTGCACCAGGATTAGCTGTTAATCTAGAGTTAGAAGCACGCATTTGTATCTAAAAGTGAATGCCAAATTATGTATTAGGCCTCGACGCACCACAATCAATTTACAATAGTTTACTTGATTTACTACTTATAGTCAAACTAGCTGTCAATCCGGCGCTGCTCGGGTTGAAACAGATTAAATCCGTAACACATCCCTTCTCATCGTTCCCTCTGTTCCATTTCCCGTACAACAGCTCCCGTCAGTATACAGGTTTGGGACAGATTAAACACACCTCTGGTCTAACATATGCATATGTTAGACCAGAGCCCCTGATGATTGCTCCAAGCATGAAACAAAGTTGTAGGGCAATGCCACTGTACTTGTTATATTATATATATATATATATATATATATATATAGAGAGAAATATCTAACATCTACGTTGCAATCACGACCAAAAGGCAGCCAATGAACAGTCTGGAGGCATTGTGGAGAGTCACCATCCCCACCAGTAAGCAGCAGCAGCAGCACAACAGCAGCAGCAGCAGTAGCAGCAGCAGCAGCAGCAGCACAACAACAACAACAAGCAGCAGCAGCAGCAGCAGCAGCAGCAGCAGCAGCAACAATGATGCCCTACTGAGTACTAAAGATCAAGACAATATTATTTATCTCATGAAAACAAGAAACTACTCACTGTTGTTTATACCTATGTGTACTATTTTATAATTTAATGTATCATATAAAGTCATGTAATAAGTTTTTTGGTCATCTTCATTTCATTCACCTATAAATACTTAGTCACTTCAACCATCCCCGACGTCGCACCTGCTCACACCTGTTCAGTATTTTACGTCCACTATAGGAAACATAGGACGTTACCTCTCTTGGTAATGCTCTTTAAACTTCTCTTGGTAATGCTCTTTGAGTGAATACATTATTCTATCGGAATCAATACAATCATATAATGCTATATTAATATTTCTTGCCTTTTCGAATAATTGGGTTCTAGCATCGCTTTAGGTGGGACAACTGCATAAAAAGTGTGGTTCGTCTTCTGCACATAAATCAATATATTCAACCACATTAAAAAAAATATCTGATCATAATAGCAAAATAATTATTATCATTATTAATTGACTGTTATATCAGAGCTTTTTAGTATAATGAGCGCTTGCAATATAAATCAGCTTACAGAGAGCACCAATGAAAATATATCGCTCATTAACATTTAAGCTAAACAGGTTTTGTGGGTTTTTTTCTTCACTCAATTGAATGCCCTTGTATTTGTATTTTCATAGCTATTGCTTAGTTATTGTTTCGGGCACTCTCAATCTTAACGTTAATGCATGGTGTGAAGAGATATCGAATACCACAAAGCCCCTTGCGAAATCCAGTAGAGAAGTAACAATATAGCGATAGTCACCTAACTCCGGAATCACGTGTTTACGTAAACCAACTGCAACATGTAGAATGTCACCATCAACTAAAACACCAAACACATGGTTCATTCCAATATCCGATTTACATTCATTTTTGTGTATCAGTTTGATCAGGTTCAGCTCAGTGTAGCAGACCTCCACTCCTTCCCATGTGAGGACATAAAGGTACTTTGAGTCGGTCAAATTCATGATCTTCGGCTCGCCCTCTGGCATAATATTTTGTTCAGTGTTTTGCAAAATGATCAGATATTTGTCCGAACATATGGCTTCTTTCTTTGTTGTGCTTACGTCACTGATTAAATACAAATTATGATAAGCCAAACATTGGCCTTCCTTGCTAAACACAGAGATGCTGTCCTTTCTATCGAAGATAGCAATCTGACCGGTAGATGGGCGCAGGTACAAGGTTTTGTCGCTATCATTCTCCCAGTGTTCAGGTGGTACCTGGAATTCCAACACATAACCACTGTCTTTACCTTGAACTATCCACGAATCCGTGTTTCTCGTCAGTTTGAGCTGATCATAGGGTGCCAGCATTCCCTTCAATTCATCATCGACTTTCTGCTCTTCGTCTACTCTCTCCCAAAGTTGATGATACTGGACATTAGAAAATTTGAGGATATTTTTATGAGGTCTCCTGAGTATGTGAAGATATGATTATTTTTTCCTATCCTTATATGATTAGCACACACCAATCGCTTTGACATAATGTGTTTGAAGTGATAAGCTCCAAACTGCAGGGAGGTACTTCTACCACAGATTTTTGTAGCTGCCTTCCTAGAAACTCACTTACTTCCGTCATGCTAGGTCGTTTTATAGGATCCAAGCTTAACACGTCATTCAACAGAGTCAACAAACGCCCCTTGATATGTCTTCTTTCATTGAATCTTAATTTTTTTCTAAAGTATCCAAGAACATCTTCACGTTTGACTCCACTTCCTATTTCACACGTGCTGCACATTTCCGCTCTGCCCTCTGCTGTAAAGCATGTGTATAAAATGATCAACCCGAAACTGAAAACATCTATCTTCCGTATTGTAGATACTGTGAACCTTATAGTCCTGCCTTTGCTTCCTTTCCTGTCAAACATTTCTGGAGCCAACCAGTTGGCATTCCCATGGATAGATGTGGATTCACTGTCTAGAAGTCCCTCCATGTCTTTCGAAAGAGAAAAATCTGTCACCTTGATTATGACTTTAGAATCTTCTAGTTTAATCAGAAAATTGTCCGGCTTTATGTCCCTATGTACGAGATGGTATTGATGCAAGTAGGCCAGCCCCTGTGCATCCTGCCACAGGATATGCAGCCTCTGTGATAAGCGCAGGTCCTGCTTATCCAGATACTTTTGGAGACTCTCGTCGCAGAGTTCCATTGCTATCCATATCTCAGGCATAGGTGGAAATTTATCTTCATATGACAATATTGGGATGACATTGACATGGCTGAGTGATTTCTTCAGAGTGATCACTTCATTCTGTAATTTTTCCCAGTATCTCAGGTTGTAATGTCTATTTATAACTTTTACTGCCACAGCCTTCCCCAACAGTGTTCCTCAATATACAACCCCAAAACTACCTTTACCTATTATGTTACTCCCCACTCTATCCAAGATAATGCCTCTGTGATAATAAGTCCAAATACTATGAATACCGTGGTAGATCCAGTTGGTTGAAAGAAAATTCCCCATGTTTGCTAAATGTAAAAGGGAAAGCCAGACTAAAAGATTTCAACGGTAGAATAGCAGTTTACTATATCAATTAACAAATGGCATAATATTTCACGATATTCTAAATTTCAATGATCCAAAATTCAACAGTCCTATTTAGCTTTAGTATGCCCTTGAATATGAATGTTATCACGAAGCTGCTACATCCTCAGCACGGGGCATTTCAACGACCTTGGTCTTTATATATTGTATACAACTAAAGGGAATCAACGATCCGGATTAGTGGCACGGCCATGTAAATTGCACATTCTATATTTGGTATTAGAAGTGTTCGGATATTATATTGACCTTGGCCTTGCAGTAACTTGTAGCCTTCTTCTCTATAATACTCTAGTATCGGTTATGACCTCAAAAAGTACATGTAATTAAGATTATTACCAAAATTCAAACCAAATATGGTTTTCCTTTTTTGTAAGGATGAAGGTGAACGTCATGGAATGCCTCGTTTCAGAATGTAACTGTCGATCACTTTGCACATTGTTTGGTACAAATCCATGGACGTGACGTCATTTAAAGTACTAAAAATGAAGACGTAGAGCTATTACTATATATTGTTATGTGAGCATGCCCATAGGTATATGTAGCATATTTATAATACCTGTAGGATTTAGTTCAATTTTGTCATATTTATTACCATTTAATTCCTGCACAAATGATAAATGTGTCCGTTATTCCAGGCATGTTTACACATAGGATATTTGATAACGGCTGATTGTGTGTGACAAAGGCTGCTTATGTTTATAGATATTTAGCGTCTTTGTTATTACATATCAGTATACAACCACCCTAAATCACCGGTCCTGAGACCCTCAGCTACACTACAGTACATGATAAACCACTTCATCAAGAACAAACAGAAGAAAAGAAGTGGTTCACAGTCCTTGTCTTTATAATTTTGTGGTCTGGCAAGAGTAATATTTAAAAATAATTGTCATACATCAAAATGGAACATTTGAAAGAAAAATAAATATGGTCAGCAGCAGCAGCAGCAGCAGCAGCAGCAGCAGCAGCAGCAGCAGCAGCAGCAGCAACAGCAACAAACACCAGAACCAGTGAATATGGATACACAGGTGGGTAATCTACTGAAAGCCCTGCAAATATCCCATTTTATACATAACATTTATTACTCTTTGATGTATCTTCAATTTTGAAATCCACCTTTCCTTGCTGCAATAAAGTGCCAACTTATGACTGTATCATCTACTTATATTAAATCTACCAACTATGTATATATGCATTTTGATCCGGGACCAAGCAAGCAGTTTATATGGCCTCATGACTAACTGTTTACACAGTTGGTAATGCAAAAGTAAACACACTCCATACATGATACCTGTAATGTCGTGGCCATATCAGAGAAGTGCTAATATACAGTGCACATCAAATGGATTCATAACTCTTCATCATTCCTATAGTTTGCTACCATATAATTCAATTTTTAAGTAGTCAAAAGTAAAATGTTATTTTCAAATTTTATCATATTTAAATTCCAATGCACTAGTCATCAAAATCATACTGTAATTTCCAAAAGGAGAGTATTGTTTTGAAATTAAAATTTAATAACAAATGATTTTGAATACATAAAAAAATGAAACTGAAAAATAGCAGCACAAGTCTGTGTAGATGGGGCGTTGTATGCCGGTTGAACCGTCTATAATCATGGTCAGTGAATGAAATAATTGTGATTGCTTTCACAATTTTGTTTTCATACACCAACTTCAATCCAATGTATAAATGAAAAACAACTGCTTGAGTTTGAATTCATAGCCAACAAGACCAGCTTACAGCTACCAGTAACTACATGTACATCGCTATACATTAACTCTGTGAACTTGGTACAGTCTTGTATAAAATATATGATATTCTTTCTATAAAACAAACATGCTTGTATTTTAGCCCCACATCCAGTTTTAAGATGCAATGGTTACACTATTGCCATTTTAGTTCAATGATGTAGGTTTTATTTCAAACTACATGTACATCGTACTTTTACAATATTCAGTGGGAATACATCTTGAGTATGTCGACTTCAAGGCATGCGTACATGCAACGGTTTATTACCACATTTGTGCATCAAGTTGTCAACATTTCAGGGGAAATCGATTACTATTTTATCTATTAATTTGCTAATATGGTGGTTTATAGTCGTGGTTCAAGTCTTGTTCTCACGACTTTACATTTTTACCATTATTGTGAATGTAACCAAGCTACACATGTACATGCACAGATCACAAACGTTTCAATGTAACATCATCTGGAGTCCTCCTGAATCGTGATGATTTGGAGGCAGACGATTCTTGATGTTTCCGATCATTGTCCGTACTTCTTCCTCTCTGGTGTCAGGGTGGCGTCAATAATGCGATGTTCCTGCTATTAGTTTAACCTCGAAAAAGATAAACGCATGGAGCTCTTATAAGTGAATACATTATGATAGGCATTCAAGTCTCATCATCTACTAATATCTCTTCTTTCACTAAAAATGCAAAATGATTAGAACAGACGCGTGTGTGAATTAACGCAGACAGCATATTGTAGCCTCCCTATTTAAGTTGTCCATACAGAGCGTCACTATATAGTAGAACCCCCAATTAAGACCACCTCTATAATGAGACCGTCTCTGTAAAGACACCACTTTTCTCGGTCCCAATCCTTCAAAACGATTCCAATGGGAACCTCCATAAAAAGACAGCCTCTCCAGTGAGACCACTGTAAATCGGTTTCACAAGTGGTCAAAATAGAGCGGTTCTACTGTAACTAAGGGAAAATGTAGGGCGTCACAAACCAATCAGGGAGCCGCTGCCATCGCCCCCCGCAGATGTTTGCTATCGTACTACAAAGTGCGCCCAGGACCTCGACCAAAGGCCGGCCTGAGACAGTGATCCATCTGCCCACTAGTTAGCTGTTTGGGCACAAATATGTCTTCTGTACAGCCATGTGTGTTTCATGTGTATCTTCTCCATACACAGTGGCCCCTGGACACATCTCTCATGCGGACTTTCACTTCACCCGAATGTATTCATTTATAGTAAAAGAGGTTTCATTGCACTTTATGAATAGTGTATCCATTAAATATAGGAGAGTTTTTGCTTAAAAGACATGCATCACAAAACTGCAAATCCAATTTCAATTTGGCACACATAATGCAAGGTGGGACACGTATGTTGCCAGAATGGCGTAAACATCGATTTTTCTTCTGAAGTGCATGCTGAATGCTGCTCTTTCGATTTGCTGCCACGTAGAGGAATGGTTTCTTAAAAATACAGCTGTCCTAGCATCTGTATGCACCAAACAACAGAGTATGTACAACATTCAGTGCACTTTTCCACAATCTGGTGCATGAAAGCACATTCTTTAGTAAGTTATTCTTTTTACTTTTATATAGACACGTTGGCAGCTATAACATATAACTTTGGCAGCTCTGGTGACTGCCACTAAGGGATGGGTGAGGGCAAGATTAATTTAAATCAAAGCTTCATCATTCATTTATGGTAGAGTGACACTAGAAAATAACAGGATTTCATGAGTTCTGTACTTCTGAAAGCCTGCGGAGATGGCAGAAACCACATGGAAATGACACCCCCATCCCCACCCCCACTACGCACCACTCCAAGAGCCCCACTTACACATACACACATAATTGGACCATAACTTGCTACCTTCCCAACTAACGTGCCAAACGTGGCAATATCTACTGCCAATCACCGGATGTAGGCGGCGGTTGTTCCACCCACGCCTCTAATCGAGTCTGCCGGGCACGCGAGCGGCCTCATAAGCCGAGTGGTGCTGTCAGAACTATCAGAAAGTCTACGTTCACTGTTTGTGTTGAAAATGTTGGAACATCTGCCCTGGTGTACATCGTAATGCCAATCGAAGAGAAGCTGTCAGCATAAAAAAATGCAAGTCCAAGGTTACAATGTCCGATGGAGTTGTCATGCACTGTCTATGGTTATTTTTTTTTGCTCATGTTTGTGATGTCATTGACACATTATATTGAAACAGATGTAGTTACATTTCCATCCATTCCTGGTGTTTCACTTTGATTTCGTACAGTAAGGTGATTTGAAAGGGTTTCAGGTTTCAGGTTAAACACCTCAACATTTTCGTATGCCTGAAAGAGGCTTGCATAAAATGTCATATACATGTAGGTGCTTGAATTGCAATATTCCAAAGTGGTATGCCCTTTCACGATACATATTTTGCTGGTTCGTGTAGTGTTATACGGGTTTGTTGTGATATTCATATTTTTCATCTTTCGCGTACTTAAGTTGCGCATTCCACTTCAACAAATCAGGGACTTTAAAATAGAATAAAATGGTGTGGTGGGTTTAACACTACCGTTACTGTCCACCTATTTATGCTTTATTTGTTAAATTGATATTTTTTAAGTTAAGGAGCAGCAGTTCTTCTCACTATTATTATTGTCGTCTAGTGCCTGCTGCATTTAAAAATCGACAGTTAAAAAAGGAAAGGGAAAAAGCTAGATGTAAGTATTGACATCAGAGGATTATTTCTACAAGTTTATAGGACTATATCATACAGCCTCTACCAGGACTTAAACCCTCGACCATTACCACTGTGGCACTTATTCACAAAACACTTAAGGCAGACCACCCGGGTCGGTCAGGGTGTCCAAGTGGAATAATAAGGCAGTTATACCTGTCTTAAGTGGTTGGTGAATAGTAGCCTCAGTACAATGGTAGATCAGTAGTAGTGTGCACTCAGGTGATACGGCTGTCAAACTCATTTAATAAACATTTCTAGTATCGAACAGGATGTGCATTTTCTCTATTCATGGTACAATTCAATAACGATCCAACATCCTCAAGTTTTCTATAATCTAATGAAGCATATTCAAAGGCAGTTTAAATGACTTCTTTTTTTAATATGATTGGAGTTGGCCAGCTCACTTCTATGATCTGGTAGCCAGAACTTTAACTTTGGTCAGAAATGGTTTATCATCTTTTTCTTAAGCTTATCTGTCTTGTAGTTACCACTATATACAGACAAAGATGGAAATTTTTCCTGCATATAAGCCAGATACTTTTCACGAAGAATAATCATACAGTCTACTTTTGCTTCAATGAATATGTTTCTTGCAATATATTCAGCTATGACTTCATAACATGTACTATGAGCTTCTTCTATCTTCTTTTGCCTTAAAGCTTCTTGCATACTTGTCGCTGAATATTTATGTGCGCTTCTACATTCATCATGGTATTTAGCTTCTCTTGCCTTCAAATCTACATCTATCACTTTACACAGCATCCTTTCATAACTTCGTCTCTCTGAAGCCTCTTTTAAGGTGTTCCCTGCAGTTTCTGTTTTACATGTCCAACTTTCACTAAAAAAATTGGCAGGAAGAATTAATTCTGGAGTATTTTCACAAATAAACAGAAATCACATGTGAATGTTCTTGATAAATTTGATTTTTTTTTCTTTATTGATAGTTGAACCTCTGGATTTTGGTCTGATTTTCATTTTATTGCTTTTAAATATTTGAGATTTGTGAATTTGTTGTAGCATTCTCTGTGATAACCATAGCATTTACCACCATATTCAGTCGGTACACTTTTGCAATTTTCATCATAATGTTATTTTAGATCCTTTAAATTTCGTCTCTCTTCAATCGTTTCTTAATTTTCCCCAACTTGAATCTGATAAATTATGTATTTTGAAAGATTGCATACTTCTTAAACGTATGATGCATGATTTTATATTACACTTTTTCCTTGTTTTGAATTGCTTCTCAGATTTCATTTTCACGGAATTTTCCATGATTTAGCAATGACAATTGAATAATGAAGATGTATTAAATTTGTTGCTCTTTTTGTAAGTTACACATTTTTTAATCAATGTCCAATCAAATAATACGAGAACATAACAAAATTTGAGAAAATGCACTTTATGAAGATATCAACGATACTGATGCTGCCTCAAATTCTACCATTAAAATTGAAAACCATTGATATATTAAACTATTTAGTAAAATATTGATTAAAATAAAACATAATGTAATTCCAATCTAGAATACAAATGCTTATATCAATAAAACTAATTTATCATGGATTATTAACAAATAAAATATTCAAAGCTGCTCAGTTCTTTCGTAAACGCAAACATGAACAAAATTCCTGAAATTGACCTACTAATGTAACCTTGATGGAGAGGTCAAAGGTCAAATGTGATGTTTAATTTGGATTCCACTTATACATGTTCCTATCTAAGGTCAATACAAGTTGTTACTCTAAATTTGTTATTAATCGAGATAAATGCAATTTTATGAAATTTTGACCTCAATGACCCCTGTTTGTCCTTGAAGGAGAGGTCGAAGGTCAAATCAGATGTTTTATTTGGATTCCACATACACATGTTCCTATCTAAGGTCAATACAAGTTTTTACTCTAAATTTGTTATTAAACGAGATGAATGCAATTTTATGAAATTTTCACCCGATAACCCATGTTTGACCCCTAAGAATATATTTCGCCATCAAATATTTTGGGCAAACAACATTTTTCCTTAAGAGTAGTATCTAAGGTACAAAGAAAAATATGTTTGCGGGGGGGGGGTGGGGGTGGGGGGTCCATACGGAGCCCGCGGACTATGGTGGTCCTCATTTTAGTACAGTGGTTAGTAACCACTGTACTTTAGCCCGTACGACCAACAAACAGGATTTGCCTGCGTTGTAAGTTCGCGCCCCGGCCGCGGCAGACTTTGTGGCGCCAAAGAGTTACATCGTACGCCTGCCACTGTACTACCGATACTACCGATTTCCACACAGCGTGTCGCTGCTATCGAGTATATCATACAAGATGGTGGCAACACCAAGCCGGAGGTTCGGAAGCCTCGTTAAAAGGCGTGTCCCATGTAGAGGACAGTCATCCCTCTGCACGTAAAAGAACTCACCTAGTTTGAAAACAATAGCTAGTGTGATTCCTCCACACACCCTTGGCTCAGTTGGTTACCTAACCTGCCAAACAAACAGGACCACATTTCAAATAAGCGTATACGCTTTCATGTGCTATCCTAGGAACATTAATAGAATAGCGCTTTATTGTAACCAAATCAACATACATGTGATATAGGCTTATGTAACAAAAAGCATATTACAACATATAAAACATTCTTTATGCAATTTAGTAAAAAAACAATTCTTAAAACTCATATTATATTATTATGCACAACATAAGTCGTGTCATTTTTATAACACCTTGTACTTGTACAAGATGTACGTGATGTGACGTCATTCATGTTTGGTGCATTCTAGATTGTTTTCATGTTCCAGACTAGAATCACACAACGGTTTTCCCGAAGAAAAAGAAGTGAACACATCATTGGAAAAATATAAACAGCTTAATCAATACAACTTTTTAGGCTATATACATACATTTAGTCGATAAATACACTACCAAAGCTACGTTATTGTACCACATCATTACCTCGTTCCAATCAGGTTCCACAGACTATATGGCTGCTAGCATTATTTTTCTTTATGATGGTGCAGGAAAGTTCTTATTTTCGTACGTTTTTCTTTGTAGTTTTTGGTTATTTACACATAATATTGTATTGCATGTCTGTATCGGTTTCTCAAGTTTAAATGTTACTGTATTAATAATTGTAACCCATTACATAAAACTTTATCAAACAATGTATAGTGTAGACTTGTTACATCTATTGATTGTTTATTACAGTCGATAGTAGAACTGCATAGCACCAAAAAAGAGCAGTTAAACAATCTCTGATACATGGATAGCACTACTCATAAGTCCATGGTAGATGCGTACGCCAGGACCTCGACATACGTTAGCAGGTCGTCACACGTACATTTTAGTAGTCTCGATCAACCAAACTGACACTTCTGCGTTCGAGAGACTTGACGGAAAGTCAGTGAGCAAGGGAAGGGTCTGGGTTGACTGAGACTAACATTTTAGTGGCGTGACGATCTGATGACCATGATGAAGGGAGACGTTTTCCCTCTTGTAATAGGCAGTCCCACGGGAGACATTGTAACAAGATAAGTACAGTGCCCGGGGTACAGTGTAAACAAAACTCACGTTGACCCACAATCCCTGGATGGAATGATATCACCGCCTAATTAAAACGTCTTAATAATATCTTGGTCGTCAAATCACAATACAATCCCGTTATGAGATTGAGACATAACTCCAGCAATCATCTGTAAAATAAAGATATGACTTAACGGTGTTTTCTTTGTAGAATGGAGTGCCTGTGTGCGGTGCAGGCGGCCACGCTGCTGCGTCATTGCGATGCTCCTGGTTTGTTGCATTTTGAAGTGTCTACAGCTAATAATGAACAAACCAATCACACCGTCTAAGCACGATCACCACTTTCTCAATCCGCATGCATTCAAAAAAGTTCTAGACCCGGGAAATATGTGTCAACGAAATGGGCAACCTCTGGATTTGTTCGTGTACGTGTTCACAACTCCTGCTCGTCAAGAATATAGGTCACTCATACGGCGGGCATGGGGGAATCCCGGTTTTTATCTGCCTATGAAAATGAGTCTGATGTTCATTGTTGGACTTGCGGCATCCGACTTGACCAACGCAGACTTACAGCGTGAATTTGATACTTTTGGTGACATCCTACAGGAAGATTTGCCGACTCCTACAGAAACCTCTCCTACAAAGGCCAGGCTGGCCTCAAGTATGTCAGTGAGTACTGTGCAGACGTCACCTTTGTGATAAAGATAGACGATGACGTAGTGCTCAACGTTTGGGGCATGGTACAGTTCCTGCAGCACCTCCCCACTCGCAATGGCCTGCTCATGTGCCAAGTCTGAAAGAATGCCCCGGTAAGCTGCTGTAACCGAAATGTAGTTACGGTGATTAGTATGTTGTATATTATTGGGGGGGGGGGGTATAAGGGTTGCCAATCTCCCATATCCCATTTTTTTTACTTGTTCTCCCATCTCCCAATTTTTTTTCTTGCCTCTCTCCCATCTCCCACTTCTTTCAGTCATCTCCCACTTTTAATGCTATTTGTCACACCGTATCAGATTCAACATACACATTGGTATATATTGACTTTTGTTGGCATGTCAAAATTATCAACCATGAAGTAAAAAGACAAAAAATCACAACAGCATCATTTAATCATTACTATGGCTACATCAATCTTGATTGCCGGCTCCTTCCCCTTTTCTCGGAGACATGCCACCCTTTCGAAAGAACATGACAGTTACAACCATCACTTTGTTTAAATCAACACTATCCATTGCTTTTAGTAAGTTACAAAGGTATTGTCTTGAACATTAACATGCAAAGCACAACTCAGTTTGAATAATCTTGTATTCTGAAGGGTGGTGTCTCTTTGAAAACTGGAAGTCTGAGACCTAGTTTTTGGGACGTCAGAGTGGATGATGTTGTCAATGAGAAGAGAGATCGATTCAAAACTTTTAAGGCCCTGATCAAAGCTTGCAAGTCAGACAAAGCCAATATGTATCTATACACTGAAGCAACGCCTAAGGCATAATGGCTTGTTTGGGGTGCTAAGTTGGAAGCTGAGCAGGAAGTGTTCTGTGACAACTCTACCAACGACTCAAATGTTTAGGAGAACTCTCACTCAGTGATAACAAAGATGAAGGCATGGGTTGAGCACTATGCAAGATTGCTCAATGTTAAGTTTGCCTTGTGATCTGCTCTCCGTGCCCGCCCCCCCCCACACCCCCACACACAGTAATGGGACCACCTTTTTCAGTTACTGTAGAACAAATATGCAAGGGTCTCAGAAACATGAAATCTTGTAGATCTGCTGGTCCTTCGGGCATCATGATGGAAATGCTTAAAGCTATGAGGAGGAGGGGGTGGCACTGATAAGGGCACTGGCTGAAGCTGTCTTTTTTTTGTTACGGCTCAATTCCTAGAGATTGAGAGGAGAGTGTCAGTGGCTGAAAGGATGGGCGTATTGCAAAGCTGAAAGGCTGAAAGGACGCCATGGAGCAAAAAGGTATTACGAGTCTACATGACGACTAAGAGCATGGCGCCTGGTGTTGGTCTTGATGTTTTCAAGGACACTAGCAAGTACCAAGTTTTTGGTGCACAGACAACGCGTGTCTAAGATATCAGGATGAAGCTTGTCCGATGGATGGTAAACCAGTTATCCAGGTTGAAGGGGGTGGGTCCACGCTTGATGTAGAGCCCAATTCATGCTATCTTGGAGATATAGTATGCTCAGGAGAATGATGCAAACTTGCATTCATCATCAGATGCACTACTGCATGCGGAAAGTTCAAGACCCTGCTCCCTATTCTGACATCCAAACATGTATCTTTTAAAACCCACGAGGAAATGTTCTTAGCGTGGCCTGTTTTCATTCTTCCTTGGTTCATGGTAGTCTGGAACATAGACACCATCTGCTCCAGACCTTCAGCGGGCGTGTCGCAATGACAGATTTATGATACGTTGGATTTGCGGAGATACCTGTTCCACTCTGTTCTACAAAATGTTAGAAACTGTGGAGATGTCCTCCGAACTGCACTTTCAATGTATCAGATGGCACGGACATATGCAACAATACTTCGCTTGCATCAATTTGTCATGGACATGGAAATCCCTAGTTGTCGTGTACATGGCATGGAATGTGTGAAATCCGAATTGAAGGACTGCAACCTTCTTAATACAGTTGCGGTCATTAGAGATGCATGGAGAGCTGGTGTGAGACACTGCCGTCAACTGGGACACCCTCTTCAGTTGACATATTAACCCTTGAGCAGTAGTTCTATATCCTAACTGGCTACAAATGCATTGAAAGATCCACATGTCCAAGACATGCAAAACATTTGTATTTATATCAATATCTATATCAAATTTGTAACTATTTTTTCTGCCAAGTCACATAAATTTTTACATAACCAATAATGCGAAAATTACATAAGTACTTGATGTCAAAGTTGCTTGTAACAACAAAGTCTGTAAAAGGTTGCCCCTTGAAAAAATAGGTCGAAAAATCCCAGTCTCTCAACTCCCATTTTGTTTAGCTATCTCCCACTTTGGCTGCCTCATCTCCCATCTCCTTTTTTCCGGGTAAATCTCCCATCTCCCAAAATCTTATACACCCCCACACCCACCCACCCACCCACACCCACACACCACCACCACCACCCCTTTATTGACGAATGTGTGCCGCAGGTGAGAGCGTTACACAAGTAGGCCGCGATTTTAATGGACTTTTAATACAAGATTTTGAGTAGGTGCAATGTTGACAACTTACACAGCGAAACAAAAAGTTTGTTTCACAACGCATCTCACATGCCAACATCATATAAGTAATCGAATATAGCGAACACATTGAAACACGAATCAAATCCACTGCATACCAATGACTGCCATCTTGAAAACAGCTGAACTAGTATTTGTCAGTATCATATTCTATTTGTGGTGTGAAGTAAAGGAACCTGGAACCTTCATAACAAATTTGGCACTCGTTTTCATTGCACATGTAAGTATATTCGTGTGGTTCTATGAGCTAAGCTGGTCTGCTATAATCGCATTTCAGGTGGTTCGTTGGAAGAGCAAGTACTATGTGAGTCCCTCTGAGTGGCCTAGCAAAGTATATCCCACCTACTGTTCGGGTCAGATGGTGCTGCTAACCCCAGATGTGGCAACGGCGGCCTTCAACCAATCGCTGTACACCCCCTTCTTCTGGATTGAGGATGTCTACACTACAGGAGTCCTCATGGCCAAGGCAGGTTATGCACACATGACCGAATGGGAAGAGCAAAGTTTGTGGTGAACAGACGACTTAGTAGTCAATGTAATATTGATATGATTTCCCAAAAACTACAAAGCATGCACATAATAATTTACAGTCTACCCCCCCCCCCCCTTGAAAACGTGATTTGCCTGTGTCGCAAGTTCGCGCCCCTGCCATGACAGACTTAGTGTTACGTCGTACGTCTGTCACTGCGTTGCTGATCTCCACCGAACGTGTAGCCACAGTCGAGTATAATACTAGACGGTGGTGACACCAAGCGTGAGGTTGGAAGCCTCGTTAATAGGCGTGCCCCGTGTGAAGGACCGTCACCTCTCTGCACGTAAAAGAACTCACCTAGTTTGAAAACAAAGGCTGGTATGATCCCTCCTCCCGCGAGTCTCAGTTGGCTGCCTAATCTGCCTCTGGATGTCCATGTACCAACACCACGTGGCCTCCATCTGCGCATATGCTGATAAAGCCCTGCAAAGTAACACACAGATACACATAGGCAGATCCAGCTTTTTTGGAAAATAGGGGGCGCACTTAAGGAAAGGGGGGCGCACTTAAGGAAAGGGGGGGCGCACTAGGAAGGGGGGCGCACTGAAGGGATTTGATGAAACCCTCATATGAAAAAATGAAGTATATTGGTGGGAAAAAGGGGGGGGGGCTGGATCTGCCTATGAGGTTTGTTATCCATACAGATACCTAGTTTATGAGCACAAATGTGTTAATTCCAGGTGGGAGTCAAACATGTGAGCATTTCCAACAGACACAAGGAACCAAACTCCTTTAAGAAGTCCTTCTTGGCCAGAGCGGAGGCCAAGCCCCTGCCACTGTGGACACATGCAACCAAGTACGACTACTATGATTAGTACACGAGGCACGGGACTAATGGGAATAAATTTAGGTCCTGGGTCCCAGTAATTGTGTAGTGCATGAGCCTTCTAATGTGTTGGTACCGAAAGGGGGGGGGGGGATAATTGCCACTATCATTTTTACATAGTTCAATGTCCAGTATATGATCCCATGTGATGGACTTGCATCAGCATTAGCTGTTAATCTAGAGTTAGAAGCATGCACTTGTATCTAAAAGTGAATGCCAAATTATGTATTAGGCATCGACGCACCACAATCAAGTTACAATAGTTTACATGATTTACTACTTATAGTCGAACTAGCTGTCAATTCGGCGCTGCTCGGGTTGAAACAGATGAAATCCGTAACACATCCCTCCCTATCCTTCCCTCTGTTCCCTTTCCCGTACAACAGCTCCCGTCTGTATACAGGTCTGGGACAGATTAAACACACCTCCATCCCCTTTCTCCCATGTGACAGCCATATACACACTACATGTATATGAGTATATGGCAATGATTGATCCCTCTAACAGTACTCCCACCTACTGTTACCCTTGGTTTATGCAGAATAGATCAATTAGTCCACCCTCCCCTAACCTTCCTTCCGCCTTCACTCCTCTCATCTCCCCCACCCCTCTCTTCCTTATTCCCCTCTAAACAGGTCCAGAATAGACTAAATGCTGCTGCTGCTTGGGTTGAAAAGGATGAGATCTGGAACAGATTAAATGCTCCTCCCTTCTTCCTTCCCCTCCCTTCCTCACCAGCAACCATAACCCCCCCACCCCCACCCCGTGCAACGTATACAGAAACGTTTATCATAGTATGTACGTTTTACGTGTACATGTGCACTAGAAACAGCATAGTAAAGATGCTGTAAACTACTTTATTCTTCTATTTTAATAGTAACAAGGAATAGATTTGGTTTGAAATGAAGATTAAAACGACCACCAAGTTGACCTTGTTGTACATACATACATGTAATTTGGAGTGTGTACATATTCTGGTTAAAAAGCCTTTTGTGACCAAAAAAATCCCTTGTTCCTTTTTATATATAGATGAGGGAAATTGTCAGTATCTAACATCATTTTGCAATCACCACCAACAGGCAGCCAGTGAACAGTCTGGACGCATTGTGGAGACTCACCATCCCCACCAGTAAGCAGCAGGAGCAGCACAGCAGCAACAGCAGCAGCAGCAGCAGCAGCAGCAGCAGCAGCAGCAGCAGCAGCAGCAACTAAATGAGAACGACTCTTTACTATCTTTATTGAAAGCAATGACAACTCTGTAAATGAAAACAGAGTACACTTAAGACACTGTTAATGGTATATATATAGAATAGCAATTAGTGAAAAAGAATCAACATTAAATATGAATCAACTTACAGCATAATAATGTCGGATGCACTCTATAGGAAGAACATTATGAGAATGAAACATGAGGATAAAATATAATACAGTACAACAGCTATATAAGTATATCTATAATGAAAATGTAGTATCATCATATAACACATTTATACTCAGCGAAAATACATATCCTTCTAGCAACAGCAGAAGCAGCAGCACAACAACAGCAGCAGCAGCAGCAGCAGCAGCAGCAGCAACAGCGACAATGATGCCCTGCTGAGAAGTGCATCGAAGTGAACTGACCGTGTATTATAACAAAGGATACTTACTTGGATACTTGGATTTGGTTGGTTATCCCTCTTCGCCTATGGGCAGGGATCTCGATCTCTTTATTTTTTTTAGTCTTTCACTAAAAGTCGAGGTGTTGGATGCTGAAACTGTTTTTTCCTCGAGGTTATTCCAGGAATCAACTACACGATTCTTGAAGAAGAATTTGGCTACATCAGTCCTCACATGTTGTTTTTGGAGCTTATGGGAGTGGCCTCTTAATTGTTTTGAAGGTTTTACAAAAAGGTTGCTAAGGGTCTGTCCTGTACATATTGTTTATATATTTATAATATCTATTACATGTAGGTCACACCTGTTTCTCCTATCAGCTCCCCGACTGAGGTGCCGTGCAAAAAATCACAGTCGTTCAACTCCATTTTGGCTTACAGTGAACTGCTATCTTCCACTTTGGCTGCCTCATCTCCCATCTCCTTTTTTCCGGGTAAATCTCCCATCTCCCAAAGTCTTATACACCCCCCCCACCCACCCACCCACACCCACACACCACCACCAGCACCCCTTTATTGACCACTAATTTTCACGGGGAAATCGTTTAAGTATGACTTAGTGAATGTGTGCCGCAGGTGAGGGCGTTACACAAGTAGGCCGCGATTTTAATGGACTTTTAAATACATGATTTTGAGTGGGTGCAATGTTGACAACTTACACAGTGAAACAAAAAGTTTGTTTCACAACGCATCTCACATGCCAACATCATATAAGTAATCGAATATAGCAAACACATTGAAACACGAATCAAATCCACTGCATACCAATGACTGCCATCTTGAAAACAGCTGAACTAGTATTTGCCAATATCATATTCTATTTGTGATGTGAATTCATTAAGTAAAGGAACCTGGAACCTTCATAACAAATTTGGCACTTGTTTTCATTGCACATGTAAGTATATTCGTGTGGTTCTATGAGCTAAGCTGGTTTGCTATAATCGCATTTCAGGTGATTCGTTCCAAGAGCAACAAGTACTATGTGAGTCCCTCTGAGTGGCCGAGCAAAGTATATCCCACCTACTGTGCGGGTCCGATGGTGCTGCTAACCCCAGATGTGGCAAAGGCGGCCTTCCACCACTCGCTGTACACCCCCTTCTTCTGGATTGAGGATGTCTACACTACAGGAATCCTCATGGCCAAGGCAGGTTATGCACACATGACCGAATGGGAAGAGCAAAGTTTGTGGTGAACAGACGACTTAGTAGTCAATGTAATGTTGATATTTCCCAAAAACTACAAAGCATGCACATAATAACTTACAGTATTCCCCCCCTTGTGTGGAGAATATGGTATTATAAAAGTTAAATATGTTGGCCTAGAATTTCCTTCTTTAAGAGGA
>CM032667.1:18301316-18399623 GCA_019095985.1 Streblospio benedicti | reverse complement strand
GATATGAGTATTACGCTCCCTTACTTCGTGTTTGGTTGAGCACTCTATTGAGGTGCTACTTTGCCAATGCCTTGTGCTACGCTCACTGCTCGTCAGTTTGAGCACTCTGGCAAGTATGCAGGGGTCTGGCTTAAATATGCTTCGAGAGCTTACACTCTTTGTTGCTACCAGTCCCAACCTCATTACTCTGCTCTGCACTGATGAGTCCCAATAGGGACGAAACAGTACTGTCTGCAGATATGAGTATTACGCTCCCTTACTTCGTGTGTTTGGTTGAGCACTCTATTGAGGTGCTACTTTGCCAATGCCTTGTGCTACGCTCACTGCTCGTCTGCTTCGAGAGCTTACACTCTTTGTTGCTACCAGTCCCAACCTCATTACTCTGCTCTGCACTGATGAGTCCCAATAGGACGAAACAGTACTGTCTGTAGATATGAGTATTACGCTCCCTTACTTCGTGTTTGGTTGAGCACTCTATTGAGGTGCTACTTTGCCAATGCCTTGTGCTACGCTCACTGCTCGTCAGTTTGAGCACTCTGGCAAGTATGCAGGGGTCTGGCTTAAATATGCTTCGAGAGCTTACACTCTTTGTTGCTACCAGTCCCAACCTCATTACTCTGCTCTGCACTGATGAGTCCCAATAGGACGAAACAGTACTGTCTGTAGATATGAGTATTACGCTCCCTTACTTCGTGTTCGGTTGAGCACTCTATTGAGGTGCTACTTTGCCAATGCCTTGTGCTACGCTCACTGCTCGTCAGTTTGAGCACTCTGGCAAGTATGCAGGGGTCTGGCTTAAATATGCTTCGAGCTTACACTCTTTGTTGCTACCAGTCCCAACCTCATTACTCTGCTCTGCACTGATGAGTCCCAATAGGACGAAACAGTACTGTCTGTAGATATGAGTATTACGCTCCCTTACTTCGTGTTTGGTTGAGCACTCTATTGAGGTGCTACTTTGCCAATGCCTTGTGCTACGCTCACTGCTCGTCAGTTTGAGCACTCTGGCAAGTATGCAGGGGTCTGGCTTAAATATGCTTCGAGAGCTTACACTCTTTGTTGCTACCAGTCCCAACCTCATTACTCTGCTCTGCACTGATGAGTCCCAATAGGACGAAACAGTACTGTCTGTAGATATGAGTATTACGCTCCCTTACTTCGTGTTCGGTTGAGCACTCTATTGAGGTGCTACTTTGCCAATGCCTTGTGCTACGCTCACTGCTCGTCAGTTTGAGCACTCTGGCAAGTATGCAGGGGTCTGGCTTAAATATGCTTCGAGAGCTTACACTCTTTGTTACTACCAGTCCCAACCTCATTACTCTGCTCTGCACTGATGAGTCCCAATAGGACGAAACAGTACTGTCTGTAGATATGAGTATTACGCTCCCTTACTTCGTGTTTGGTTGAGCACTCTATTGAGGTGCTACTTTGCCAATGCCTTGTGCTACGCTCACTGCTCGTCAGTTTGAGCACTCTGGCAAGTATGCAGGGGTCTGGCTTAAATATGCTTCGAGAGCTTACACTCTTTGTTGCTACCAGTCCCAACCTCATTACTCTGCTCTGCACTGATGAGTCCCAATAGGACGAAACAGTACTGTCTGTAGATATGAGTATTACGCTCCCTTACTTCGTGTTTCGGTTGAGCACTCTATTGAGGTGCTACTTTGCCAATGCCTTGTGCTACGCTCACTGCTCGTCAGTTTGAGCACTCTGGCAAGTATGCAGGGGTCTGGCTTAAATATGCTTCGAGAGCTTACACTCTTTGTTGCTACCAGTCCCAACCTCATTACTCTGCTCTGCACTGATGAGTCCCAATAGGACGAAACAGTACTGTCTGTAGATATGAGTATTACGCTCCCTTACTTCGTGTTCGGTTGAGCACTCTATTGAGGTGCTACTTTGCCAATGCCTTGTGCTACGCTCACTGCTCGTCAGTTTGAGCACTCTGGCAAGTATGCAGGGGTCTGGCTTAAATATGCTTCGAGAGCTTACACTCTTTGTTGCTACCAGTCCCAACCTCATTACTCTGCTCTGCACTGATGAGTCCCAATAGGACGAAACAGTACTGTCTGTAGATATGAGTATTACGCTCCCTTACTTCGTGTTCGGTTGAGCACTCTATTGAGGTGCTACTTTGCCAATGCCTTGTGCTACGCTCACTGCTCGTCAGTTTGAGCACTCTGGCAAGTATGCAGGGGTCTGGCTTAAATATGCTTCGAGAGCTTACACTCTTTGTTGCTACCAGTCCCAACCTCATTACTCTGCTCTGCACTGATGAGTCCCAATAGGACGAAACAGTACTGTCTGTAGATATGAGTATTACGCTCCCTTACTTCGTGTTCGGTTGAGCACTCTATTGAGGTGCTACTTTGCCAATGCCTTGTGCTACGCTCACTGCTCGTCAGTTTGAGCACTCTGGCAAGTATGCAGGGGTCTGGCTTAAATATGCTTCGAGAGCTTACACTCTTTGTTGCTACCAGTCCCAACCTCATTACTCTGCTCTGCACTGATGAGTCCCAATAGGACGAAACAGTACTGTCTGTAGATATGAGTATTACGCTCCCTTACTTCGTGTTCGGTTGAGCACTCTATTGAGGTGCTACTTTGCCAATGCCTTGTGCTACGCTCACTGCTCGTCAGTTTGAGCACTCTGGCAAGTATGCAGGGGTCTGGCTTAAATATGCTTCGAGAGCTTACACTCTTTGTTGCTACCAGTCCCAACCTCATTACTCTGCTCTGCACTGATGAGTCCCAATAGGACGAAACAGTACTGTCTGTAGATATGAGTATTACGCTCCCTTACTTCGTGTTCGGTTGAGCACTCTATTGAGGTGCTACTTTGCCAATGCCTTGTGCTACGCTCACTGCTCGTCAGTTTGAGCACTCTGGCAAGTATGCAGGGGTCTGGCTTAAATATGCTTCGAGAGCTTACACTCTTTGTTGCTACCAGTCCCAACCTCATTACTCTGCTCTGCACTGATGAGTCCCAATAGGACGAAACAGTACTGTCTGTAGATATGAGTATTACGCTCCCTTACTTCGTGTTCGGTTGAGCACTCTATTGAGGTGCTACTTTGCCAATGCCTTGTGCTACGCTCACTGCTCGTCAGTTTGAGCACTCTGGCAAGTATGCAGGGGTCTGGCTTAAATATGCTTCGAGAGCTTACACTCTTTGTTGCTACCAGTCCCAACCTCATTACTCTGCTCTGCACTGATGAGTCCCAATAGGACGAAACAGTACTGTCTGTAGATATGAGTATTACGCTCCCTTACTTCGTGTTCGGTTGAGCACTCTATTGAGGTGCTACTTTGCCAATGCCTTGTGCTACGCTCACTGCTCGTCAGTTTGAGCACTCTGGCAAGTATGCAGGGGTCTGGCTTAAATATGCTTCGAGAGCTTACACTCTTTGTTGCTACCAGTCCCAACCTCATTACTCTGCTCTGCACTGATGAGTCCCAATAGGACGAAACAGTACTGTCTGTAGATATGAGTATTACGCTCCCTTACTTCGTGTTCGGTTGAGCACTCTATTGAGGTGCTACTTTGCCAATGCCTTGTGCTACGCTCACTGCTCGTCAGTTTGAGCACTCTGGCAAGTATGCAGGGGTCTGGCTTAAATATGCTTCGAGAGCTTACACTCTTTGTTGCTACCAGTCCCAACCTCATTACTCTGCTCTGCACTGATGAGTCCCAATAGGACGAAACAGTACTGTCTGTAGATATGAGTATTACGCTCCCTTACTTCGTGTTTGGTTGAGCACTCTATTGAGGTGCTACTTTGCCAATGCCTTGTGCTACGCTCACTGCTCGTCAGTTTGAGCACTCTGGCAAGTATGCAGGGGTCTGGCTTAAATATGCTTCGAGAGCTTACACTCTTTGTTGCTACCAGTCCCAACCTCATTACTCTGCTCTGCACTGATGAGTCCCAATAGGACGAAACAGTACTGTCTGTAGATATGAGTATTACGCCCTTACTTTCGTGTTCGGGTTGAGCACTCTATTGAGGTGCTACTTTGCCAATGCCTTGTGCTACGCTCACTGCTCGTCAGTTTGAGCACTCTGGCAAGTATGCAGGGGTCTGGCTTAAATATGCTTCTTCGAGAGCTTACACTCTTTGTTGCTACCAGTCCCAACCTCATTACTCTGCTCTGCACTGATGAGTCCCAATAGGACGAAACAGTACTGTCTGTAGATATGAGTATTACGCTCCCTTACTTCGTGTTTGGTTGAGCACTCTATTGAGGTGCTACTTTGCCAATGCCTTGTGCTACGCTCACTGCTCGTCAGTTTGAGCACTCTGGCAAGTATGCAGGGGTCTGGCTTAAATATGCTTCGAGAGCTTACACTCTTTGTTGCTACCAGTCCCAACCTCATTACTCTGCTCTGCACTGATGAGTCCCAATAGGACGAAACAGTACTGTCTGTAGATATGAGTATTACGCTCCCTTACTTCGTGTTCGGTTGAGCACTCTATTGAGGTGCTACTTTGCCAATGCCTTGTGCTACGCTCACTGCTCGTCAGTTTGAGCACTCTGGCAAGTATGCAGGGGTCTGGCTTAAATATGCTTCGAGAGCTTACACTCTTTGTTGCTACCAGTCCCAACCTCATTACTCTGCTCTGCACTGATGAGTCCCAATAGGACGAAACAGTACTGTCTGTAGATATGAGTATTACGCTCCCTTACTTCGTGTTCGGTTGAGCACTCTATTGAGGTGCTACTTTGCCAATGCCTTGTGCTACGCTCACTGCTCGTCAGTTTGAGCACTCTGGCAAGTATGCAGGGGTCTGGCTTAAATATGCTTCGAGAGCTTACGCTCTTTGCTTTGTTGCTACCAGTCCCAACCTCGTTACTCTGCTCTGCACTGATGAGATAGGTCCCAATATTACGCTCCCTTACTTCGTGTTCGGTTGAGCACTCTATTGAGGGTGCTACTTTGCCAATGAAACAAGTATGCAGGGGTCTGGCTTAAATATGCTTCGAGAGCTTACTCTTTGTTGCTACCAGTCCCAACCTCATTACTCTGCTCTGCACTGATGAGTCCCAATAGGACGAAACAGTACTGTCTGTAGATATGAGTATTACGCTCCCTTACTTCGTGTTCGGTTGAGCACTCTATTGAGGTGCTACTTTGCCAATGCCTTGTGCTACGCTCACTGCTCGTCAGTTTGAGCACTCTGGCAAGTATGCAGGGGTCTGGCTTAAATATGCTTCGAGAGCTTACACTCTTTGTTGCTACCAGTCCCAACCTCATTACTCTGCTCTGCACTGATGAGTCCCAATAGGACGAAACAGTACTGTCTGTAGATATGAGTATTACGCTCCCTTACTTCGTGTTTGGTTGAGCACTCTATTGAGGTGCTACTTTGCCAATGCCTTGTGCTACGCTCACTGCTCGTCAGTTTGAGCACTCTGGCAAGTATGCAGGGGTCTGGCTTAAATATGCTTGATGAGAGCTTACACTCTTTGTTGCTACCAGTCCCAACCTCATTACTCTGCTCTGCACTGATGAGTCCCAATAGGACGAAACAGTACTGTCTGCAGATATGAGTATTACCTCTCCCTTACTGATGTGTTTGGTTGAGCACTCTATTGAGGTGCTACTTTGCCAATGCCTTGTGCTACGCTCACTGCTCGGCAGTTTGAGCACTCTGGCAAGTATGCAGGGGTCTGGCTTAAATATGCTTCGAGAGCTTACACTCTTTGTTGCTACCAGTCCCAACCTCATTACTCTGCTCTGCACTGATGAGTCCCAATAGGGACGAAACAGTACTGTCTGTAGATATGAGTATTACGCTCCCTTACTTCGTGTTCGGTTGAGCACTCTATTGAGGTGCTACTTTGCCAATGCCTTGTGCTACGCTCACTGCTCGTCAGTTTGAGCACTCTGGCAAGTATGCAGGGGTCTGGCTTAAATATGCTTCGAGAGCTTACACTCTTTGTTGCTACCAGTCCCAACCTCATTACTCTGCTCTGCACTGATGAGTCCCAATAGGACGAAACAGTACTGTCTGTAGATATGAGTATTACGCTCCCTTACTTCGTGTTTGGTTGAGCACTCTATTGAGGTGCTACTTTGCCAATGCCTTGTGCTACGCTCACTGCTCGTCAGTTTGAGCACTCTGGCAAGTATGCAGGGGTCTGGCTTAAATATGCTTCGAGAGCTTACACTCTTTGTTGCTACCAGTCCCAACCTCATTACTCTGCTCTGCACTGATGAGTCCCAATAGGACGAAACAGTACTGTCTGTAGATATGAGTATTACGCTCCCTTACTTCGTGTTCGGTTGAGCACTCTATTGAGGTGCTACTTTGCCAATGCCTTGTGCTACGCTCACTGCTCGTCAGTTTGAGCACTCTGGCAAGTATGCAGGGGTCTGGCTTAAATATGCTTCGAGAGCTTACACTCTTTGTTGCTACCAGTCCCAACCTCATTACTCTGCTCTGCACTGATGAGTCCCAATAGGACGAAACAGTACTGTCTGTAGATATGAGTATTACGCTCCCTTACTTCGTGTTCGGTTGAGCACTCTATTGAGGTGCTACTTTGCCAATGCCTTGTGCTACGCTCACTGCTCGTCAGTTTGAGCACTCTGGCAAGTATGCAGGGGTCTGGCTTAAATATGCTTCGAGAGCTTACACTCTTTGTTGCTACCAGTCCCAACCTCATTACTCTGCTCTGCACTGATGAGTCCCAATAGGACAAAACAGTACTGTCTGTAGATATGAGTATTACGCTCCCTTACTTCGTGTTCGGTTGAGCACTCTATTGAGGTGCTACTTTGCCAATGCCTTGTGCTACGCTCACTGCTCGTCAGTTTGAGCACTCTGGCAAGTATGCAGGGGTCTGGCTTAAATATGCTTCGAGAGCTTACACTCTTTGTTGCTACCAGTCCCAACCTCATTACTCTGCTCTGCACTGATGAGTCCCAATAGGACGAAACAGTACTGTCTGTAGATATGAGTATTACGCTCCCTTACTTCGTGTTCGGTTGAGCACTCTATTGAGGTGCTACTTTGCCAATGCCTTGTGCTACGCTCACTGCTCGTCAGTTTGAGCACTCTGGCAAGTATGCAGGGGTCTGGCTTAAATATGCTTCGAGAGCTTACACTCTTTGTTGCTACCAGTCCCAACCTCATTACTCTGCTCTGCACTGATGAGTCCCAATAGGACGAAACAGTACTGTCTGTAGATATGAGTATTACGCTCCCTTACTTCGTGTTCGGGTTGAGCACTCTATTGAGGTGCTACTTTGCCAATGCCTTGTGCTACGCTCACTGCTCGTCAGTTTGAGCACTCTGGCAAGTATGCAGGGGTCTGGCTTAAATATGCTTTCCTTCTAGCAACAGCAGAAGCAGCAGCACAACAGCAGCAGAAGCAGCAGCAGCAGCAGCAGCAGCAGCAGCGACAATGATTCCCTGCTGAGAAGAGCATCGAACGTGAACTGACCGTGTATTATAACAAAGAACTGCATTCATATTGTTTCTATGGGCCTCACACAAATCATTTTTTTATGAGTTTACTGGTCTTGTTTTGTCACGTGGCTTTTGCTGTTGGTGGTTGAGTTGATACACATTGTTCTCTACAATTGTAATTTCATTGCTGTTCAGATGGACATGAACACAATTTAGAGACAGCACTGTATCGTATGAATCGCCAAACGGTAGCTTCGACTGCTCGTCAACTTGATTGTCGATAGTCGACTCTGACGCTTGACCTCATCACGTGATTAGCACCTAAGGTCACATGATCAACATGAGTGCATGACATAGATCATTTCCGGTTGCTAACAAGTGCCATCAGTATACCACATCAGTGGAATGTTGATATGTATCTTGTAATTGTAAGACAGGGCATTTCCTGAAGTATATTAGAATATGCTGAATTATTTACAACTATATTTCAAGTAAAGTTTCAATACAGAACGGCTTGCAATCAGGTCAATTCCCTAATGTTCCTTAACATCAGATTCCCATCAGGTCTTGGCAGATCTGTGAGGCTACGTCTTGCATGAGAAAATGTCAGTGGGTTCTGCCCCGCCCAAATGCACGCGACAAATCATTCTAATTTCCTTCTCAACTCATGAGGGGAACGCATTCAAACTTCTGGTTTATAACCCCAAAAATATATGCATGTTCTTGTTTTCTTTGTCCGTTTCTTTACATTCGACTGCAACCTATCCCTATAATTACAAACTCTATAGTTAGAGAGCCTTCTTTTACTTCCAAACGCACGCCATGTCACTTGATATGGTGATTAGCAGATGATACACGCGCATTAACAGAAGAAAACACATTCCAATCCGAACATAAAAGAATAACGAATGGTTCATCGGGTTACAATGGAGAAATTTAAAAATTGAATTGAATTTTCCCATCTTTTAAGATTCTAGTACGGCAAATGAAATGGGTTGATTACAACACATTTGTATGATAAACAAGCCGATAAAAAGGTTCGTATTTCACGGAGAGTTGGCCTTTTCTGGAAGACAAGTGACTGCCCTTTTCAGCTGCCAAATTGGCTTCTAGATGACCAGTAAATGTTATGTATGCGGTCGCTCACGTGGACTATGAAGTTAGATCTTCTTTATTTTATAATATATAGTAAAAGGATGCGTGCAGACAAAATATTTGTATATATGGATAAGACCAAGATTTAAACGATTTTGGAAATAACATATTATTAAAATATAGTTATGAATGCTGTGTTTGAAGGGATGGTATGAATGTTAAATAAGTGTAACAAAACTTACAAAAGTGGCCAATTGCTCAGTATGTAGCTATCGACGACAGAGCGAGAATATATTATATAGTTGTGTGCATGAGTGCGTGCGTGTGTGCTTGTGTGTGTGTCCTGATAAAATAACGCCCATATATACTTATACAGCACTGACTACTTCTCGGTAGCTCAATGATCTGGTGTAAATAAATAAAAGCACTAACACATTGTACTTTTACAATATTCAGTGGGAATACACCTTGAGTATGTCGACTTCAAGCCATGCGTACATGCAACGGTTTATTACCACATTTGTACATCAAGTTGTCAAAATTTGAGGAGAAATCGATAACTATTTTATCTATTAATTTGCTAATATGGTGGTTTATAGTCGTGGTTCAAGGCTTGTTTTCACGACTTTACATTTTTACCGTTATTGTGAATGTAATCAAGCTACACATGTACATGTACAGATCACAAACGTTTCAATGTAACATCATCTGGAGTCTTCTGTTCCTGAATCGTGATGATTTGGAGGCAGACGATTCTTGACGTTTCCGATTATTGTTCGTACTTCTTCCTCTCTGGCGTCAGGGTGGCGTCAATAATGCGATGGTCCTGCCATCAGTTTAACCTCGAAAAAGAGAGACGCGTGGAGCTCTTATAAGTGAATACATTAAGATGGGCATTCAAGTCTCATCATCTACTAATATCTCTTCTTTCACTAAAAATTCAAAACGATTAGAACTTAATACAGACGCGTGTGTGAATTAACGCAGACAGCATATTGAAGCCTCCCTATTTATGTTGTCTATACAGAGCGTCACTAATGAAATATAGTAGAAACCCCCCCCCCCCAATTAAGACCACCTCTATAATGAGACCACCTCTGTAAAGACACCACTTTTCTCGGTCCCAATCCTTCAAAACGATTCCAATGGGAACCTCCATAAAAAGGCAACCACTTCAGCGAGACCACTGTAAATCGATTTCACAAGTGGTCACAATAGAGCGGTTCTACTGCAACTAAAGTAAAATGTAGGGCGTCACAAACCAAACAGGGAGCCGCCGCCGCCGTCCCCCCCCCGCTGATGTTTGCTATCGTACTACAAAGTGCGCCCAGGACCTCGACCAAAGGCCGGCCTGAGACAGTGATCCATCTGCCCACTAGTTAGCTGTTTGTGTTTGGGCACAAATATGTCTTCTGTACAGCCATGTGTGTTTCGTTTGTATTTTCTCCATACACAGTGGCCCCTGGACACATCTCTCATGCGGACTTTCACGTCACCCGAATGTATTCACTTATAGTAAGAGAGGTTCCATTGCACTGTATGAATCATGTATCCATTAAAATATAGGTGAGTTTTTGCTTAAAAGACATGCATCACACAACTGCAAATCCAACTTCAATTTGGCACACATAATGCAAGGTGGGACACGTATGTTGCCAGAATGGCGTAAACATCGATTTTTCTTCTGAAGTGCATGATGAATGCTGCTCTTTCGATTTGCTGCCACGTAGAGGAATGGTTTCTTAAAAATACAGCTGTCCTATCATCTGTATGCACCAAACAACAGAGTATGTACAACATTCAGTGCACTTTGCCACAATCTGGTGCATGAAAGCACATTCTTTAGTAGGTTATTCCTTTTACTTTTATATAGACACGTTGGCAGCTATAACATATAACTTTGGCAGCTCGGGTGACTGTCACAAAGGGATGGGTGAGGGCAAGATTAGTTTAAATCAAAGCTTCATCATTCATTTATGGTAGAGTGACACTGGCAAATCTACATGATTTCAAGGGTTCTGTACTCTTGAAAGCTTACGGAGATACCAAAACCCACATGAAAATGTCTCATGACCCCCCCCCCCCCCCCCCCACACACACACACACACACACCCACACAGACACCCCACCCCCACCCCGGTAAGTAAGAAAGCTCTTGAAACGCACCACTCTAAGAGCTCCACTTGCACATACACACATAATTGGACCATAACTTGCTACCTTCCCAACTAACGTGCCAAACGTGGCAATATCTAACGCCAATCACCGGGTGTAGGCGGCGGTTGTTCCACCCACGCCTCTAATCGAGTCTGCCGGGCACGCGAGCGGCCTCACAAACCGAGTGGTGCTGTCAGAACTATCAGAAAGTCTAGTTCACTGTTTGTGTTGAAAATGTTGGAACATCTGCCCTGGTGTACATCGTAATGCCAATCGAAGAGAAGCTGTCAGCATAAAAAAATGCAAGTCAATGTTACAATGTCCGATGGAGTTGTTTTGCACTGTCTATGGTTATTTTTTTTCTCATGTTTGTGATGTCACTGACACATTAATATTGAAACAGATGTAGTTACATTTCAATCTATTCCTGGTGTTTCACTTTGATTTCGTATAGTAAGGTGATTTGAAAGGGTTTCAGGTTTCAGGTTAAACACCTCAACATTTTCGTATACCTGAAAGAGGCTTGCGTAAAATGTCATATACATGTAGGTCCTTGAACTGCAATATTCCAAAGTGGTATGCCCTTTCGCGATACATATTTAGCTGGTTCGTGTAGTGTTATACGGGTTTGTTGTGATATTCATATTTTTCATCTCTCGCAGACTTAAGTAGCGCATTCCACTTCAACAAATCAGGGACTTGAAAATAGAATAAAATGGTGTGCTGGGTTCGACACTACCGTTACTTTCCACCTATTTATGCTTTATTTGTAAAATTGATAAGTTAAGGAGCAGCAGTTCTTCTCACGATTATTATTGTCGTCTAGTGCCTGCTGCATTTAAAAATCGGCTGTTGAAAAATGAAAGGGAAAAAGAAAAACATTAATAAAACATTTCATTTTTTTCAGAGACCAGAAGACAATAATAATCATGATATTTCACATTTAACTCACACTATACCACGGACTTCCGACATCGAGCCATCCTCGCCTCACTCTCTCAGCGCCGAGGTGTGACGTCCACAGAATATTATACGTGTATACAGTGATCTCCCCACTTTGTCGTTCATTCTCAATTCTGATTGATTAAGAGCCCTATGAGATCAGGTTATCTCCCTACTTTGTGAACGGTAAACACCATCAAGTTAAATTATTCTGTTAAACTGGGGAGATAAAAAGGCAATGGTCTGTTTTAGTGTGGAGACAACACTAGCTATGCACTTATGGTATCTTAGGCTGCTCTCGTTCGCTAATGCTCATTCGAGCAGGCCTAGACACCACTCGTGCAAGCTAGTGTCATCTCCACACTAAAACAGACCATTACCCTTATATACTATACGCTGTATACGGAGACCTTCATTTAATGCGCGGCTGCTGAACATCAGCAAATAAGGCCACTATGTCGTTTTTTCTCTGTTTTAGACCATCGCCCTCTTTAGTTTTACCTCGCACATAACATAAAAAACACACAGAAAAAATCGTTTTGGGCCACTCCACCAAATTATATTGTAATATAGACATGTTTTATGTCTAATTCAATAAATGATTTGATTTGATTTGATTCGAAATGGCCATAAAATTGCCATCAACATCATGTCAGCATGCACCTAGTTTAAATCAGCTAGCTGTGTTGTTGGTCTGTGAGTCCTAGACTAGATATGTTTTGGTTTGTAATCGCCCTCATTAGATCTTGTAGACAGCCCACAAAACATGTTTCTATTTTAATGTTGTTGTTTTTACCTCCCTCCCCCATTACATTTGGAATATTTTCTAATCTAAAACAGAGAGAAAAAACATAGTGGCCTAAGAAAGAAAAAACACGTTATTTCATTTCCCCCGCCGCCGTTGTCCGTACTGCACTGAGCCACGTGACCCCCGCGTGGCCAAACTATGCATGGCAATGAGCGTGGGATAAACAGACGACTTCTTTGTCTGCCGATAATCTCGATTTCGCGTGTGCGCCGGCGGTCTTACGGCGCCGCCATACGCCTAATGACCACTGTTATGGGTCTCTGTGTGTTTTACGCATCCCTGTCACTAGATACGCGCGTGCCCTTATTAGTTTCTTGCTGAATAGCTGCATCGCAATATGCAGTTGATTATATAGCCTACTAATAGTAGTTTAGTGAATACTGTTACACCACCAGATGACGTTTTTGTAGTAGGTGTGCTGTTGTATATGAATGATATTTGCTTTCAAAGTATGGTTGTGTGTATTTCTTGCTGTTTAGATGTTTCATCTGACTGCCTTTCTTTTTTCACGGAATAGAAGGGCATGATGGAGACAAGGTACCCAAGTGGACATCTGAATTTTAAAAATTTGGTAGGTGCCTGTCGAAAAGGATGTGCTTTGAAAATTAGAAACAATATATGCAAAATAACAATCTGTCCTTAACGTAGAATATGCCTAAAACAATGAATAACCAATAGCCATTATTTTTACATAATAATGACCCAATTTATGATGACATTACCTGTAAAGAAACTCATAACCATCTCTCTTCTAATTAGGATTTGGAAAAAAATATGGAGCGTTGCACAGCACGTACAATTCTTTCATATACAGGTAAACGTTGACACGGAGCATCTGAATGTTTGAAAAAAATGTTTCCAGATCTTATTTTTTCCTTCCAATTTAGGCTATTTCTATTACCTCTTATTATACTTAGCAATTAGATTCTGACAAATACAGTCATGTAGACTGACAGTTTCTGGATGCAACTTATGGGGACACTAATACTGGCGTTTATCTCATAATTTAAACATTAATTTTATAAAACACACAATCAAAATAACACTGATCTTTAATCAAAGAGTGTGACATGCAGTAATTCTTCATTACAATCGAGTCTCCCAAAAAGCAGAGCCAAAACCCATTTCACGTATATGTTGGCAAGTCTTCATCGTGGCAAATACCACGGGTAATATGGCAACGGCTCGACGGCTCGAGCACTCCGGATGCCTCCCCGTGCACTTGACATTTATCAAAATGGACATCATAATAACTCCACGATTCGTTTTATTGGTGCTTCTTTCACTGAAAATTGCTCTGCGTATTTTACTTCTTCACGGCAGCACCGTGTATAAGATGACGTTGGCATGTCTTTGTGAATCTGATTTGTGCTTAATTGCGGCCAGGATAAGTGGAGCAGTATGAAGAGTCAGTGAGTGTGTGTGACTGTGGAGTGAAGTTTACATCATGATCCATCAACAGACGACTGCCTATAATATTACGAAACGTCAACTGTGACCAGCAAAAGGTTTTGTCATCGTCGAATTTCTTATGACAAGATCTATGATGCTCTTCCTCCCTAATTCTTTACCACGACAAAGAAAAATTCAGGAAGTCAAGCCGAATCAACGGAATCACCATTTGCCCCCGACAAAACGCTTGTCGGATGCTGTCTCACACGCAATGAAATGGAGCGGTAATAAGGGAGAATGAGGTAGTTGTGGCAAGCACGGGTCCTACGTCCTAACTACATGTATTATTGTTTGGCAACTGCTAGTCATAAAATGTTGATGAACAGATATATACTGTAAGTTCAATCTGTGTCACATTTAGAGAGTACTGTGGGAAACATTATATTGCTAACTACTTCCTATACATGTACAGTAGCTCGAGGGTGGTAGATTACGATCGTCGGCTTCTTATTTAGTAAACGACGCATTTGACCCATTTGACGCATTGACGCATTTGCCCCGCGCGACTGTACGCAAGGGCACCAGTATCATGGGATGTGGTTAATATACATGCATTAAATCAAATCAAATAAAAAATGATCCAAAATGCAGTCAAATCTTAATCCAGCCAATCAAAACCAACTTCCTGGTTAACTTACTTCAGAATAAAGCTATATGGAATGTTGGTGGAAATGTTTAAGTTGTGATAGCTAGCTGAATGGGTCAGCTTTTTTCAGTAGTGTAAAATGACAAAGTATATACTAAAGCATAAATTAAGCCTAAAGCGGATGTCCTGCCTAGAAAATACCCATATATATAGTTGTAGTAATGTGTATGGTATGGTGTATGTAAATCATAGTAGTATACACACCACACACCCGTCCCTTGATGCCGGGGTCCATGGCCAAAGTTGTACAATATTGTGCATATATTGCTTCTTCGGGCAGTACATTAATAGTTTTCGAAACAACCGAACACAGTGAGAAACATCTTTATATTTAGGAACTATTTATTGAAGTTTTGCTGTATTTGATATCAGTTTGGTCTAAAGAAGGTCACTTCAAAATTGGATTACTGGCCAGAATACAGTTTCAGCAGAACCCACCGACTGGGGAAATCAGCGACAGCGAGAGGTGCATTAGCCGTGTAACACACGAGTATTCTATTTGTGGAGGGGACAAGTAGAGGTCTTTTGTGCCCAGAAACAAACATTTGTGGCGACCAGCTAATTTTATTCTTGTTCATTTTGCCTTCAATGCTAAATGAGTGATATTGTGAAGGAGGTGGTAACCCAAAATTCAGTGAATCCGTGGGGGAAAATGAAATGAAAGAAAAGAAAGAACTAGCTAATTGAAATGCCATCGCAATGCACTCAACCCGTTTCGTGTGCGCATGTACATGTATGTAAAGGAAAATCTACTAATAAATACTGATAAAAGTCGACCATACCTCCTCCCAAAGCAATGTGCTTGTGTGGCCGAGTCGTTAGGGGGTTGAACTCGTGACCAGAAGGTCATGGGTTCCATTCCCGGTTGGATCTGGTGGGTGGTGGGTGTTGTATAAACTCATACCTACCGGAGTTGCTCACTGCTCCGTGGCACCTACCTACGCGTTAACCAGGTACAGGTCATTGGGTTGAAAGAGTGATTGAGTGAGTGTGTGAGTGATAAGCATTGTGCGCTGAATGTGCTGCCGATGCAAGCATATGAGAAATGATCAATAAGTGTGGCAATGACCTTGTGTAAATTGTTAAGTCGTGAGAGCAAGACGTGAGAGCAAGGCTTGGATCACGACTATAACCACCACATTTACATTTACATTTGATATATAAAGGCCTACGTGTGGTCAAAGTCTGTTTGCTTTTGTTTTTTGTTTGTTGGCGGCACCTACGATTCATACTCGACCATACATCCTCCCAAAGCAGCAGATTTGGCCACATCAAAGCAGAGATCCAGAAAGCAGCCAGAAGTGCACCATTCCTACCGAACCAGCCAGATATTAAACATCACTCCAAATGTGAGGCCAGAACTGCTAGTGTGAGTGGAATGTCACTGTTAAAAAAGGCGAAAAAAACATTTTTCTGGTGTCGTAAAGTAAATGTGTGAGCAACAATGTGACCTGTCATGGGAAATCATGCCGCGCACTGTGATGTGTGTGGAGCTAAATTGACATGAACACCAGCTTTATATCTGTGGTTCGAGATGAGTAGAAGGGAAAGGCGATGAAGGTCTAACTTTAGGTTGGTGAGCTTCAAGTGTGACCCACTAAAATGCGAGTGGCGTGGGAGAAAGTTGAGGCGGAAATCAGAAGAAATATACAGTAGAACCTCTCCATTAGGACCACCTTTGGGACCACTGTTAGGTGGTCTCCATAGATAGGTGGTCTCTATTCAAAGGCTCCTTTTGATAGCTGTATGAAGGTTTGGGACCATGAAAAGTGGTCTTATTTTAGAGGTGGTCTCATTAAAGAGATTGTCTTAATGGGAGGTTCTACTGAACGTATAGATCTACTTTTTGAGGAAATATATTGTGATGAAAAGGTAATGGGAAAAGGTTAAAAAAAAAGTATATTTTCAAAGGGAATAAGCTATGAAAAATAGAAAATTCTCATTCACGTACCCCCAATTCTGGACATCTGGGCATGGGTGGTGGATTCTGGTGGAACCATAAATTTGACTACAGCTTTTTTAAATGAAACCTTTAGTGGGTTGTTCTACACACTTATGGAGCTGCCATACATAGTTGCAAGGTCCAAAAATTAATCTTTTCTATGATGTAGACTATTCACACACACTTTTGGCTGGCATGGTTCCCTATTTGTGTTAATGTTATGTTCCCTATTTAATTCATACAGCACTGCATGCTTGAATAGACTGGCATAAGAGCTGAAAGCTGTCAAAAGAATGAATTAATTTGTATTGTTCTATACTCTCTTAGTCCGAGAGTGAGATTATTTGCCTTCTAGATATATAGAATCTACTTACGTAAATATACAGCGCATCACGTGATTGGTACCTTGTCTAGGTAAACCTCCTACTGGGTTGAGACACATTTTGATGCGGCTCCCCAGTACAAAAATTCTGGGTCTGCTACTTAGGTATATGTATCTGTGACGTGGTGGCGCATATTGCACAGATTATAAAACTTAAGTATGTAAGTGTATCTAGATGTGTATTTAAAGAGTCAACTGAACCAGTATGACATCATTTTAGAAAATGATTTTTTTTGTTTGTTTGTTTTGGTTTTTTGTTTTTGTTTTTGCGTATGTACATGCATGCATGTGAAGACATCTTCAATTTCTACAAGTATCACAACCATCTACAAACAGTACAAAGATTTCTGTAACGTCCAAACTCGTTATGTTTATATTGACAATAATATTGACAATATGCCCTTCTGACATTCCTACAGACGATGGTATGAGTTTCATTTCGCCTAATGGAAGGAGCACGTGTTGCTGGCTAGGATATAAACCATTTTCACTTCACATCATTGTTGTACACATTGCTTTCTTTTGCAATAGGCTCTTTGGGTTTTTCGCTAATATCAATAAACATTCTAAATGGTGCTTCATAGTCTTTCGTGCTAACATTTAGCAGCAGCAGCAGCAGCAGCAGCAGCAGCAGCAGCAGCAGCAGCAGCAGCAGCAGCAGCAAGATATCATAACCTAACATCCGTAGATTGTGAGACGTTCTTTTTGTAGTAGGTGTACATTTGTATATTGTTAGGCAGTAGATTTGTTTATACTAGATTTGAGCCGCAGCCGTTTCTCTCATATTTAATTTAAACCAAAACAATTCTTTCAACTTGCAGCTGTCTCAATGAAATCCCAAGTTTTAGACAAAAAATAACTGTGTTACGTTTCGACCACAAAGTAAGATAACGTTATTCCATGCCCATAGTATTATTTAATGCTTATAATATAATGCTGCGATGCACCAAAATAGTTGTATAAATAATTAATTTGAGATCAATTTCAAGAGTCCCCGTTCGGTCAACATGCACTGCGTGAAGTGTCAACAATCAAAAAAAAAACTTATACGTGTAATAGATAGGACTTCAGATAAATGCTTTTCTGTCTTTGATGGCATAAAATTATGATATAGGTCTATATTGTAAAGACACGTAGTATGAGAGACATGTTCTTAGTTGTTTAGGTGGTGGAACGTCTATGATGAAGATTGGGATTATGGCAGGAGAATCATTTTTCAATTAAATCTGGGCGCGCTACTCAGCAAATAACATAGTGCACTAACTCTTATTTAATGTGGTAACTATAAATGCACATTAGCCCTATCCTGATCACCGAAGAGAACATCGTTCTAAATGAACATGGCAATTCATCGAATAAGGTATTTTTATATTTTCTCATACTCAATGTCATAGACATTACTATCTATTAATTACTACAGTTGACATTCAGTGGTCTTAACCTTTTTCTGGCAATAACAAGCTTTCCTAGTTATATTAATATATTAGGTTATAGATTGTCATTTCCCCGCATTATATTGCGTAAATGACTCTGGATCCTTTCATTGTAATTATGATTTGCTGCTTTTAAAACACAATACACCAGGTATTAATGCCGTTGTGCACAATGGAAGAAATTGACTCAATTTATTTATGAGGTCCAGGTGATTGTCCCCTTGAGGTGGCCAAAATTGCAGCGTTACAGTTGTGCATTTTAAGTTTGTGAAGCTCTACAAAAATCAAACATGTACTGCTTTTTCCGAGTACAAAATAATCAAGAGCAATGGTCATGCATTATATAAAAATGTTAAAACTATTCTATAAATTTCTTGCAATATGCTATTTTGTCAATCCTAAATTTGACGTCCTTTTTGTTGTGTATAATTTATCGGCCTTTATCGTAATTTGGAAGTTGTTGTTTTTTTTAAAGTGGATATATGTAATGTATCTTGCCCTACCGGTATACCTTTTGAAGGCTGGTAGTAAGTAGTAACAAGTTTAAACTTCTGACTCATTTAAATTCAGATGATTATTCATATTTATTGGATGCATTATTCATCTATTTATCGATACTCTAATTTTGGCGTGTTGTCTGCATCTGGCGAACTCCTCTCACACATGACCAGCTAGGCGCCATCTGGTTACCGGCAATGATTTATGGTACTAGAAGATGTACAAATTTGTGGTTATGGTGGTCAAAATGGTACTGATGGCTGTCTGTTGGTAATTTTGTAACAAAAATTGCAGATGACAACCGTCTTGGAGTCATTTGGCGACATAAATACGTTAAGGGCGTCACATGGTTCAAATTATAATCTGCCAAGCAGCTAGTGGTAAGGGGTTACGGCCACTTCACCACTTGGGCTATATGTACGTCACGAACCTTCATAAAAAAAAACAAAAAAAAAAACATTGCAAACGTGCATAAGAGACCGCTGCTAGCAATGTACATGTAATGTGTAGTTATCTAAAGTGCATCTATATCTGTGTAAACGTGTTTGAAATTTCATGTTTTAGGGGTTATATGGCTAGGGGATGCTATCAGAATGGGGAGTGGGCATGGTTGGAAAGGTGGTAGGTGCACTCAGGACGAGAGGTGGGGGTGTTGGGATGGTGCAGATGGCGTAGCCCACGGTCTCATAAACGGTAGACTATCATCCAAGTGCACTTTTTAAAAATGTTATTAGATTAATCCAAGTATATTTTAGAAATGATATTAAATGATTTTCACAGATTATATTAAATTCCTTACTTTTTGTTCATTATTTTTTCTTAGTTTGTAAAATTGAAAGAAAAGAAAAAAAGAACAGACAATCACAAATAAATAAGGGCAAAGAATTACTGTGTGCATTGTGAAAACACAAGACTAATACAGACATACTGTGATTGCTTTTATTTTTTTTAAATATATTGAACAAGAGAGACACTTTTTACAATGGTAATATTAGCTTATTTATAATTTTTTAAAGAAATCTTATTTCAAGACAAACTGCTTTCAATACAATCCTCCCAAAACTTCCTATTTAGTAGGAAGCAGGCGAGAGTCTTACAGTATTTTTTAATCTATATCAAATTTCAACAAGTGTATTTTTAAAATGTTAATAGATTAACAAAATGGTTTTTCAACAATTATATCAAATTCCTTACTTTTTGTTTATTCATTTTTCTTAGTTTGTGAAATTGAAAGAAAAGAAAAGAAGAACAGATAATCACAAATAAATAAGGGCTGCCGTGGATCAGAAGAATTACTGTGTGCATTGTGAAAACACAAAACTAACAGACATACTGTGATTGTTTTTATTTTCTTAAAATATATCTAACAAAAAAACATTTTTTACAATGCTAATATTAGCTTATTTATACATTTTTAAAGCAATTTTATTTCATGACAACCTGATTTCAACACAATCTCTCAAAACTTCCTATTTAATAGGCAGTTTTAACTTAATCTTAGTTAAAGTAGGACAGTTTTGTAGCACAGCCATATGATGCAACACGCTGTAACTCAGATTTTCCTGATGCCCTGGCCAGTGACCAGAATATAAAATTCAAATTTCAGGCAATTAATCATATTTTCCCCTAACACCGAACCTTGTCAGGTCGTGATGGTAAGTCGTCTGCATAATTGAAATTGCTTCGAAACTGACAAGATGAACATGAAGCTGCTCACGAGTGTCTAAAGATGACTGTACAGAGCTTTTTAGTGTGCTAAAAATACGGCGATTATGTATAAAGTTGTGATGTCACAAGCTATATATAGACTTCACAGCATGCCAGCCTATGCATTTCATGGCAACATAGGGTGCTAACCACACCTGGTTATGGTGTGGTGCGTCAAGTGTTCACCATGATGGCCCAAGCTGGTAACACTTTCCGCCATGGTTTAGCTCAAATTCCAATATTTCTTGTATATATATTGGTTAATACATATTTTGAAAACAATTCTTTTTATATGTGACGTGTGACAGCACTGGCCGTAATTCAGGGTTGTATTGGGAAGAGAATAAACGCTCTTAGTAGAAAGATGTAGAAATGGAAATTGAAAATGTTTCAGTCAATTTCCTTCCACATTAAACGAGAGCAATATTTACAGACTTCCATTGATTCAAAAATAATTTTCATCTTAAGCTATTTTCAATGTGATACAACTTTGCAAAGTTGCAAACATAGCACTCATTCTTGAATTAATCAATTAACAATACAGGCAAACAGTTTAACAATTTGGTATTCTAAAAAGGAGTAGATAAGCAGTTGTAAAAATAGAACAACTGAGATCACGTTAATGCAGACTTAAACAATACTAAGAATTGCCATGGTTCTCAATATGAGTTATGGCATTTTATATTTCACAATTTTAGTTAACAGTTGTAAACTGTACAATGTTTGCATGGATAATTAGAGCAAGGGTGGCCACATTATTTATAAAATAAAATTCTAGATTTTGTCAATTTCTCCCTGACTAAGTTTTTCCTCACCAATAAAATAAAAATTGCTTACACTGAAAAGAATTGAACCTAGGCATAACACATCAAACGATAGAGGAAGGGGAGTGTTTGCTCGAACTTTTTATAATTGATAATTTTAGCAGCAGTCAGAAGACATTTTTAATATAATTAGATTATGTAATTGATAAAAAAAATGAACTTCTTAAAAAATTCCTTGATAAATCTGATTTCTACAAAATATTTACATTCGTCGATTATTCCCTGCATGGAATTTTTATTTGGTATATTTTTTTCCTATTTTCCAGTTTGTGGCCACCTTGTAACTTACACTTGCTTTCATCTGATGCAAACTTCATCATATCTAAGTACATAAAATTGTTTAAGGAAATGATCGATGGACTTAATCAAAACGCAGCTTCATTAAAGATAATATTGTCCTGTAAAAAGTTGTATCAATAAACGATGTCATTTCTGTTGTAAGTGTAAGGAAATTAACATTCATATTTTTCATATACAGTATATATCAAGCAATAAGATAATATCATGCTGCCTTGTTGAACTTTATGACAACATGGGGACAACTGAAACTATATAATCAAAGGATTTTTTCAGATGTAATGTGAATTGCCAACATCAGCTGTCCCAGTTAAAATTGTGGATAGCGGACTTTGGATGTTCACCGTATGGTTACGTCTGACGAAAATCATCGAAGTTTCGCAAGTTTTGGCATTTCATAACCAGCCTTTTACGGCAGGGTATTTAAACTGTTTTACTTATTTTCTTAGCTTGGTTTAAATGATTCGAATTTTCCAAATGCACAAAACACATTATAGTGCTTCAAATCAAAGCTTATTCGTATGGCCAAGAGCATAGCCTTCAACTTAAAAGAGCAAATTTGTGATTGAACTATCGATGGATACAATATGGATAGTTCTGCAGGGTATAGTTTAACCAAGAACTACAAAACTTGTCAGCTATTATTTTTAAGCATAAACAATTGTCAGTATTCCATGAGAAAAATTCCTTTTCAAATGTAATGAAATAATTTAAAAAACTGTGCGTCTATTATTTACACCATAAATCATTGTGTACCCATAGCTACATTGTGTAATATACTTTTTCTGAAACTATTCAAGTAATGTCTACTATGTAACTGTTCCATATATTTTAAAATACGAAAATTCTTGAAAAGTGCCCAAAACCCTTAAAGTTTCTTTGGTCAGTTAAAATAAATTACTGACCCTAGAACTTTAAAAATTACAACTATCCTCAAGACATACTTAACGCCTTGATTTAAAAAAGGAAAAGCGATGCAAGCCAAGCTGACATTTGCCTACTTGAATCAGTGTTTTAATCAACTGGTTTTAAAGTCTTTCTGTAAATTGATTTTTATGATATAAAAATAACGTACGGCTTTTAACAAAAATGAATCAGTCAACTTGCACTTGTAAGGAACAACTGAGCGTTCATTCACAAAGCATTCCAAGTGCACCAAGAAACTCGCAGAACAATCACACCCATTTCTAACAGCCGAAAAATCTAGTTACACAGTAAGAAAACATGTTATTTACATCAACAGTAACAATAACCGTTGTATACATCTCGAGTATCAGTCCTTGGCTACAGTCACACACTTCACTCACTCTCGCTTTGATACCCGTTTGCCACTGGCGACACATCTTCGCCCTCCTCCAGCTCCGACTTTGACCTTGACCGTACCACCCTCCTGGGCGGACTGGCAGACTCCCTGGCGGCGGGAGAGGCAGATCGGGACCGAGATCTGCCGGCAGAGGCGCTTCTGGAGCGGTCTTGGCGCGAGAACTTGGCCTGACGGCGGTCACCGCTGTGCACGGAGTCGGCGGGACTGTCGGAGCGGCTGCGTCGGCGGCTGCCCATGGCAGCAGCCGGGCTCCCCTCGCGGTCACTGTGAGCTGGAAGACTGTTCTTGTGGGGCCCGGCAGGAGAGCCGCTGCCGCTTCGGCTGCGGCTGCCATTGCGACGATCAGGAGACCTGGAGGCAGCTGACGACCTCCTTTTTTTCGGCTCCGCTGACGCTGATCTGCTGCGACTGCGTTTCTCGCCGGCCTTGTCATCCAGAGGACTCCTGGAGCGGTCTGAGTCCCGGCTTCTGGATCGATTTTTGGCCCGATCCCCCTTCTCGTCAGAGTATCGTCTGTAATACACAGCAACGAATAATGGCAACTATCTTTTTATTTTTATCAACAAAAAACATTAATAGTAAAGAAAGGATAAAATCCTCACTCAGATGATCTTTTAAAGAAGACGCTTCGAAGGACATTCCTCCTTCATTAGTTTCTGGTGGTAAAGTGCAACTGTTGTTGTTGTGCACCTTGCACTTGCATTGAGTCACGTGATGGGTGGAATTCTCCCCGTGTTGACGAAACTTCAGGGAATTCCACCCATCACGAGACTCAACGCAAGTGCAAGGTGCACAACAACAGTCGCACTTTGCCACCAGAAACTGATGGAGGAATGTCTCTCGTCTTCGTTTAAAAGACGCATCTGAGTAAGGATTTTATCCTTTCTTTACTATGATTAATCCAGATGCTAAGTAATCCCTACTAGATAAAAAAACAATGTTCAGAAATTTAATTTTAGCATATTTGCTGGTGGTAAATATAATATTAGGATCCTGCATTAAATTCAATTAAAAACAATACCTACACTTTAGACTATCATTTTGTAAATCATAGATTATTAGTCCTTTAATGAGTTCATCGTGTTGGTAATTAAGTAAATTTATTATTTAAATAATTTTCATCTTTCACAACACTAAAGAATTTATTTACGTTTGACAGTTTCCTCTGCTTCTGCAGACATTTTCAAAAACACTACTGCGCACGTCAGATCATGATTTACATAGATTATTAGATAAAATACCCTTTTATACATACAATGTATATGTATATTCTAGTATTCTAGCTAAAAATTCATTCTCCTCCAGGGCTTAACGTTAACTTTTAAAAGTGGGTGCCCGTTGGGGCATGTAGGTGGTTGCTACTGGGTGCCCGAATGAAATATCTGGGTGTCCAAATGAAAAACCTGTTGGATACGAAATAAATTTTTTATGTCTTTTCAAAAGCTTTTAGGTGCCTTACCATAATAATACACGAGTCATAATAACTGTGTGACTGTGGACATCACATGCCTTTGTTTTTTAAAGATCTGATCAACAATGTCTTCAGTTTTTCGTTGTAATGTTATCTGCAGCCGAGGTGAAAATTCAGATTTGAATAAACACTCATATAAGACAGAGAAATAATAGGACAAATTGTCTTTAAAAGCAAAAAAATTTTGAGGCTTTGCTTGTTCAGAAACCAAAATCGTAGACTCTTCTGTTAAGACATGATTACACAAGGTTTCTCATAAAATAATACTCATATTAAGAATGATGATTCAAATATACACTGCTATATTATTCATGGAAATATCATTGACAAGAACAATTTCACAAGTTACTGTCAATACACCATTTTCATAGTCTCAATCACGAAGGCTTTAAATTTAGCAGCGCCCATCATTCTCGAAAGGAAGTATTCAATAAAACATTTAGAAAATAATAAAATCATAGTGTGCTCTTGTCTCATAAGATTTCCACTGAGAGAAGAGTCTAAATGTAAATAAGAATAATGTTATATAATATTATAAAGGTATCCTGTGATTGATATTTTTTTCAAATTAGGGATTGCAAATAGTAATAGGTAAATATTATTTTATCTAAATTTTGGACTTACTACGTAAACTAAGTAATCAACCTATCATAGGAATGATGAGATATTGCCAAAAATTTCTGTGTGCCCAGTCAGGCATGTGACCATTGCTGACTACATGCTCGGCTGAGCCTCTGGCATGCCCTGGGCAGGCGGGCACCCACCAACATTAAGCCCTGTCCTCAGGTAGGCTTAGAAAAAAAAATAATATTCTCTCCTAGCAAGACACCAAGAATTCTAACATCATTGCCCCAATTAAAAATGATTGATGCATGGATTGAACTTAAATAGCAAGGCCACAAACACTGACAGGGTGACCACAGAATTTTGAAAATGAAATTCCCTCATTTTTCCCTGACTGTTGGACATTTTCCGCTGATTTACGTTTAATAATTAGACCTGATTTTAAGACTCCGTCACACCTTTACCACCTCATTTTGATCATAGTATTGTTGTATATGATTGGGTGTGAAATGTTAATGTATGCGAAGTTCACTTTATAAAGACGTTTTTGTAAAACCAGCATGTCTAAAACATTTATTAAAGCCCAACGGAAAATAAACCTTGTTGGTTTTTATACTTCTTATTCTGTGTGTTTGGAGACAATAAATTTTGGGTAATTTAATTTATTAATATCTCCTCCGAAGTTTCTACACGTAAGTGTCCTCTTCAGGGAATATGTAACAATTTATAAATAAAAGTAATGATCAAGAAATCAAAGAATGATTTCTTGATCATTTCTTATATATATATATATATATATATATATATATATATATATATATATATATATATATATATATATATATATATATATATATATATATATATATATATATATATATATATATATATATATATAAATTGTTACATATTCCTGAAGAAAAAACTTTGTGTGAAAACGTCGGAATCTAATAATTAATAAATTAGAATAACAAAATGTCCATAAACACAGAATATAACTATAACAACAACAATGGACTTCATCTGTGTCTTCTAAAATCAAACAAATTGCTAATGAAAAATAAACCAAATATGTATTGTAAGTATTTTTTTTAAATTTTTAGATTCCTGGATTATTGTACAAGTTTGTCTTAAAAATTCCCTGATTTTTCCCTGATTTATTCAAGATTTTCAAATTCCACGATTTTTCCAGTCAGGGATTTTTTTTCACAAAATTCCCTGATTTTCCCTGTCCGTGGTCACCCTGCACTGAACACTCACTACAAAGTCGACAAGCCTTCACAAAAAAATTCCTCCAGAAAACTTCTGAATACTTTGCATACTGTACAACTTGCGTTCCTCACCGTGAGCGTTTGGGAGAGGGCGTCCTGCTGACTGAGCGGCTGTAGGAGCGCTGCCCCCGCCCCCGTCTCTCCCCGCCGCCCTTGTAGTCCCGCTCATAGCGCTCATCCCCGCGGTAACCGCCACCCCCTCTGTCGTCACGGTAACCATCGCCGCGGTAGCCGCCACGGTCATAGCCACGGTCGTCACGGTATCGCCCACCGGACCCGCCCTCATAGCGGTGAGAGCGACTGCTGCAAACGTAAGACACCAAATATTAAATCTAAATTACAACAAAAATCTTATTCAAAGATAATGCAGTCAAAAATATACATGTACTGTAAAATCCAGGATCACCAAATGATGCCTTTTCTATTGTGAGACTCATATTCTTCACTTTAAATATTTATTACATCTACAGATAGAAATACCATGCTGGCTTGTTAACTATAACACAAGGTCACGCGAGGTTACATAATCGAATGATTTTTGCCAGACGTACAGTTAGGTGCATTTCCAATGACATTTAGCATTGGCGAGATAGGCGCCTTCTTACATGCACCGTCAAGTTACATCTGATAAATATTATTCAATTTACATTTCGAGCCTTCCATGTTTTGGCAGTTTCATAACTGGCCTTTTATGGCAAGGTATTTAAATTGCTCTAGATATTTAATTATGCTGTTTAAATGGAAGGAATTTTCAGAATGCATAGAAGTTAGAGAACACATTACACTGCTACTGTGCAAGCATTATGGCAAGCATACTTGTTCGGCCACTGAGCATAACCTTCAAGAAAAGACCAGTTTGCAGATCACCCTTGCTTTAAGTTTTCATACAGTAAAATGATGAATTGCCTACCTGCCGCCACCGTAGTATCTGTCTGAATACATCCTGTCATTGTATCTGTCATATCCACCACCTCCGCGGTCTCCACGATCATGGTAGCCGCCTCTGTATCCACCGCGGCCTCCGCCACCTCTCATGTGACCTGAAGCATGAAAACCTAACCAGCTACATTTTGATTCCTTCTTAACTCATCCTTTTTTTGTCTCGTATTCTCCAGTTTAGAAGCTAGTTGCAAACTAGCAGTGTAATCTATCATTACTAAGTGACGTTAGACCGGTATTGTCTTTTGAATAGGTGAACCATTATTGAAGACGTAAAGTAGTTTATTGTTATCTTTCCCATATTGAACAAATAACTTAAAGTTATAATGTTCCACTTTGTGATTAAAAGAACACAGTAATGTGATTGCAATGTAATTTCATCACAGCAAAGAAAACCTGCTATATATCTACTCACACATTTACAATGAACATCTAAGTAGCAACAGTTCAGAAAGTAAAACATCACACACAAAACCATAGTATTAAATGAACAGTAGTTTGCAACCAAAAACCAGTGTGAAAAATGTGCTCCATGTGAAATTTCATACACTACATCAGTTATTGTTAAAATTCAATTTTTTATCAACGTTTACCTCTTCCTTTTGTTATTTGAAAAAATAAATAAAAATGAAATAACTATTGTACTTTTTAATGATACATTTGAAGGATATAAATTAATAAAGTATAAAATATTACTTCTTGAGAAATCATACTACCTTATAAAACTTTAAAAATAACTCATGTACGTTTTGAAACTTTCATTGCAATTGGTTTTTCACATTATTCATTTTCACACAATTCATCAATGAAAATTCATCTTCATGAAATTAATTGTATATGTAGTTTCGTAAGCTATATATCACACGTACACATATAACCGTTTTAGTATCATATTATTCTACAGTGCACAACCATTGACCTAATTCTTACTTGGTTCTTTTCTCTCTGTCTTAGCAAATTCGACGACAAGATCACGGCCTCTAAAGTCTGTACCATCAAGGCCTCTGATCGCATCTTCTGCATCAGCTGGATCATCGTACTGTACATATGCAAAGCCCCTTGGCCTATTAAGAAAAATGCAAGATAAACATATTTATAATTCATATGTGATCCGGTTTGCCAGCAAGCCAGGCTATCTCAAAATGTGTGCCTCAAATATTAACCAGGGTCACATCAAAATTAAAGACATCAAAATCGCGAACGTCACCTAGCAATTAATCAATCCTTTACATGACTACTCACTTCAGTACTAGTAGTCATACTTGTGACATAAATATTACCAGCACTCCGTCACAAAACCCTCGGTCTCTTGTGTGTACGGTTTTCAGTGATATAAGACAAAGAGTTACTATGACCTGTACAGAGCCAAGCAATACCCGCACCATTGCTTTGCAAGGATGACAGGCCACTGGAAGGTGTTAGATTGGTTGTAAAACAACTTGCAATTACTATTATTACATAAATACTAGTTTTTATTTAAATTGCTCTAGATATTTTAATATGAAACTTAATAAGAAACTTTCAAAATACACGAAACACATCATATTGCTTCTCAGTTCTGTAGTACAGTACGCGCATACTTGTTTGTTGTTGTCTCTGCTTCATATTGAAGCCACGAATACTTATATTTGAGTGTGCAAAACAATGCCATGTCATGCATCAATGAAATCGAATTGCCGCCATCTTTACTTTGAAACTTAAATAAAAATAAAAATCAGGTTCTCCAGGGTTTTATTAGGATAAAGGTTATCCCCTTGCGCTATTGATATTCTTATCATTCGCTTTAAAACATATATGATAAATGCTCCAATGCAAAAAGCCTCGTTTAGGAAGCGCCGTTATGAATCTGTCACAACATGACGCACACCGTAAAGCATTTAAACTAGATTCGAAAAGGCTGGTGCATGATTTCCTTGCGAAACATTTATGCCAGCACCGTGAATAAATTTGATCAATGGCGAGGACAGAATTGTGATATTTTGTTCGAAAATGTTAAATCATTGGTCTCCTAAGATTTAAATGATATTGGGGAATTACATAGTAAATGTCTGCATCAAATAACTAGTATTTCTTACCAAACGATTGAGATTTTCAGTTTGGCAGCATCTGCCAAAGTCTACTCTGACGAACGTATAAAAGTTTGAACATGTTTTTGTTGCGTAATATTGCAAGTAAAAATATATTAGTATGATATACGGATAAAATGTAGCTACATGTATGATTAAAAAAACTACTGATTTTACGATATTTAAAATCAGTTGTCGAATGAATTAGAAATTGCTTCGATATAACGTTTGAATGACAATTATGACCAGAAAAAATGCAAATATTAACCTTATTGGTGAAAATCAGATAGAGCAGTCAATTTTATATGATAATGTGAACATTAATTTTCATCAAGAAATACACCGTTACACACAGAGTTAGCACTCTCCCAACTAATTAATTTTCCAGGGGTTTTCAGGGGTATTTTGATACAAAAGGTGTCATTTTCCCAGGGGATTGAGCTAATTTTCCAGGGATATTATCTTTGATAATTAAATTGTGGTACTTTGTCAAAGATGTGCCGTTCAGAGCTGATATTGGCATTGCTATATTGCTGGAGTGTATACAAAAATAACACCCACCACATGTTTCACAATATGTGATATACATCGTCATCTATATGGAAAGTTTTCATTCTAAATGATTCACTACGACATCCCCCTTATTTATGCATAGTATATTATTCATTTCTTTTTTTCAATTTCACCGCCATGTAAAATCCGCATGCATTATCACCTATCAGCGGATATGTTTGACCTGGTGGGCCTGTATTGATAATGTCTAATTCATTGACACCAACCCTTTAGATTTTGCTTTCATTTTCGCTCACATTATTACACGTTTTTTGTCTTTCAAACTACATAAACTTCACCTATCTTATTATAAAATAAGTAGTATACGTTACCTGTATCAGTTCTTCATCATTGAAAAACAGACACATTCTCAATTCTTTATAATTGAAACAATTGTTGAACATTTCTGAGAAACATCTGAAAGCCGATAGCCATTTTGTCTTAAAATGTGCTATTCTAACAACACAGGTGCATTTATCATACGCCAGCGGCAGCCCCATTCTGTGTCATTTAGCGTAACGTACGATGCCTTATTCATTGCGACTTTGACAAATAGCAACTTCTTTGTGCAGACAGCTGGTGCCGGTACAAGTGTCATGGCGAATGATAACATCACAGTTTTATAAATATTTGGTCATTTTCCTTGAATTTCCAAATATACCTGATTCCGTCGCAAGGTTAGGGGATTTTATTATTTTTCATTCAGTTTGCTCGTTTTCAAAGACTTTCCCGGGACTTTGTCAATTTGCTGAAAATCAAATTTCCGCGGTTTTCCCGCAGTGTGTGAACCCTGACAGTATGCATGATAAATCCATGGAATGATTCTTGTTGGACATGTAAAAAGTTTTGTTCAACATTTCTTGCCAGCATTATATTTATCGAAATCATTTCCCGTCTCTGGAAGAAAGAAGTAAACTCCATTAGTCGAACATGGATGTACGAGTGTTAATCATAAAATTTGAAAATATTACCTTTTAGTGTAATAGTCAAGTGGAATATACACATCTTGCACTGGTCCGTACTTTTCAAATGATCTTTCCAGATCCACGGGACGAGTGTTGTATGGAATATTACTGACGTACAGGGACGCAGTGGGCGCACGACGCCCAGACATCTTCAAGGCGTAGTTTTGATATTGAACAGTATTTCCAGATACTTGACTTGTGTTCTCTTGGTTTTCGCTTGATCAGTAAAGCTGAAACGAGAAATAAATATGTGTGACTTTCTTAGCATCTTGAAACAATTTTAATTATGAAGTCCGTCTGCCCAAAGTGCAGATGAATACACATGACCTTATTTCCCAACAATAGTTGCATCAGTCTGAACAGATTTAAAAATTAAGTTTTGACTGAATCTATATGGATTTTTTTTTTCTTCATTTAAAAGAACATGCTGGGCATGCTAATCATTGTACAAGTGTCATGTACCAGCAGATTTATTTGCCCACCAAGCATTCGACGACAAGTTTGTTATTTTTCAAACTTCGTCTGCGATTGAAGGGTATGATCTTTGACACACTTTGCCAGTCTTCGCGTGGCTGAGTTGGACACCTACGCCGTTGTGACCGGCATCTTTCAAAATCCATCAATTGTGCACTCTACACTCAGCAATTTCACACAAGTTATAGGCAGAGGGGTTGCACAGTGTTACAACGTAACGAAGATGAGATGATTGACTTACCAGTTTCTTTTAAAATGAGACAAATTAGAAGTTTAATCCAAATATTACATTACAAATGCACGTGCCGCCATTCTTGTAAACAATTTTGTGACACACAGTATACAAAAGATGAACTTAATATCGTCTAAATGTTTCTAATGTAGTAAATAATACAGTAGTTTATTCTCAAATAGAATATAGAAATTAACTAACTATTTATCTATTAACAAATCAGTTTAGTTTCTTTGACTAAAAACTCCACTGTAAAGGTTAAAACTAAAATAAAATAATTTTAAATATTTAGCACAACGCACTCAAATAAACCACAAAATTTGCGTACCGTTGTGTTAAAATTGATGTTCCATGTTCCTGTTCCATTTCGCCTCTTTGCTTTTCAGAATTAAATGTTTTCATCAAACATTATTAAATTATATACATGAAGGACCCTTTTGGACCCTGGGGATATACTGTTGGAAATATCTTTATAATGCTTGCTATTTCTTTCTTATTTTTAATTTCATTTTTTTTATTTTTTTTATTTTTTTTTATTTTTTTTTATTTTGTTCTCTGTTCTACTTTTGCTGCTTTATTAAGGTCTAAATCAAAATAAAATCGAGTTTATGTTAGTCCAACATGTTTCAACACCACCAGTGTCCTTTTCAAATTAAATTAAAATTTTCCAAATATCAGTTCCAAACTGACATTTGGAAAATTTTAATTTAATTTGAAAAGGACAATGGTGGTGTTGAAACATGTTAAGTAAATAAATTTGGACCAACATAGATTTGATTTTATTTTGATTTAGACCCCAAAAAAGCAACAAACGTAGAACAGAGAACAAAAGAAAATGCGACTTCATGCCATACCATATTTCACAAATCTTGTATATTTATTTATTTTATTTTATTTTTTGTTTATATTTTTATCTTTTATCGGTGACCTTTTAGGAAAATGTACGCTCATATATTTTACACATAAGATGTTTTTTGTTAATGTACATGTATTGACGAGGGTTAATAGAATAATTACAGGAGTGCGTAAACTTGAAAAGTGATCACCCGTGTTATAGATTCTCAAGAAAGAAATAACAGAATTTTATGTCCAATCCATTACATTTCTGCTAATGAAACTGTCTCCTTGGCGGTGCTAAACTGACCTTTCTGCTGACTCTAGATCTCTTTCACACTCGTACTCGTTTGTCTCGTTGTATTTTATCAAGATTGTCTACGAATTTCCTATTAAGCCCTCAATTTCCTAATGTCACTCAATCATGCAGAATTGATAAAGCACTTCATATATTGGTTCGCAGCAACGCCACTAGCATATCATTCGTTGTGTATTTCTCGGATTTCTAATTGTGTGGGTTTTTAAATACGTAGAGCTATGAACAGATATTTGTTGTTTTTTTTCCTTTAATTTATTTGTTTCAAAAGTTGTGTCCACAACTATATTACTAATTTCGTGTATCCTATATAGCATATGGTCTCATTTTGTATTTTGTGTTGTTCTGGCTATGCTATTATAATATCTAAACATATAAATGTGGTCAAAATTTGTTCAAAAAGTTTTATTTCAGCTTTTCGGCTCTATAGAGCCTTAATCATAATAATACAATGTACAATACATTGTTTTGTTATGATTAGGGCTCTGTAGAGCCGAAAAGCATAAATAAAACTTTTTTGAACAAATTTTGACCATATTTATATGTTTAGATAGTATAATAGCACAGACAGAACAACATAAAATACAAAATGTGTCCACAACTATATACTGCTGCTGGTGACTATGGTTCGTCGTAGTATGTTCTTTTGACGTTGGCCAAATGGATCAGTGATATGGGTTTGTGTACATAGTGATATTAGTAGAGAAAGCAGCTCAAAGGAAATAAATCATTGTATTGCGTGGCAACAACTCGATTATATGGATTTCAACCCATGTAAAAACATTGAGCGGTTGTAGGTGAATGTGTCGTGTACCAAACGCGAGGTAGGCCTACTATGGCAGTGTGGGTTCTGGCACTTTACTCCGATGTAATTGAAATGTCAAACTGGCATCCCGGCTATAATTGATAACCAATAGAAAAATGTAATTGCTTAACATTGGTTACACAAATGAGTTTGCTTTTTTCAACAAGTAATTAGATACCAGTACATCGAAGTAGCGAATTCAAGTTACTCAGTAACGGGGTTGACTGTAATGGTACAGGGTTGCTGTTAGGAAGGAATCTCATCCACATTTATTTTGGACCCATCATGACCAGATCATATACATGTATTCAACACCATCCAGTGTGATACGTACAGCAATATTTTAACAGATTACAAGAGTGTTTGAAAGAAATGTGACAACGTAAAATATAAGTAAATCGACCCCTACAAAACGATGCAGCCACACACATTTGAAAGAAAACAATAGAGCCAATAAATCGACGCTTGCAATGTTTGCATTGTGATACACTGTCCCGACGATGCAATATCATTTTTCGCGCATTCTCCGCAGATTAGTTAAACTAATCTGTGCATTCTCGTTCTTTATATATAATAGTCACTTTACATAATTCAATTTTAACAAATTATAAAAAATAGATGAAATAAATGATCTGGTGTTGGAGACTCTGGCGTCCAGCTTACTATTAGCGGTTATCATTCAGTCTTTGATGAGAAGTTAATTTAGGTGGTTCATTTTTAATTCAGACTAAAATGGAAATGGCCACACGTATAGCACTTTAAACATATGGATTTTGCTTATTTCAAGACGAGCATATGTGCACATTACGTATAGTAAAGTAACTAATTATGATAGTGGTATATCAGAGAAATTGAATTGTTATTATTTATTCACAATGCCTTATGGATGGTAGTGAAAGGACGCTGTGTATCCTTGGTCACCAAGCAAACCGAAGAAAATACGGGAAAGCGTAAATTTTAGTAATGCCTTTATTTAAATAATTAATAACACGGCATAAAACGACGTCATTTCCATTTTAATTTATGTAATACAATAATGCACATTCCAGTGAAAATACAAGCACTGGCGGGTCACTAAAACCATTACATATCATAAATATTTCAGTCACAAGTTTAACTGATATCAATACATTCACATATTACAAATATCGAGGAGACGGTCAATAAAAATACCTATAGATCTATGAAAAATGACATCCAACATAAACGTACGTACATTTACACAATGTTAATAAAATGGAATTAAACTTTTTTTCTTTATCAACATATATAATGTCAACATCAACAATAGATAGTAAATTTCACTCAATGCTGCCTTAAGGAAAATCACATTTCAAGACTTTTCACGTATTTGGGTAGAATTCAGCTCATGGATAGACCCAAGATACGAGTGTTGGGTCGCATTCAATTCAACATCTGTACAAAATTCAGTCAGAGCATATATACAAGTCTTCATATGTGCATGGCTATTTTACAATCAGCATATGGCCATGCCATAAATACATATAATATTCTATATCTACAAATAATTTGCGACACAAGCAAGCCGTTTAATGGAATGTGTATACGGCTACAAATGTCACGTTCATCTATTTATACTCAAGCTAACAAAAACGTTCTATATCTATTTTTCTGTTACTGGTAAATCTAGAACATGAGCCACTGTGTGCGTTTCTCAACAAACCCAATAGATCTCTCTAGGAGATCTAGCTCACCGATAATCAGATATCTATCTTTATTAGGCCTAGTACCAACGGGTTCACTTGTTAGCACCGAAAGATTCTCTAGGGCACTTGTTGCGCCCCTGATTTCGTCCATGCTGAGGCCCCGCCGAGTCTGCCTTACACAATCGCCCCAACAATACCGTCTCTCCGGACACTCCCCATCACATGCTTCCAAGTTGTCCTCCCTGCTTGTGACATGCTCCAGGGATAGGCCTCTCATCGCCTCGTAGATATCCACGCCCTGCTCCCGTAGCCGATCCAAAGTCCGCACCAGTGCACGCTGCCTGCCATGACGCCCACCCCGTTTGCTTCGTCTCTTCTTGTTCCTGATATCCAATTCCTGCAACCGATTGAACACAGCACCCGGAATCTGGGGTGTCCGCCCCATCCCCTTACGAATTAAAAAAAGAGTGTTCCGGTCATATTTCCCTTCTTGCGCCATTGTAAAAATCTTCAAGATCCAACGCTTCCAGCACGTCTGTCAATTTGTATGGATAATTTTGTGTTGTTTTTTTTTTTTTGGAGAAACACTTGTATACTGAGTACTTCAAAATGAAAAATATTTATATATTCCAGCTGATGAAGGCACTAGCTTGAAACACTGTGGTATCACAAAATTAAATCTTAAATGAACTAACCTTCAAATATTTTGGAACATATATAGTGACCCCATACCACGTGATCTATGGTCTGGAAACAAAGACTCTTTGTTAGAAGGGGTTAATGTATAACGCTCCTTTGATAGCTACTAACTAAACAATTAAACAACCTAATGGCCGTCAAACAAAAGGATTACAATCACCCTAACCGATTGCGTAATGTTCCCGTCTTTGTTCTCATCAACAAGAACCAACAGTACTAACTAACGCGTCAACTCGGTTTTAAATTCGTGGCAAATGTCGTTACAAATCAGTGTCACTCATACTATTTATATAAGTTAATTTGTATTGTTACATTTAAATACAATTTTTAGAAAATCTTTTGTTCTACTTTGAAAAAGATTTGGCAAATACACCTACATGGGACAAAAAAGATTCCAATTTGTACATACAATTGCAAATGTCTAAAACATAAAACGCTTGCATCCAAAAGTGATTGCTAAAAATTATATGAAAAACTATGTGATGGACGTCATGCAATGAAAATAGATTTAAGAAATCCATTACAGCAAGAATAGATAATTGTAATAGTGCAGTGTGCATACCTTCTTGAAAAATCGCTTTGATATATTTAGAATACATTTGTTTACAGTACATTTCATTTTATATTCAACACATTTCACTAGAATACGAGTATTCTTAATTTTCTCACCTAATGTGATTGATATTATTATCCACATACGTAATAAGATTGACGCTTGATCAGAACGGTAGCAGTAGTATCTTCGTCCAATACAAGAGAGCGTTCACATTTGACGTCAACCCTGAAAGGGGGTGGGGGTCAGCAAAAGTTGACGAAAGTTGACGGGGGTGGGGGGGTCCCCCAAAAGTTGAAGTGGGGCGGTGGGCTGCATTAAGGATATATCAAAGTTCAATTGATATTTATGGTTGTAGTTTAAAGAATTTAGATGAAATAAACGCTTTGTATTTGTTGGAATCTGTTTATAAATCACATTCTTATAGATATTACCCATGAAACACAATTGCTGTATTACATGACCTGACAAAACTGCACACCCATAGATTTATTTTCAATAAGGCATATCTTAAACATTGGCTATATTATATGGTTAACTGAGGGGTTTGGGGTTTGAGTGAGGGTGTCATCAAATTGACATCACCGCCATAGTTGACAGGGGGTGGGGGCATGGGGGCCTGTGTCCTCTAGTTGATGGGTTGGGGTGTCATGAAGTTGACGGAAGTTGACGAGGGGGGTGGGTGAGAAAGTGCCAAAATGTGGCTGACGTCAATCGTGAATGGTCCCCGTCACTCAGGACAGCCGGTGAACATTATGCAAACGAATTCCTATTTCAGAAAAGTGTTTTCCATGTTTCAATGTCACCACGTCAATGAAAATATTAACTATATATAATCTTCTGTATAATTAATACAAAAACAGTTGGTTGGTGAACCAAGGGTTAACATGATTTTTGTGTTATATATAAAACAGTTTTAAACAATTGAATTACAAATGCATGTGGCGAACGCCTCTCTTCTGTCAACACTTCTCCCATGTCATACATAATCCCTATATCTGGTATATATAAAGAAAATCTTTCTTTAAGTACACAGTGGGCACTTTATGTGCTACCAAAACTGTCACACCATGTGACCGCATGATAAAGCTGTGTATTACTGTACAACAACGACCAATTAGTTTTATTTGCTGCTATGTAAACAAATATAAACAATAAAGACTTTTTACGTAACTACTAACTAGTCATTAGACATTGTTGTGGTTGTTAGTTTGTTTACTACTTAGGTTAATTGTGCTTAAATGTGTTTGGTTAGTGAAATACTTGTTTGTTAAGTCTTTGAACAAGTTTGTTTCTGTCTGTATCTGGTTATAACTATCAAATATTGTAATGATTCAAAACCGCACAACTGAAAACGTATTCCAAGTGTCACTTATATTTTCTGAGTACTTTTACAATATTAGAAAGGGGAAAATAATTTCAATTGATACTATAAAGAAAAAATAATCATTATATGTAAATTTGTTGATTTATAGTCATGATTCTAGCGCTCTCACGACTCGCCATTCACACGAGCTCATTGGCATCCTTGTCAAACTATATCTTTCTTAACTACCCGGGAGCATACATCCTGCTACTGAAGCGCAAAAGTGCTCATAATATCACTCACATTATCGTTCCTTTGCCTGGTCAGTACCTGTTTCGCGCTTATGTACCACGGAACAGTGTACTACCTATTAGATGTAGCTTTGCTCAACACCCACCACCAGACCCGACAGAGAATAGAACGCAAGATCTTCTGATCAGGAGTCCAACTTCATATCCATTTGGCCACAGATTGTTAGCAATCATAACATGTCGAAACCAGCGCCCCTCGCCTCACCCCCCACCCTGCCTCCTTTCCCACCCAAATACTTCATTTTCATAAGGTTTTTCATGAAATTCCTTAAGCGCCATCACCCCTTTTCCAAAAACCTGGATCTGCCTTTGGAAACCATGATTACTCCAAAGGTGTGCGCCGCATAATAATAATATGCCTAAATATCGTGCACATCACCTGGTCTACTGACATCGGGGACGACTACAGACCTGCTGCTGAGAGAGATGCAGCCATAAAAGCGGCGGTCGTGAGGTCGTCTGCTCGTGGAGAAGCGGGAGCGGCGGTGGCGGCAGCGGCGGCGGCGGTCTATACTGCACCTTGGATCAGAAAAACGCCGTCTTCCTTCTGTGCCGCGGCTGCAGCGAGCAATAGTAAAAGCCATATGAAGTAGCAGTGTAAGGTGCGAGGTAGACAAGGTGCAGTTGACAGTTTCCACGGATGGGTTTTGATTGTGCTTGGCATTCGTGCGTTTGTTGGGAGAGTAGGTAATAACAGAAAGGGGGAAAGGATCATAGTACACAGTGCTTGTAACTGGATAGCAGGGTATTATTCTAGGGCTTTCGCGCAATTTCATATCTGTTGTGAGTTTTCCGTATCAGCTGGATACTTTTGGAATTCTGCAGAGGTGTTTTCTGGATATATCATATTGGGCTGTTTGTTTAGTAGGTAAGTAATGAGTTATGTGTAATATCTAATGAGTTATTAAACCCACGTTAGCACAATCAGTCATGCATTACATTTGTACATTGAGCGCTCAACGAAGTATTGCTCATTATGTCTCAATTTTTTCTTTAGCGTAAAAAACGGTCCTATTCGTTTTTTGTTGAGAAACTAATATGCCAAATGTGCTTCTTTTCATAGCTATTTAGTACCCTAACAATACGCTGCCACGTAATCAGGCAAATGATCAGACAATCATTAATCCGATAGTCACGGGTATTGTGCAAATCTAATTTATCCTTATGTGGACGGAGTTTGTGATTAGATTTTTTGGACCAAGTATGCAGTTTGGTACATACGTAAGTTGATCTCATCCAATCGTATTCAACACTGCGTAATTGCAAACTATTGTAGGCAATTAAATGAACTACCTTCACAAAGCTTGCCTAATGAAAATGTTTATGTGCCCTCAGAGGTTTAACCATAAAACGCACTATATGTTTTAGCACACTCGTCTTTTGGTGTAATTTTGTCCCATGTTTACCAAGCCAACCATTGAAGTGAATAAAGTTATACCACGAAGCTGTTGCTCAAATTTCTAAAGTGAAGGAAACACTCGAAAATACTGATCAATCGACTTGGTTGCTTGTCGCTTTATGTGACAGGCTGACATGTATTTCACATTGGTAATGAAAATCAGTTATAGGAGTAAATGGAAATAAACAGGAGTTTAAAAGTACAACGCACAAAGTAAAGAGCATACAGCAAAACTAATCATACTACATAAACTAATTTGTTTTAGAAAAATCATACGGCACAGATGTATACTTGATACACCTATCGACCCCTGTGTTGCATTTGAAAGATTGACAAACGTTAAACATGTACCTATAATCTTATATGATGATGTAATAGCATAGGCATATACAGGGTGTGCAACCCCCCCCTTCCACAAAAATACTTCATTTTCATGGGGTTTTGGCATTTTCATCATTGATCGCACGTACGAAATCTCATTACATTGCCCCCCCCCCATTTGTATAAACCTGGATCTGCCATGGATAAGAACGTATATATACATTAATATAAACACACAATCCATATGCATGGTCACATGGAACAGTATTTCAAATGAGTATTCTAAGATGCATTATCACTATGCCCAGTCACATGGAGGCGTAGTATTTTTAACAGAAAAATGAAATCTGTTTTCAAGCCAGATTGAGCAGTGGCAGATAATCAATGCTATCTGGAATAGCGGAAGCGGACGCCCGCCATCTTATTCCATCCTGTCACATATCAGCTCTCTTTAGAAGTGGCTGGTTTCCCTTTTAAAATTTGCAGACAACATGCTATTAGTCTGTTTAATTTGTAGTGCTATTCGTTAAAAGCGGGGCTAAGTCTGTGTTACACGTATATTAAACAATATTGTGTATGATCTCCATTGATGAGATGAAACGAGAATTCCACGATAAGGAATATCTGCTGGGTAAAATTCACTGCTCTGCTAATAACAGACCACTTATAGAATGCTCAAATGGTAGGAAACGTTCATGCAGTAGGTAAAACTATTAAGAAATCACAGACAGCTTTTAAATGGAAATAAACCTAAACGATGCTAATTCTAATGGAATTATGTTCATGCCACTTTGGGGGTTGTCGGAGACTATATAATTCACAGGGAAGTGTTGTGTACTTGTCATGTTTGGGGGTCCACTGATCCATCATTATCGTGATATGTCAGCTGTATACTGTACATGAATAAATGACACATGAACAGCGTCAGACCATGTTGCTGTGTATGTTCTTGGCCAAGATCAACAGTGCAGATAGCATAGCTTCTTAAACTCAGGCTTGAACAATAATGTAACAACATGTAAGGTGTTGGTACGCCTATACGGAAGTTAAGTTCTACTTCACTATATCACAAGACATTGAGACTGAATGCTTTCACCGTGATACCATGTTAGTAGTAACAAATTGTTCTTTCACTTTATCTGGTGTGTTTTAGAGGCTCCATATATAAATCATTGTTGGGGCTGCTGTTCTATATATTGATGATATGACACAGTAATGTTCCTCACCATGATAAACTGGGGTTTGAATTCTATGCAGAGCAGAGCCGGTTTCTACCCAGCTATGCATTAAAATGATTGAGCCGTGCCAAATCCCTTTACATGAGTATTTACATATAAAAACAGTCGGTTCATGGGGTAGAATATGTGGTCCTAAAGAAGTCGCATACGAGATTAGGCTTGCATACTTGAGATGTTCCAAAAGCAGTGTGGAATATCGCATATTAGCAGACCTGTAGGAGAAAATGAGAGAGAATAGATCTGTGGTAAAAGTAAGAACAATCCAATTTAATATAATCTCGGGAAGGATTGTGGTTTATTTTGCAAATTGTTAGGTTAGCTTTCGCCTTCCTATAACCAAATAACAATTAATAAGACGAATATGGATATTATGTAATATAAATGATATCACTCGCATCAGGCAATATTGCGTAGACGATGTAACAGACATTGTGCATACTGCTGCTCTTGTATATGGCCAAGTCGTAAGGATTTGGTGATAGCGCCGCCAAGCGTTTTATGGTAAAGACACAATTATCTCTCCCTTTGAGCTGGACTGACAAGGAAGCTAATTTATATGCACAACTTACTTACCCGGCGTCTCGGAGGGCCCAGTTGCTAGGGCAATATACGATGATTTGCAGTTTAAATGAAAGAGGCTTTGGGAAATTGAAGTGTAATTGAATGCTAGATGAATGTGTTTGGGATACTCGTATCAAATCAGCTGCCATGTTGAATTGCTTCTAAACAGCTGTGATGTCTTGGTCGGAATCTTGTGAACAGCTATAGTGACCCACTGAGGTTGGGTAGATCTGTGCCTGTTTGTATATTGCTGTAGATCCACTGTGTCAGTATAATAAAAATATGACTTAACTTAGTAAACCAGCTGCGGATGCCATCATAGTCAAGAGGGAAAGTTCGTCATATTTGTGTGTATGCATGTAACAAACAGCATACTCTTCTTTATCTACATCGCGATATCTTATCGTTGTGCATTTCTTTGTGCATTCTAAGAGCCCTAGTTCGCTAGCGCTCTATGGTTGCCAGAATCCATTCTTTGCTCATATTTATTTTCATTTTAGTTACTTATAACACCTGATATCAAACATATTTCTCCTTCAGCCTGTAGCTGGGTTCCCGTGATTCAAGATCTCAGTCATTCCCACAACATAATTATATAATGATAACAGATCTGCTTAAAATTGTGGTGATCAACTTCATAAAACTAGATCTTTGTCGTATTTTTTGCTCTTAAGTCAATTGCATTAGCAAGGAAGCTATCAACTACTCCTCCGACGGCTTATTCAAACATTTACATTTTGATTTCATTTAAAATTCTAAAGATTATTGGCATTGTTGGGGAATGAAAATGGGAAGCATTCATGTCCAGAATTCACAACACATTATTCACTTTGGGAACTGACGTTGAATGACACTGAGTAAAATCGTTCGGATCGATGAGTGGAATAAAGAAAACAAACCTAGGGTCTGGATAAATATTTAACTAGAATGAAAAGTTCACATCAACAGTGTAATATACATGCCATTTAACACTAATTTGCTCTACAAAAACATTACGGTTGGATAATTTAACTTCAACACGACGTTTTATAGCCTACTGAATGTGACTGGATTGTTAATACAACTTGTAATCGTGGAGTGCATCCCAAATCTACAAGTTTCATTTGAAATTTGAAATTAATCATTTAAATGTAGGCCTATTTTATGGGGGCAGTTTACAGCAAGTTTGTTACATAGCTAGTCAACTTAATTTGTGGTGTATTGTACCCATTTTCTCGGCAAAAATCAGGGGAATAAACACAAATGGGAGAATACTCATAATGGTGCCAAACCTACAAATAAGAATTTAATATCATTTTGACATGGAACTGTTATTTGTATTGATTATGGATACTAAATGACATGATCAGAAATACATACCAATAATCATTACAACAAACATCCAATATCAACAGGGTGATCTGTTATACACCAACATGACCCGTCTTGTGGCATTTTCCTTTACAATGTAGAGATTTTTACCAAACTACCTTCGCATGTGAGCCTGTAACACCATCATATATCAGCAACGTATGTCCTTTTGAACTGTTCTCCAAGTGATTAGTCATTACTGATAGGTTCATATTAATTAAGAATTGCACGTGTATACGTATTAATATCTGGTTGGAGTCTTGCACGGCATGTACTCAATATCACAAATGAGATAAATTAGTGAAACTAGTTTCACTAATAAAAACATTATCGTTGTACATCAAATACATACTGGAGCTGTATGGATGTAATATTTGCACACTAAGTCAACACTAATATGTATCAGCATATTAACATGCGTGCAACATGAATAAATCAGGATATACGGGTAAAATCTTAATAAATGAATGTGCATGTTTAGTCAATTGTTCTGAAGACATTTCACATATATAGTACCAACTAATACGACACACTCATAATATATACACCAAACACAGACAATTTACTTGAGTAACCAAGCAAATCATTGTCACATATAATGTGTAACCTGTCAATGTGGACACCTCCCCGTTGAAGACGCTGTTAACTACGCTGGAAACTAACTATAGTTATATCAAATAAGCATTTATATTGAGATGACTTTCATGAGATAGTTTTGCGTTGATAAGAGACGAAGGTTTTGGTGACTAAAGCCAGCAAGCCAGCAATATGGGAGCAGTAAAAAAGTTCATGTGTTATCACGTAACGTGCAAACGTAGTGGCCCTTGACCACCGAACGGTCACGGTGACATACAACGCTGAATAACTTCTACAAAAAGCTCGATGCTCTGCAGTCCTCTGAGGGAGGCGCGGTGTACTTCCTGTAGGCATTTCTCTTGGCAACAGACATCGACACTTCCGGTTTGATGTGTAAAGCACCAGTGAAGAGTGGAGAAAAATGAACGCAAGCCTTATCTAGTGTATATATACGATCATGTTTTATGAAGTTAGTGTCTCCGGACAAAGAACTTTATTTTTAAAGGCACTAGTACCACTACCTACCATATGATAGTAGACAGATAAGGCATTCATATATGCTCAGATGTGTGAATTACAACGCAGTGTATCTAAATTGCAGTAGTGATGCTAAATTAAGTACACAGAAAAGAAACATACATAACAACAAGTGCTCACATATCACCGAAGAAATGTAGACAAAATGCATGTTCGTATAAACGGAATTCACATCCACGTGAATCCAGAAAGCATACCGTTGAAAAGTGCATAAAGTGCATCCTGAGAAGCCTAATACAATGTAGCATTTTTGTGCAATCTGCAATGGAAGACAATAAGCGTCTCTAAGTCTCATTGTGCGTCACTACAAGAAGTGGGCACCAGTCGCGGGTGTCAGCCCGTATTGGGAGCCTCATTTGTCGACGGCATGTCAGCCTGTCAGCCCTTAGGTCCACCATGGAAATAAGTTGCTAGATATTCGTTAATGTCTTAAACTTTGGGTGTTAACCTATCCATATTCTATATCATTACGCAATTACATTCACAATTTGTTATTTTTTTCGTGATTTTGTAGTTGTAACTTTTTCAGCATATAGTATTACAAGTATTCAACATTGTAGTACATACTCAGTCTTTCTAAAGATGAAATGGTCAAACCATTTCAGTATAATTAAAAGAAAAAAGAAAATAGGGCGGGGTGGGGCTGGGAGACAGAACATTTTCGCCTCTGTATGTTGAAACAATAACATATTGCTGGATTCTTATAAATGCATTTACAATACATATATCTTTTCATATTTGCCATATTAATGATATTGATGATATTGAATAAAATCAATCTCAATTCCAATCTATATCTCAGCATCATGAGCACCAATACCTGACCCCCCCCCCCCCCGTAATAAATACGTACAAGAGTGAAGAGTGCTTGGCAGCTGGGTTTTTTAGGTGGGAAGGATAGGGAGAGGGTGAATTTGATTGCATGTGTGCGCAAATGACCAACACTCGTGTCTGGGTGAGAGAGATAGCGTCACATGTGTGAGGAAAGGCTTATTTTTATGGTCATTGATGGCTATGACTGGTGCGTGGTCGCCTAAGTCGGGCCCATCTCTACAAGCATGCAGGAAGATGTAAGTTATTTAGGACACCACCACCCCTTACGACAAGGATCAGATTTTACTTGGTGTTGGTGTTTTTCTTTGTTTGAGTTTTAATTGTTATTGTTTTTGTACATTGTGCTACCAACCGTTTATTACAATGCCTTGGTGTACAGATCTGGAGATATAGAGTGGGGCTATATATTGTTGATCAGCTTTGGTTTAGCCCTTTGAAATGGAAGGTCCACCTGTAGCTTCAGTCACAATAGTCCATGCTATATCAGACGAAAGTATCACACAATACAAGTATTCATCCTATACAAAATGACAGATGACATTTGCTATTTAAAGTGTATACATAATTCAAACATAACCCATCTACTACCAACAGGCGCAACTCTATCTTTAGCATTAAAAGACATGCCATGGCTAATGATGTTATGAATTGCACTCATTCGAACCTCATCGCTATTGAGGCCACTGAGTCTCATTTTGTTATAGTATAGGCGATGGCTGTGCCGACTTTGAAGACTGTTTAAATAGCCGTAGAAAAATTGATTAGACGTTGAAAATGATGTTATTGAAAATATTGATTGTCATGAAAAGTTGTTTCATTTTTACCATTCTACGTTCTTTTTTCTTCCTTGAGGCCAAAGACCCTGTCACTGTAGATAGTTTGCTGTGTAACAGGGGAAATGAGACTCATTCTGAACAGGGTGCGCCTAGAAATAGGCGGAAACCATTCGAAGAAATGCAGTTGGGGAAACGATGACTTTTTGAAGACAATTGGTTTCTTTACATTATGTTATTTTAGGCCTGTTTCGATGTTACTGCCTGTATTAACAACCAATACACCAATTTTAAAATAAAACAAAAAACAATCGACTTGCGTGTTTGTATACCATACCAAATAATAGGTATTAAAGCAAAATAACTTTGCCAATCGTCATTTTCTGCATGGCATGACATATATCATACCGAAATTGCAAAGCTTAACTATAAAAAACAAGCATACACATTTTGATAAATACTGTAACTACGATAATACTTTTGAGTGTTCTACTTTAAGCCATCTAAATTACTACGACCACTGAGGATACAAAATAATGAAACTTTTACGACTGGAATAATTCTGTGATTTGAGCAAGGACGAACGCTAGTTTGAGCTGGTAATTGACTATTGTATGTGCACCGCATTCTGTTAGAAATAATTACATGTGATACATAAATCAGGGTCTAAACCAACCTTCATCAAGTCTTAACGGCCTTGGCGTGTAGTTGAATAACCTGAAGAGCTTGACGAACTCTTATCTGTGTAATGATAATTAAATACGAACAGTTCCTAACATCTAAACCATTTCTCAAACACCTGTTGTGGTCTCTAAACTTGGTTCTGTATTAGCAGATTGATACTGTCCTTGCCGCATGTATTAGCGTGAATGCAGCAAAGGGATATAGTGGGCGTAAATAGATCTTCCTTTTATTAAATCATGGCTTCTTGACATCCCTGTAGCATCACTATTGGCTTATGAGCTAATTGCAACAGTGCTGTTGACATTGATGGATATCTCATGTAACTATGCAGAACAAAACATTGCAATAACTGCAAATATAACACCCCAATAAAATTCACACACTTACTAGAAAACCTTGCTTCAAAATTTTTATACCTATAAATGGATCCTTTCACACTCGTTCAATTGTATATAAGAACCAATTTTACATTCTTTGGTAGGTATTTATCTTCAAATATATGATAAAATGTAGATTTCTTTTATTGTTGAAGAAAAAATTGGGGCGAAATATTCATTAACTTTAGCAAATATAGTATATTAAATGTTGAACATCACCCGTTACTAGTTGTACCATAATAGGTAAACTTCGTGTATTTATAACAAATGGCTATTTTTTTTTTATTAAAAAACGCGTTTTTCTTTGTCGTGTATAGTATGATGAACATTACAAAGCTGAAACTTGATTAATTTCCCTTGTCGCCTTTTTTGTCAGCTTACAGCACAAACAGGATTTCTGTCATTTTGAAGAGATGTACTTCACTCTCAATGGCGACCAAATCATTTCTAAGTGCACTTTCAGTGCATTTTAGCCTGTCATATGAGCAACAAAACTACTCAAACACAAGATTCCATACACTCACAAATTGCATGTCTGTAGCGTTGATTCATAGGTGCCGGTGAACTACAAATAGACCCTCTGGACAACGGTAAACAAGGTGGCACCTGTTTAAAAAATCATAAATGCTCAATAGAAACACCCCTATCCAGGGTTTCGTCCGCTGCTGTAGTAGAAACTACATAAATATCTCATTATTCATTCTAAAAGAAGAAGAAAAAAACACTGTTAAAAAGTTGAAAGAAAAATAACCCAATTTGGTCATTTTTTGTTTACAGAAAGTGTTCAAATTCTAGAATACAATTACGTTGTGGTTCACTATCGCTGTAATCACTCATGCTCGGTCCTGCCTCCGTCAGTTCGCTGTCCTCTTGGTGCTCGCTAAATAACCATCTATCATTCAGTGCTGGCGATTAACTTAATTTAGCAGACGTTTTCTGGCCAAATAACAATAACAAAGCTAATAACAGGGATTCAATGTCATTTTAAATCTCCGTTATGATACCGCCTGCTGTGTTTTACACGCTCTTTATGGCGAGACGGAGACTCAATTGCTTTTCTCAAAGTATTTAGTCTGTGAACCATCATTGACCGTTGCATCAGCTGTAGCTGTAGAAATTGGACGATATGTGAAAGGATTCTTAGAGGAGTACGTGACGTAAACGTGTCCAATGTACGGACTACTTCGATTGAGAACAGGATCTTGTTGGTATCGTGTCAATACCTATGCATATATCAGGTGTGATAAATAGCTGCATCATTGATGGATGGAAAGAGCAAGATCTATTTTTGCCAGCCGCAACTATCTAATTGAAATGTAAATTTTGAAAGTTATAAATTGTGCTTTCGTGGCCGTGGGTTCCATTTCAAATTGAGTCTGGTGCAGGTGCACTGGAGCAGGGTATTAGGAAAACTCCTCCCTATACTATGTGGGTGCATATTGCTCCGTGGCAACTATACTTGAAATGGATCAGTGTTTGTTACTAGTGGGGCGGGGGCGGAGGTGAATCATTGCACAACGACCATAGCATTGACGCTGTAAAGCTGTGTATGGGCCCCACGTCTGCACCCGCAAATTTGCTAAATTGTCACTTGTACTGCGGATGCGGGTACGTTTGAAATTCTTATGTGTTAGGCTGTGTGGGGGGGGGGTGCGCGCGTGCGTGTGTGTTTTTATCAATAAACAATGCTGCATTGCGTTAATAATTGAATTAATTATGTGTGGAGTTCATTCATGTGAACTTTACTAGGTTTGCAACTGTGGTGAAAATGTGTGATACTATAGGTTTCAACGGGATTAATTTCCTACAAACTATGCAAATTGAGTGTTTTATGGGAGTTGTCCTTCAATATATGTGGGTACGGGCTCAATTTTTCCTTAAATGTGGAGGTGGGCTTGAATACTCTGAATGCGCGTATGTGTGGGTGCAGATTTCACATTAAACATGCAGGGCCACTGTGTGAAATTTATCACTTGCGCAGGGCTCTAGTGCAAATGTAATGCTACGAGTAGAGAATATATCGTAACATTAAACAGTTAAATTGTAAAATCATGATTTCCATGATAAAAAATTACTATACTCATTCGTAGAAATTTATTTGCCATTGAATAACGCATGTGCACATGAAATCAATCTGAAGAATTGCTCGACTGTAAAGATCTCATAAATTTACACTTCTCTTAAAATACACCAGCTTTTAATTTCAACGATAATAACTTAGAACATGAACATAAGGTTTGACATCAATAGTGAATGCATATTTTCATATTCAAAAATACCCATAACATCTAACCAATGATCTTTTTATTTGAATCCTCGTTATCTTCAGCCAACTTGACTTCTTTAGCATATTCTTTTTTTATAGCACTGTCCTTTTCACATGTAATCTTTTCTGAGATTATTACTTTTTCATTGCCTTTTTCTTGGCGCTCCTCATCTCTAATTCTAATTTTTTCTTTTTCAGGAGAATCATCTTTTTCCTTTTCATCTTCAGATTGCCCATAACTCACGGCAGTGTCTTTTCCATGTGCTTTTACAGCTTTAAGCTTCTCATCTTCTGTAACCATATCTTTTTCCTTCTCCACTTTATCTGTCGATTCTGTAACCATATCTTTTTCCTTCTCCACTTTATCCATCGATTCTGTAACCATAGCTTTTTCCTTATCCGTTTCATCTTTCAAGGACTCCTTCGCTGTCACCAAGTGCTCTTCATCTTGAGACGGTTTTCCTTCTTTACCATGTACCACTTGTACACCCATTGCCGTTGAACCACCATCAGTGAGTTCCTGGGTCACCACCTCATCCTTGTCATCCAACTTCATCTGGTGCAGCTTCATCACGTCTTCCACCTGTTCCTCGGTCTTCTGCGATTCCTGTTGCTCACACTCCTTATCATCCCTGGGAGGACGGCACACGATCACTGGACATTTAGTATGATGAACAACATAGTCGCTCACTCCGCCCAGAATTGTCTTGCGCTGTTTTCCATCTCCCCGCGTTCCCATAATGATCATGTCTGCCATGTCTGCAGGACAGTTCCCATCGGCCTCGGCCAGGATCATCAACCCGACAGCCTCCCATCCGGACGGCTCAGGTTTGCGAGATTTGCTTGGAGACGCTGGTGGTTTACTGGGCACAGTAAGCAGTTTGACCTCCGTGTTTGACCATGCTTCCGGGTTGTCTACTTTCTGTTCTTCCACGAGGCGCGTGTATTTTTCAATCACCCCCTTGCCGTATGTCAGGTCACTAGAGTTCTCCACTGCATGCACAATCTTCACCTTTAAAGGAAAATTACCAATGAAAAAATAGTTAAGCATATGTTGTAAATGTGCTTGTACATGTTATGTAAAAGGTTTCAATATTAATGTTTGGTGATGTTAAACCAGCTCTTAGTGTTCGGGGATTTGAGAAATTAGTAATTTAAAATTTTTAATATCAAATTTTATATTTATTGCATTTTAACACTTCTCATTCAACAAATGTGAAAGTTTCACAATAATCGTATGGGTATTAACCATAATTTCTGAACACCTCCATTTAAGCCTTTACTTTACATATCATAAGGCTCAGAGCTGGGAAATCTGTACACATTTAGATAACATGATAATACTCAATTTGCTATTTTGGATACTCTCATACGATTTAAAACAATTAACGCAAGAACATCTGCATTAAAATACAGATGATGTGAACAAGTATTTTTACCTTTCCAACACTTAGAATTTTAAGTATACATTGGAATCGCTTATGTACCTCAAAGATATTCTCGTACAAATCCAAGGTGCGCACATATAAGATAGAGAAAATCATACTAACTTTGATTTAAATATATCATTTTGCTTTTTACAAAGTACAACAAATAGATTAGGCAAAAACTAAAAAGTATCATGAATGTCATTAATGATTGCAGAGTATAAATGTGCTTAGAGCATTGGGACTTTTCCTATTGATATTGCGTTAATGAAATTGGATTCACCATAGTTTACAATGTAATAAATATTGGAAGACTTTTCGCAGCGAGAGAAAAAATACTTTCTTTCACAAGAAACATTTTGCTATAATAACTAAAACAGAAATATATGCAAAAACTAAAAATTTACATAACTGTCACAAATGATTGCAGAGTATCAATACGCTTATGGTTTTGGGATTATTCTTTTTAATACTGTGCTTTTAAACCCATAATTTACAAATGTAATAAATATTGAAAACTTTTGGCGGTGAGATAGATAATAAAAATAGTTGATGTGAAAGAAAAGAAAATTTCCCAAAGAAATTCATGATTTTCAATTACACAAGTGCTCACCTTGCGGCCACCCCGATGCAGACTGTTGACGTAGTAGTCCCAGGCGTGCTGGGCATGCTCACTGCCGTCCACGGCCAGCACCACCGTGCCAGACGACGGCACGTGCGAACGGAAGTCTACGGGCGACGACTCCGATTTGGGTGGCGATTTGGGCACGCCACGGTTAACCGCACCTTCTTCAGTCTTCTCGTCTGCTTTTGAGCCTTCGTTTTCAGCGGATTTTCCCATTCCGTCCGTACGCTCAGGGGCGGCTGTTTTTAGAGCGGCTATTTTTAGAGCAGCTGCTATCGCGATGGACTCTTGGGCAGAGGGCACGCTAGGGTTAATAGCACCTTCTTCCTTCTTGTCGTCTGCTTTTGCGCCTTCGTTTTCAGCGGGTTTTTCTATTCCGTCCTTACTCTCACGGGCGGCTGCTAGTTTTAGAGCGGCTGCTATTGCGATTGACTCCTGGGCAACGGGCACGCTAGGGTTAATCGCACCTTCTTCCTTAGTCTCGTCTGCTTTTGTGGCTTCGTTTTCAGTTGATTTTTCCATTCCGTCCTTACTCGCACGAGCAGCTGCCTTTAGAGCTGCTGCTCTCTCTGCTATCGCGAGGGACTCTTGGGCAACTTTTTCAGCTTCTTCACGAGAAGGAATCTCTTCTCGGCCTATGATTACAAATTTCTCCTCTTCAGCTTGCTGGGCGACTGCGGAATCTTGTTTCTTCTCTTCGCTCATTGTTTTTTCTTCTCCCTAACTGAGTGCAAAATTAATTATGTATCTTTCTCTTGATGATATGGCTCGTAAATTCGCAGTACTCTGTCTGAAGATGGTGCATCCAGCAGTGAAAATGGTTAAACTGAAAACTGCTGATTCACGGTGAAACCATTTACTATATAGGACACACAAAAAACAGTATGTAGCTAGTACAGTTGATGCAGGTTGGCTTTATAGTATGCGATTAACCTGTGGCAAAAAAATCACACGGCATTGAACCGTGTTAAATCATAATGTCATATAAAGTGGACCAAGGTATATTTACAAAAAACATTCTCAGGCAAAGTGAAGAAATCACTCAGACTGAGATGTATTCCACCAAAGGGAATGTGTGTATGCTTGAAGATATGCACCACAGAAAGACAGGACTAACATAAAACCTAGTTCTGTACTAGGCCACACAGCTGGCTGTTTCAGGGTACACTCGCCTGTCTCTGTGACGAATGACGTGTGTCATCTTTCCAGGCTGCAGTTTGGTAGTTTAGTGGGCCATAACTCATACATTCATGCTCAATAACTGAGCCTTTTCTTACTTCTTTTTCTTTTACGACATCACGCGGGATATTAGACCTAAAATGGAGTCCAACGTGTGCCCCAATGGAAAACATAAGTTTTCTTTATTAAAAAAGAAAAATCAGAACAAAAGTTTGTGTTTTTGAATTTAGGTTAAGTGTTATGGGGCGATCATTAGTTAATTAGTTATCTATTTCTCAAGAATTGGGTAAGCATCAATAGTTCCCAAAAATATATGGTAACCCGCTAAAATCGATGGGCCACTGGTTGCCACCTACCCAGCCTTTCCCTTTAATGAGCCATGCTCATCTCCTATCACGCAGTAACACTCGGTAATGAACATTCGTGACTGTCAGACTGTGGCTTTACAATATATGAAGCCGCTGAGAGCTCTCTGATTAGAACAATTCATAACCAGTTTAAGCTTGCCTAATAGCAAACGAAGGTGATTAGCTGGCAGGACACTGACACACTGTCTCAACGCAATCAGCGCAGTTTATACTATATAAGCAGTGTGCGCCAGCAGGACTAATGCCTCGATTGATTGCCTGCTGGACTACAATAGACCTGGGGCCGGCAGCAGCAGCATACAGGCGGCTTGCTGATCAAAGCGAGGCTGTGGGTGTTGGTACACGGACCACGTGCACTCACAATAAACACCAGTAGGCGGCTGCATATGGGGGGACGCTGGACAACTTGTCAAGGATGTGAGCCAGCTTACAATATTAGCCACATTCTATCCCGCATGAAATTGAATCTGAGGTTTAGAAAAATATATACTTGAATATCCCTCGATTGGGGCAGGGTGGGGGATGGGTATGGACGATCCATGGGCAGGTTGAAAATAGCACCCAGCAATATAGCCACAATATACCAATGTCTGAGAAAATTGTGACATATACTCAAATGTGAAAAAGACATCCAGAAATATACGAGTAATATGTAAAAATACACCCAGTTTTGAGGCAGGTCCGTACTCACCGTTATAATATGACACCCATATATATCCCGTAATATTGGACTCTTATGTATTTACAACACTCACGATCCTCAGGACAGTGTCTTTACTAGAGGGCCACTAGACCGTATACTAGTAAATGTACATTCCGGGGGCGGGGGGGGGCGCTCTTCTATATATTCTCCCCCGAACGACCCACCTTTTTCACTCTCCCTGGCAGCTATGATTACCAACTTTTCACTGTCCAGCAGCTATGAAATGGCATTTTGTGATGGCCAGCAGCTATGAAAACTCTATTTTAAGACACCAGCTTGAAGTTCCTCTCTTCCAATCCCAGGCTTCCCATTTGCCATGTTCCCCTTCTAATTTCAACTTGTAGTTAGGGGAGTGTAGATCAATGGTAGCTATGAAATACCTAATTTTTGTCATATGCAGCTGTGAAATAGTTTCTGATGAAAGTTATATACGAAATTGTGCATAGAAAACTTTCGGGGGGGGGGAGATCCCTGTCTGGTATCAAGGGAAGTGCCCCACCCCCACCCCCACCCCCGGAATGTACATGTATATGTATTACCAGCGTGACCCGTGATGAGACTTCTGCACCACACTGCAGCGTGGCAGTGGAGGGAAATTCCCAACGCCCAAACCCATTTGATCCGTTATTGCTTCTCATGTTTTATTTATTACACATGAATGAATGAGTGCATATCAAAATGAGTCTGTAGACATTGAACACATTTATAAAGCGGCCACTATTGGCATCACTGTAGGGTGTCCACGTTAGCCGGATTCCACTTTAAGATTATTAGCTGTAGCAGGTGAGGCTTCCATAAACCAACACCCGATGGCGTTTAGACAGTAACGGTAATGCTCTTTGGTTTAGGTGAGTGATGCAATGTTCTGAATCAGTGTACGAAGATGCCACTCATGGCACACAGTTACTTAGCTTACAGTGTCTAGAAAACAATGCCTATTGTAGTAGATGTTTGAAAATGTAAGTGACAAGCATGGACAAATCTGCAATATAACATTATCACTGTACACCATCGGTATCACTTGTTGAATTATTACAAGGATAAGCCAATAATATGAGATGAAATCGCAGCCGAGCAGTAAAGCGTTGACTATGGATCCCCCGGTCGTCATAAGCTAGAGCTTTATGAGCGGGGAGTGCACCCCAGTGTTCCACGGTGTGCACTGTTGCGCCCACTCTGGCATTGAAGGCATCTGATAAAACAGGCAAATGGCACACTCTGGATTGGGATTAGATGTGGTTGTTGCTGAGACACGCGTCAAATGCGGCCGACGTAGTTTGTGTAACACGTGACGTATGAAACGAAGATGTCAAAATGACGTCTGGTACCTGATGAATAGAAGGTGGTTATGGCTTGAAAGCTCTGTCACTGTATTTACAAATGACATGTTCTTTTAATGAGACCTCCCGCATAAGAATGCCAACTTAAATATCGTGTAAATACGGAGTAAATACTGTTGACTACAGGCAGTTTCAAATGTATTATATATAGGCATGTTATGCATTGCATATGCGCATAATGATACAAATATTGAAACATTCTATAGAAATCTACGGAAACACACGAGCCCCATACGATATCTGCTTGGGACCATTGACTTAGGTGGGATGAATGACAGTATTGCATTGTGTTGCATTTCTCCTATATTCTGTCAACAGCGGGCCAAGTGCTGTTTGGTGATTATCGTATATAAAGTCATATATGTACGGACGGTTCAAGTATTTTTTATATTTACCCTATCACCAATTAATACAACCTGTGTGTACCCACGTGTTAACGGAAAGTTAAATAACTATGAGCGTACTCCAGTATGCACGACCACTAATATCGACCACTAATATCTATATTCATGTTGTAAATAAACTAATTGGTCCTATTGTGATAGATTACACCTTCTTCCCCGGAGAAAACACCCAGAAATTGGAGTCAATTTTCACTCGTAAATCAAGAGGTTGCCCGGTGTACTGGTAGAGTACTGCGCAATGAGGTTGAGATTATTGCAGATTCTCCTAAGTAAATGTGCCTGTCTTAATACAGGTGCCAATAATTTCCCACGGAGCTTGCAGCAATGTCAGTGACCTTGGGATCAGGCCGTAATAAAGCCAATATTTGGCGGCGGCTGTAGTAAATGAATTACAGAAGGCATCCAAGCATCGCAAAGAATTGTGGGTAAAATATCCATCCAATACGGGGAATGAAGACTTCGTTAATATCAATTAACATACATAGATCACCACCCTAGTTTGCCCTCTGTATGTTGCAATATGTTTGTATCATATCATCTGTCCCTATATTCACCCCAAACGATGTGGAAGCTTATTCACAAAGTCTACACAATTTATAACCCACCTGCTGAAGCTCACAAACAATAAATTAAAGTGATTAGACCCACCGAATATACTGGCGAGGAAAACATTTACGATGTAGTTGAAAGTGGAAGGCTAATTTGTTAAAATTCCAGGCCTTGGTTCCGTGTTCTCCATTGCAGTAAGCATGTTAAACACCATATAATTGTGTTAGCAAATGAGAGGAAGAGGAAAATTTCAGAAAGGAAGTGTACGTGGTGATTTAAAATACTTATATGTCTTAAATTAAGTTTCAAAACGCCATTTTAGCAGATAATTACCGTTTGGTCACGGTTCCCATGGATGCTTGGACAGTCATTGAAATGTATGTTGGTGCAAGAGCATTGTAAAGTCATTAACGTTTGTAAGCAGCCATTGAAACTGAAATGTACCGATCCCTACAGTATCTGTGTTGTACTGTTGCAGGTGCATGATGACGTCACGATGACCACTTGAAGCACCATGCCGCCGGCTCTTACGCTCCTCGCTCTTTACGGTAAGTTCAGGCTCTGGCTTTGCCAATGCAGTTTTTCTTTTGATCATATTTTTCTGCCACGTGTTTTTTCTCTTTGTCAGGAAGGATGCTTCTATGACACATAAATGAGGGAAGGATGTTCAAAAATAAATAAATCACAAATAGTAATCATATCAGGTGATCAAAACTAGTATCAATCATTATTCAAACAAACCATATTTTGCATTATACTTTTTATGAGGCAGCGTAGCGTAACAGAACACAAAGACACACGCTCAACTGCGGAAACGTTGACAATCCAGAACCGAATGTTACATGTACATGACATGCGCGCCGTGTAAGATACAAGTACACACAGATACAGTATCAGAGTGCGGAGAGACACTGGCGGCCAATTGCCAGTGACTAAGATCGATGCCCCAATTGATGGACGGGCGGTGGAGGCATAAGAGAGCGGTCAATCAGTGACACGCCTCAAGGAGATCCAGACGGAGATCCATGGCGGGGCCGGGGTCCCAAGGTTACCGTGTGCTCCAGTTTTTCTCCCAGCTTTTTAAAGGTCTATTTTTGCTGTGTTTTTAAAGATTTTTTAAAAAGTATTTGTAATCCTTTTTAGTATTTAGCACATCCTGTATTTAGATACTGTATTTGGACAAGAGTATGCTATGATATATATGATGAGCGCATGAGATAGCTTGTGTGAGGGAGACTCTTAAACAGAACCATCTATACAGAGATGTAAGCAGAACTAAATGGCCGATAAAGTAACATTGATGTTATACAACCGTGCAGATATACTAATGACCTGTGAGATAAAGATATGCCCAGTATTAAGGCAACTCAAAGTGTAACCCTATCCGCTCAGACGCTTTGGAACTCGGCAGACAAGAATGTAGTGGCGTGAACTAAAGGTGTAACCCGACCCCATCAGCATCAAGTCCACGTGTGCAAGATATGGCATTGAAACACGGGATAAGACAATAAGATGGATGGAGCGATCGCCCCATCAGACTTATCTACATCTCCCAACTGGCGATTGACATCGTAACCGTATCCAATGATGCATGCAGTACTGAGCAACCGCGAGAGTGTAAGATTTACGTGTGTTGGTTGTTATGTGCCCTTGTGGCACAGTGGTTCTTGCGCACATTATTGAAACCCACAAATCGTATAATCTGAGTTTACTAAATAAATTCTTCGTGGTGTTCCATTTTTCACGGGGCTAGGTTTTACTCTTGGGATGTTTGAGTATCTTCATTAAACTTAACTAGGCCACATAGAATCCACTGTATCCACAGTTTCTAACATTCAGGCTCAGCGGAATTGCCTATACTTTATTGACAGAAAGCTGTAGTTCGAAGCTCCCATTTTTGTGAAAATCGTCTCTTCCAAATAGCAGATCATATACAATTTGTTTTACTTTGCGTGTACTTGATATTTTATTCCCATGTGTCCGACCAATTGATTTAATTAACAAAAAAGTAAATCATATCATAGTATTATTCATTTAAGATGTCATTCTTATCATACAACTACTAGTTGATCTGACACTGGCCTAATTACTTTTTAGTATATCGTGTCTTCCACATACAGCAATTTACAGGGTGTTGCGAAAATATATACATTAAAAAACGCAGTCAGATAATCGTTTGTAGCACGGATGACGATAATCTTGATTCCAGATTCCAAAAACTCAAGTGATGAATTGCTCAGCACAAATCGCCCCAGCAAGCTTTCCCAATGTGATTCATTATTTTTGCCTTGCTATTGTAGACTAAATGGTAGAGATAGATCAACGTGTGCTCAAACTTGTAAATCTAATACTTTTGGTATGATAGTAGGAAACTATGGTGTATTCATTGGTGTGCAAACTGGTTCATAATGTACAGTGTATACATGTACGCAGATGGTTACTATACTGGCAGTTACAAAAATTCTGACAATCTCCCAAAATTATTCAGTGCTCTTGTAAATAATCACCACACCCATCTCACGTTGATATGTCGTTGTTGTTTTGCTTGTGTTATCTTTTTATGGTCAGAAATTGCGTTCAGCAGATTGAGAATGAAGTTTACTAGTACTCAACATTTGCTAACAAGCAATCTTCTGCTAATGAGGTCTAAATCACGTACTCGACCTAAAAATGTTAAAATAAAAATACGGGTAAATACGAAGGTTGCTTCTTATGAACTATATAGCTATGTTTATTGTGAATTATACAGCTAAACCTCTTACTTTGACAAATAAAACACTGTAGACACACAACACATCTTTCGCTACGATAAGCACAGAATGTGAGTCTACAATTACATGTCATAGGTAATGGCGTTTGACAGCACAACAAATTTGCTGCCGCTGCTAAAGTGGCTTTGTCTGACGTGAGCACTTGATATGAAAACTGTGGCTATAAGCACAAAATACTCACTTACTGTTGCGTACCTTCAGCTCAGGAGTAAACATGACACGTGTTTCGCCTGCATGAGGCATGTATCCATCTAAGGACAACCTGCCGTGTTAACTAATAGACCGATTTTATTGAAACTTTACACAATCACTAGGCATGTTGCGATATTGACGGGATTTTATTCTGGAACATGTCAATCAAAGGGCTTCATTCACAAAGCATTTTTAGGTCCATTTATTAGCATTTTCTCTGTCATGTTAATACTGTTTGATACCCGACCATCAAATTTGACCCAATCCTTACATCCAAAGTACAGCCAGCCACTCCATTGAACCGTAATGGTACGAATGGTGGGTCAGACCGCCATCCACGGTAGATCGTGTAACTTATATTTTTTGCTGACTGTCCGGAAGAACTTGCGCACCCAGATCATGAAATGAGGGAGTGGGATCGCACGTTGTTCACTGGAGGCTCGTGCGTGGTGATTATTGACGTCATACTTGTGGCCATGGCTTCTGTAGCAGGCGAAAGCCTATGTTTTGAAATGTAAGATCACCCAGAGGGGAAAACACATTTCAATAGTATTCTTCTACATATATTATAAGTCGATTCTGAATTAGTGAGTGCCCGTCGAATTAAAGCAACTATTTAAGTTTGTACGGAGGACGCTATGCTCGCGGACCAGTGTCATGTAGTTTATATTCTTATTGAACGAGGTCTAGTGGCTATTTCTGCGATCGTTCTTTTAAACATCTATCATTTTCAAAAGTAGCAACTTGTTTACCAAAACGTCACCATTTAAAAAAAAGAAACATTTGATTGAACTTGGACGGAAGAAACGGAATAAATAGCCATACATAATTATACTCATGCAACATATAATATCAAGACAGAAATGGATATAGCATAGCTACAAACCATCAAGTAACAAAATAGAAGAAGAAAAACTATGGAGCAACTATAAATACACACAAAAACCACATTATAGTGCCGTAAACGGGTTATAACGTTCTTGCTGGCGATGGTCCGATATTATCTAATAAACGCTGTTACCGCCAGGCAGAAGTTTCCCGTCCAGACGCCCAGCTGCCCCGCCTGCGTTAGAAACCGTCTGCTCGCTCGGCACTTCAGCTGTCTGTAAAGGTGCTAATAGGATAATCCGGTTTGGCAAAGCTCGTTACGCTGTGCACACGTTCTTTCACTGGGCGAGGTGGGATGATGACACCCGCCGCTACCCCCATAGTGCAACAATAATGGGCGCAAGTTCACAGTAATCGGATACTTTTACCATGTTGTCATCGCACTGGTGCGCTTCAAAATGGTTGCATGCATCACTTTTGTTTCACTAATGTGATGGTTTATAATTTATAGACCAAGCATGAATGAAATATGGCATTCGACATACACTCGGTACGGTTATAGATGGTATATACAAAAGTATATTCAAAACACATATTATGTAAGGTTAATCTTGATCTCTAATGATCGTACAAAACTGTGCAATACTTCAGAACAACAAGCTACCCTGCATGAGTTGCATTTTGAAAAAAATATATATTAAAATAATGATGGGGGTGGGTTGCATCATACGTGAACGCGAAGGTTAAAGGTTCCGAATCAAATTTGAAAAATAATTTGGTGCTATGACACAGTAGATATCACATGATGGGCAAGCTGATTTAATGTACAGTAAAGTGTGCACCGGGAGGTATGGCGTGTGTGGGTCAGTGCTGATGGGAGTCTACCAACTGTGGAGCTGTCACATCGCGCAGTGGCAGCTGACTATAACCCATGCTGCCATAAGTCTACATTTGTGTATATATAGAATTACACGGGAGCTCATTTAGAGAGCTCCTGCACCTTCCTATTGAGTATGCGAGTCTTCACGTTAAAAAATCGCTAACATTCCTGAGAAATTCCTACCAATTGAATGGACTATTTGATCAAACGGCGAGGCCAAGGATGGAAATCCTATAAACACGCACGGTCTAATGCAGAATGTGTATAATCCTTGCTTCACCCCTGTACATATAGGAAAACATTTGAAATTAATCATCATGAACCCTTATTAAATTGATAACAATACATCGTGCGGACAGGATGTGCCTGACTCAGACTTGTATTTTTTTATCAACCTTCACTAAATCTTCACCGCTGTGCAGTTTTAGAATGTCTACAAACATTCATAAACGTAGTTCAATAGACATAGGTACATCTGGCATACTTCGAGATGTATACCATGAAAAAATAGTTATTTTAAGTTTTAAACATGATTAAAAGCAATTAATTGAAAATTCCTCTATTTGGTGGCCATTTTGGACGCCATCTTGAATTTTGAAAATCCTGACAGACTGCCGCAAGTTCACCCTCACGGTTTTTGAAGTCCTAATCATTATACATAAACAAATGAAGGGTGATTCTCCGGACCTAAAATGCACATAGAAACTTGCCACCTGTCGTTCTATGTCTGGCAAACCAGTACCCCACCACCACAAAAAACAAAACAAAAAAACAGTAGTACACCACGACTATAATACCCAGTACTATAGAGCACCTGCGTGTTTCAGGCTGGCTGCTGCTGCCGCTGCCGGGGGCGCGGGCACAGACCGAGGCCGCCGTGCCGGACGAGCAGCGCCTGTACACGGCGCTCATGGACACGTACGAGGCGTCCGTGCGGCCCGTCATGAACGCCTCGCGCGTCATCAGCATCAACTTCCGCCTCACGCTCAACCAGATCGTCGACCTGGTGAGGAAGCGTGGTGATCACGCGACCAGTCACGTGACTCACTCGCTCGCTCTCTCACTCACGCACCCATCCACGTCCAGTCTGTCCGCCCAATCAATCAATCAATCGTTCGATCGATCGATCAATCAATTGATCAATCAATCGATAAAACAAACAAACAAACAAACGACCAAACTATCCTTCAATGAATCAACGCTTGTTAACTGATATAAGTTATCTTTGAATAATCAGTATTGTTGGTAGTGACTGGGTTTTTTTCCATATTTTGTGCACATTCTTGATCCTTGCTACATGTGCACAGCTACATTATGATAATCAAGCTTGTGTGTTTGTATGTTTTATTCTTACACTTGTGTGTATATACTCATGCAGCCCCCACTGTGCATTTCCTATGTTGATTATTGAGTATTATTTCTTCAATTGTCTTAGCTAGATTATTTTCTGTGTGTCTGTATTACTCATGTTGTCCTATTTAATCATAGAGTCTCCATATTCTGATTCATTCTGTTGTCTAATAGTTTTCAAACTTATGATACAGCCGCTGTCTTTCCAGGTGCATAGAAAGTGGTGTTCATTCATATTTCACAATTGGGTACATATATACCAGCTAGGTTACTGGGATGAAAAAAAATAACAGGCATCACCTATCATACTTGACACATTTACCAACACGCAATGGCTCAACGCAGTACTCAATTCCATAGGACAACATAACAAACAATCCTCTGGTCCTGTTAATATGAAAATGCCAAAGCAATCAGCTTGTATTGCTGTAGCGAGCGCAGTTTGTAAACGGCATAATAAGGAACACGTGGTGCTGTCAGAACGTGTTACAACTCTGTACGCATCATCTGCGTCTGCGCAGCTTCCAAACAAATGGCCAATACAGTGCAACTATCTAGTGTAGAAAAAGTAGGGCCTTGGCCACAAACTAGATATTTATAATAAAGAATAAATAGATGCTGAAATAAGTGAATGCAATTAAAGCCAGTTTATAACAATTTCAAGCCAATATAAGAGGGCGCCTTACAAATCTGTTCAAGGAATAAAAGGGGTGTTAAAATCTGCAGAGCTTCCCAGCAAATGGTTAATATAATACATTGCAACCTAATGTACAACGACATAACACTAAAGTGTGCTGTTAGTAGATGGCTAGCTCCCATCATTATCTACATAGGGCTATTGGAGTTGGCGACCACAATGAAATTCTCTAGTCCATGCTATCCTCACCTGAGTGCATTGTTTTTCACAAGCAATTTTGGGTATGCTTCCAATGTGTTATAAGCCCTCTATTGCGTGGTACCTATATAGTGACTGAGATTTTATTGGGCATTATATGACACAATGGAAACCCACGTGTTTTACCTCGGCAGATTTAAATACCCCTTTTATTCCTTGGACAGATTGGTAAGACGCCCTCTTAAATTTGTCTGAAATTGTAAGAAACTGACTTTAATTGCATTCACGTATTTCAGTATCTATTTATTCTTTAACATAAATATCTAGTTCGAGACCATATTTTGAAGACTCTGCTTGTCTTCTCTAAACAAAAATCCCCTTTTTTGTTTAAAAAAAGCATACAACCATATAGTTATTTTTTAATGTTAAGGGAACGGTCATAAATAGCGATACGGAGGGGGGTCCATTTTTTGGGGCTCGAAAGAAAACGTTAACCGATCCCCCCATCAACATTTTAAAAAGGCTTAAGCAAAGGTCTTCTACATAGTCATTGCATTTCTGGACATTTACTAAAAGAAAATATTTGAAAAAAAAAATACTGTAGCGTAATGAAAAAGCTCAGCGACCCCCACTAGCCAAAAAAATAGAAGCATAAAAGTTGGACAACCCCCCCCCAACCTTTTTGGACGACCCCCCCCTGGTATCATTATTTATGATCGTTTCTAAGACATCCATGAGCTTTTTCTATTATACAATCACTAGTGTAATATGAGAAAATAATGTTCAATTAATGCCGTCCGTTGTATATTTGCAGGAAGAGCGGACTCAGGTGCTGACCACTAACGTCTTCATTGACCAGGTGAGAGCCGCGTTATCTAGTCAAATTTTCCAACACAATGCAAACAAATATTCTGATTACTATCACATTTTTAAATGTGTCTGCAGTGCATCATTCAATAGATATGTTTTTTGGTAGATTTCTGTGTATCTAAGCCTTCTAAGTCGTCCATTCTTATCTATTTTCGGCTCATTATTCAAAAAGCACAATTTATTGGTTGGGGGAGGGGGGGGGGGGATAAAAAACGAATGTGGGTGTTGAAGATTCAAATTATGTACAGTTTAACAGAGATTCGCGTAGACCAATGATGAGGATCAAACCTGTGGTAATTCTTGGTGTTCCTCCTTCGTAATGGATTCGTTCGGGAACGCCAGCTATCTACACCCCTAGATCTGTTGGCTACCGTTTTTGCACACAATAGCAAGTGTGTACCAGGCTAGATTGTCACTTTTATTGCGGATGTAGGTGCGGATTGGAAATCTTTAAGCGAGTGTGAGTTTTGACTGTCAGAAACTTTTTATCACTGTGTCTTTGTGGGCTAAAACTGATTAACAGAACACCCCCCCCCCCCCGCCCTCTGAAAAACAAAACAAAAAACAACAACTGCATGGTCTACCTATTACAATTTTCTATTATCTTTTCAATCTTTACAAAGATTATATTCATATACATGTACATCTCATTTCTCAAAGTCGTGCTAAATGTATATCATTTTTTTAATACTGCCACAGAGATGTAATTGGATTCATAGTCACAGTTCATCTGAATGTTCTTCACAGTTTCTTTGCAATTCACACAAGATCCTTGGCCACTGTTTCCTTTGAAGAATTCCTTGTACCCTCACATACATTTTGGGTCCAGCTCATGTGAATGTCACTAGCCCTGTGACATGGTTGAAATATGTTATAACTAGATAAACTAATCTACTATGTGTTTCAACATGACAGTAAATATTCTTACAAAATATGCGTAATTTGTGCAGTAGTACAGGCTTTGGTGCGGATTGTTCTTCAATATCTGTAGGTGCGAGAGTGGGCTCCATTTTTGTTAAATAATCTGGTGCATATTTGGATGCGGGCTTAACTTGAATACTTAAAATGCGCATATGTCAGTTTCACAAAAACACACGGGGCGGGTGCGGGTGAAAACTTAGCACCCGTGCAGAGCTCTGACCCGGTGAGTATAAACTAGAGTTCTGATTTAGCGATTTCAAGGGTTCTCTGCCTTCATATTCAAGGTGCATTGGACTACTAAGTTTCTCCCATGGCCTACAATTCCCAGCATAAGAGACACCCAGGCCTAATGAACACACAATCAGTCAGCCGTCGGCTAAACGGATTAGGGAGTTTGACCCGCGCTCTCATGGACACCCTCTGTCCAAGGCCTCCTGGCCCGTACGTATAGTTGCACGTGCTTTATACTGTATGAATACTTTAAAACGCCATGACCACTGTATTTGCTTTTACTTTGCACTATCCGCACTTTTTAGGTCGATATACTGCTACAACATCATGAGGTTGAACGAGCATAATTATTCGGAAATTTAATGTCCATGCTTAGCAGCCTGTGTTTAAAAGGCACCATGGGCCCCAGCCACTCTGTACGAGAGCCATATTTTGTTTAGTATTTCTATATGTAATATTTCATTTCTTTCTATCTTTTTAAACATTGGTTCTTCTATACTTGTCCTGTAAATGTGGTTCTTCTGTACTTGAAATCGATGCTCCCTAGAGTCATATTTGAAAAAGCAAGATTCATGAAAATTGAATTCTCATTATATCATGACATTTTTACATCACAAATATCAGAATGAATAATAAATACAGTCATACAAAATATAATTCACACAAATGAATATAAAATAAAGCTCGAACTCTCGTAGTGAGTGGGCCCCAAGCATGATGTAAAGGTAAGGGTATCAAAGCCCTGCGTGGGTGATAAGTTTGCATTTACACCCATGCGTTTAATGTGAGACCTGTGCCCTCACCCACACCCGCAAATATAAACTATTGGAGCCGGCATGCAAGCCCGCACCCGCACATTTAAAAAAAATAGCCCGCAACCACATCCGCTTTGGGAAATCATGGTGGCCATTTTGAAAAATGGCCATCATAGGCATAAAGCTAGTCCCTGTGTAAGTTTATCACATGGGATCATTTACCAGAGACAATGCACTACAAAAAATGATAGGGCAAGCAGTCCCCAATTCGGTACCTGCACTGATGTTTGCCATAGATGGCTCATGGAATAACCCCGCAGAGATGCTCATGTGCACATGGATAATTCAACATTAGATCATAATCCACGAAGTCGTTGACAATGAGGAAGTAATTGACAAGCCTATGTATATATGTCATTAATCCAGATATAACACTGATGAAATTCACTTCAATCCACTCAGGGTGCACGAACAGACTGACGTTGGTTCTCGCGAGGTCATCTCTTAGTATTGACAGCCTTTTATAGAGACCCGGATAGCCTTCTGCAATCCTCGATTCATTCTGTAAACTGTTGCGAACACTTTCTATGGCAGTTGAGCGCTTTAGAAATGACTGGTTGATAGTGGGCATTTTGTTTATCAGTGGAGCGAGACTGGTCAGCAGACAGTCCAACAGGTCAACATATTCACGAAAAGAAGAACTATCCCTGATATGGTTTGCAGTGAGCTTCAGTGAAGAAATGTAATACGCCCTCTGAATCTGTCTCTGGCAGGTCTTCATCTCTCGGAATCTAGCAGCCCAGCCATGCACCACATCAGGGGCTTCTTCCGAGGAGGCAGCTATTTCGCAAACGGCGGAGTGGAGGCCCATGATGTTGTCCATGACGGCCGTCAAGTCGTTCTGGGAGCTCGGGCAGGGTGCGGCCGTCTGCTGCCAGCATTTCACCAACTCTGGCAACCGTTTACAGAGACCTGGGAGCAGTAGGTGGCTACCGGTAAAGGGCGGACTGGTGGCGTAGAAGACGGTCAAACAATTTGTTCCACTCACCAAGACGTTGTTTGGATGACACGGTGACAAGCCATTGTTCCAGTTTGAAGCCAGATACTTCCCTAGACTCATTATTCTCACTGACGTTTGTATGGGATCTTCTATCTCCTTTCCTTTACACTCAGTGATATTAAATGTAATATTGAAAGCAGAAGTTTGCATATATATCTCATTTTCTCAATTCATTAGCTGAACGCTATTAACGTAGCTTTCACAGTGTAATTTTGAATATTGAACGTAATAATAACATCCTTGTAATTGCGCACAGAAATTATTTTGGACCACTTTATAAACATGGCCGGTTGGATCATCCAATGGCTTGTTGGTTCGGCAGGTGCTGTAGCCAGCAACTGTGGCGAAATTTAATACCAAGTCACCCAATGCAGCCCGGTTATATAACATATACGAGCTGTGGTCAAAGTGCTTGTCATATATGGGCACGTACAAATACACGTATGGACACTTGTGGTAGTCTCATTATCTCTATTCCCCAGTGGAAGCGTGGCATATGTAATCCACAAACATCTCTCTCTGTCGAATGCCAATCCAACAGTCATCCTGGATGTGGGGGTATACCATTTGCAATCTGGCCTTGCACACCTTTAGCCACACTATGGCCTTGCAGATTGAATTGAATGTGATGCCCATTGAGTCTGCGAATTCAAAATAGCAGCGGAAATAATCTTCACATAGATCAGCCTCGCTTTCGTGGTGAGCCCTGGTAGAATCCACATTCTGGCTTGAAGATACGACCTGTGCAGTCAGCCATGTACACAGGGCTAACAACAATAGATCTAAATATGTCATTTTAGTGACCACTCTCGCCAGACGAGTAGTTGCTGGACTAGCTGGTGCTGCAGCACAGGTGATTAATATGATGCTGATTTTAAACTTTTAAACTGTGCTTGTCTTATAGACGTAACGCTGCTGTATAATGTCCCCGTGGTGACACAACCGAGTGGTGATGTGTTTTTTTATTCCTCCCAAACAAAACAGTTACTGGCTTTCAATGAAAAGCGGCAGGCTGATGTTTTATCTTGGCGGTATATAGTGACTTCTTCTGCAGTGATTGGTTCCTTTAAATAGATGAGAAGAAAAATGTTGACTTTATAGTAATTTTATTATCATTACACATTTAGTTCACACCATAGACATGTATTTTAATGGCTTGAGGGCACAATCAGTTTATAACAAATTAAACAATAAATAAAACTGATATTGTTATTAGCCTTATTATGATGAATGCGGTATAACCATATTCTTCATCTGATGTATTCCATGTTAATTTGAAAATCAGTAGACCGCAAATCTGTGACATGAATTTCGTCAGAACATACATATATCACAGTAAAAAATATGTCCACAGACGGGATAAGTATAGGCCTTTATGACCTATCCTCATCCCATATTCACATTATATCATTCTACATACACATGCAATAACAATCTTAATAAACAATATTTATATTTTTCTAGATCTAAATGAATTCATTCTGTATATATAACTAACGTTGGCTATCTACACCCCTTGATCTGTTGGATGTGGGTGTGGGTGCGGATTGGAAATCTTTGTGGGTGCGGGTTTTGACTGTCAGAAACTATTTTATCACTGTGTCTTTGCTGGCTAAAACTCATTAACAGAAACCCTCCTAAAAAGAAAAACAAAACAATAACAACCGCATGGTCTACATATTACTTTTTTTTTCTTTTCAAGCTTTGTACAGATTATATTCATATGCATGTACATCTCATTTCTTAAAGTCGTGCTAGATGTATATCATTTCATTAATATTGTCACAGAGATGTGATTGGCTTCATAGTCACAGTTTATCTGAATGTTCTTTACAATTTCTTTGCAATTCACACAAGATTCTTGGCCACTGTTTCCTTTGCAGAATTTCTTGTACCCTCACATACATTTTGGGTCCAGCTCATGTGAATGTCACTAGCCCTGTGACGCGGTTGAAATATGTTATAAACTAATCTACTATGTGTTTCAACATGACAGTAAATATTCTTACAAAATATGCTTAATTTGTGCAGGCTTTTGTGTGAATTGTTCTTCAATATCTGTAGGTGCGAGAGTGGGCTCCATTTTTGTTAAATGATCTGGTACGTGTTTTGGTGCAGGCTTTACTTGAATACTAAAAATGCACATATGTCGGTTTCACAAAAACATGCGTTGCGGGTGTGGCTGCAAACTTAGCACCCACGCAGGGCTCTAAGCCTGATGAGTATAATCTAGAATTCTGATATAGCGATTTCAAGGGTTCTCTACCTTCATATTCAAGGTGCATTGTACTACTAAGTTTCCCCCATGGCCTACAATTCCCAGCATAAGAGACACCCAGGCCTAATGAACACACAATCAGTCAGCCCTCGGCTAAACGGATTAGGGAGTTTGACCCGCGCTCTCATGGACACCCTCTGTCCAAGGCCTCCTGGCCCGTACGTATAGTTGCACGTGCTTTATACTGTATGAATACTTTAAAACAGCATGACTACTGTATTTGCTTTTACTTTGCACTATCCGCACTTTTTAGGTCGATATACTGCTACAACATCATGAGGTTGAACAAGAATAATTATTCGGAAATTAAATGTCCATGCTTAGCAGCCTGTGTTTAAAAGGCACCATGGGCCCCAGCCACTCTGTACGAGAGCCACATTTTGTTTACTATTTCTATATGTAATATTTCATTTCTTTCTTTTTTTTAAACATTGGTTCTTCTGTACTTGTCCTGTAAATGTGGTTCTTCTGTACTTGAATTCTATGCTCCCCTAGAGTCATATTTGGAAAAGCAAGATTCATGAAAATTGAATTCTCATTATATCATAACATTTTCACATCACAAATATCAGAATAACTAATAAAATTTAGTCATACAAAAATATGATTCACACAAAATGAATATAAAATAAAAGCTCGAACTCTCGTAGAGAGTGGGCCCCAGCATAATGTAAAGGTAAGGGTATCAAAGCCCTGCTTGGGTGATAAGTTTGCATTTAGACCCACGCGTTTAATGTGAGACCTGTGCCCTCACCCACACCCGCAAATATAAACTATTGGAGCCGGCATGCAAGCCCACACCCGCACATTTAAAAAAAAAATAGCCCGCAACCACATCCGCTTTTGGGAAATCATGGCGGCCATTTTGAAAAATAGCCATCATAGACATAAAGCTAGTCCCTGTGTAAGTTCATCACATGGAATCATTTACCAGAGACAATGCACTACAAAAATGATAGGGGCAAGCAGTCCCCCATTCGGTACCTGCACTGATGTTTGCCATAGATGGCTTATGGAACAACCCCCGCAGAGATGCTCATGTGCACATGGATAATTCAACATTGGATCATAATCCACTAAAGTCGTTGACGATGAGGAAGTAATTGACAAGCCTATGGATATATGTTATTAATCCGGATATAACACTGATGAAATTCGGTTCAATCCACTCAGGGTGCACGAACAGACTGACGTTGGTTCTCGAGGTCATCTCTTAGTATTGTCAGCCTTTATGAGGAAGCCTTCTGCAATCCTCGATTCAATCAAGCCTAAACTGTTGCGAAACACTTTCTATGTCCATTTTACGCTTTACAAATGAGTGGTTGATAGTGGGCATTTTGTTAATCAGTGAGCGAGACTGGTCAGCAGACAGTCCAACAGGTCAACATATTCACGAAAAGTAGAACTATCCCTGATATGGTTCGCAGTGAGCTTCAGTGAAGAAATGTACAAAATGTAATACGCCCTCTGAATCTGTCTCTGGCAGATCTTCATCTTTCGGAATCTGCTGCCAGCCATGCACCACATCGGGCGCCTCCTCCGATGAGGCAGCTATTTCGCAAACAGCGGAGTGTATACCCACAATGTTGTCCACGACGGCCGTCAAGTCGTGGGAGCTCGGGCAGGGTGCTGCCGTCTGCTGCCAACATTTCACCAACTCTGGCAACCGTTTACAGAGACCTGGGAGCAGTAGGTGGCTAGTGGTAAAGGGCGGACTGGTGGCGTAGAAGACGGTCAAACAATTTGCTCCACTCACCAAGACGTTATTTGGATGACACGGTGACAACCCGTTGTCCCAGTTTGAAGCCAGATATTTCCCTAGGCTCATTATTCTCACTGACGTGTGTATTGGATCTTCTATCTGCTTGCCTTTACACTCAGTGATATTAAATGTAATATTGAAAGCAGAAGTTTGTATATTTATCTCATTTTCGCAATTCATCAGCTGAACGCTATTCACGTAGCTTCCACAATACAATTTTGAATATTGAACGTAATAGTAACAACCTTGTAATCCCGCACAGAAATTATTTTGGACCACTTTGTAAACATGGTCACTTGGATCATCCAATGGCTTGTTGGTTCGCCAGGTGCTGTAGCCAGCAACTGCGGCTGAGCCTAATAGCGATTGAGCCAACGTAGCCCGGATATATAACATATACGAGCTGTGGTCAAAGTGCTTGTCATATATGGGCACGTACAAATACACGTATGGACACTTGTGGTAGTCCTGATACCTCTGTGCCCCAGTGGAAGCGGTGCATATGTAATCTGCAAACATCTCTCCCTCTTGAATGCCAATCCAACAGTCATGCTGGATGTGGGGGTATGTCATCAGCAATCTGGCTTTGCACAACCTTAGCTTGTCCCGGGCCTTGCAGGTTGAGTGATATGTGATGCCCAATGCGTCCCAGAACTCATAATAGCACTGGAAGTAGTCCTCACATACATCAGCCTCGTTTTCGTGGGGAGCGCTGGTAGAATCCACGTTCTGACATGCAGATACGACCCATGTACACAGGGCTAACAAAAATAGATTTAAATATGTCATTTTAGTGTCCACCTGAACCAGACGAGTAGTATAGTTGTTGGATTAGCTGGTGCTGTAAATATGATGTCCACAGACAGTATAAGTATAGGCCTTTTTTAGATATCCATCTTTATCCCATATCCACGTTATATCATTCTGCATACACACGCAATAACAATGCTGATAAACAATATTTCTATGTTTCTAGATCTAAATGGATTCATTCTGTATATGTAACTAAATGCATGTTTAAATACCAGTCTTCTTTACTGCTTCCTTTAACACTTGTTATTGAATTTAATATTTAGGCATATACTTCCCTGTTTTTATTATTAATGGTAAAGGATTGCATTAGTTTATAACGTGGTGTAAGGGTTTAAAGTCTTACATATATTCAGTGTATTCACATTTGCATATGTTTTACCTACTTGTAAAATTGTATGATATCCTATGCATCTGTCATACGGACAAATACAAACGACGCCACGGAATACATGTAGGTTTTATGCAATATTTATTTTAGTATTTTCAGAAATATCCAAATGCTGAAGCGGCCCTTTAAATATGTGTATTGCGAGGAGTGAACTGGGTTGGAACGCAGAGAAAAGTTCATATCATTCACGATGGGTAAAAAAATCCCACATCGCTATGTTTAGCCAAAAGTTTTACGTATCGCTTCTCGTATTTTCCTTCCCTTTTCTCACATTGCACGAACGTTGTCACACCCCACAATCCTACGACACAGGCCGTGACCTTTTTTCGCGAGAGCGAGATTGTTTTCTCTCCGTGGGTAATCTAATTGCAAAGAAATGAGGTTATTTGTCACAAGGTCGTGCTATGACGTCATCGGGAGTGTGTGAGGTCAGACACCGGCGTGACCTCTAGGTCCGGCTCATGGCATCCGGGTATCGTCGTCGAAGACACCGTAAACTCGGCTGCTCACAACGTGTATTCGCATTCAGATATTTTATCTATAATAACATCGTACATTAATTAAAAACATTACAACAAAATAAATAAAATAATAAACCTTTAGTACCATGAGATTATAAACAAGGAACGCTAAAACTCTTTGCTATAAACAAGAACTTTTTTCCATTGCGTATCCTATTGTAATATCGCAATGCCAAGATGAATAGCAAACAGAAATACGTAGCAGTTATTTTTTGTTGTTGTTTTTTTTTATTCAGATCAAGACATGTAAACATCTACTTGTGTTTCAGGACTGGACAGACGAGAACCTGCGCTGGGACCCGGATGAGTACAACGGCATCAAGACGTTACGCGTGCCCGCACACTTCGTGTGGCTGCCCGACACCTTCATCTTCAACAAGTACGCGTGCACTCTGTCACAGCAATCAGGGGGCTGTATAGTCTTTCAAGACCTTATATCTAATAGATTTTACTTCTATTTTAAAAAAAACGCTCATGTAATCCATATATCAAGTGCAAAGATGAAGAGCAAGTACAATTGTGACAGCCTCTAGCTCTGATAGATATACCAGATCATTTGAAGGCCTTGTGATATATGTTAGGGACTATATGGCATTATGAGTAGTTATAGTTGAATTATGTTTATTTCACTTGTATTTCATTTCTTTGTGTGTGTGTGTGTGTGTGTGTGTGTGTGTGTGTGTGTGTGTGTGTGTGTGTGTGTGTGTGTGTGTGTGTTTGATTTGAAAAGCAGCCTCTAGGAGCTCAAAAACGTACATTGATAAAGCCAAAATTTAGGTTTTTGAAACAAAATATCATTTTATCAAGAATACAGCTGAATCATAATACGTACACTATAGATAATGGAACTCTGGTTAGGTGAACGGTTACTGTCCCCTGAGCTGAAACGGTGTGTGTGACAAAAACAACACAGGCAATTGGGTTTAAACTGTACACACCTGTTGTATTCCCAGTGTTTCTTACCCATTGCTCCTTTCGAACTTATTGACCATACATTAACTTACTGTGCTGCAGATGAAATCTCTCTCACGTATACGTCTCATACTTACATTACAGTATATTACATTACATTGCATTATATTTCAGCATTACATAGAAAACAATCACTCAAATAAATAGTACACAGAACAATAGCACACACACGTGGGTCGTCCGTGGCCAACAATTCACACCGTTCTAACGCTTTAGCCGCCTGTCGTAAATCTCAAATTTTACCTTTTTTACAGCGCCGACGACGGCTCGACGGGTTTCATGCAAGGAGTGTACGTGCTCCTCAACGCGAACGGCACGGTGCTGTGGCCCGTGCCCGTCAAGCTGAAGAGCTCGTGCAAGGTGGACATCACCTACTTCCCCTTCGACGACCAGCAGTGTATCCTGCGCTTTGGCTCGTGGATCTATTCGGGTGAGCAGCTGCAGGAGGCAATTGTGTTTGGTTTACAGCTTTTCATTTTCAGTACATAGGGTCTACTGAGTATGCATATAAAGAATATGGGCAGCCAGGTGAATGTAGGACAGTCAGTCAGGAGCTATAATACCACTTTTAGCATAGGCAGATTCAGAGGTGGCCCTAGACTTTCTAAATGCTATGATATTTAAGTTTTAAAAGTTATTCGTATTCAATTTCCTTCATCAAAACACCCACACAGAATACAACTCCTTTGTCAATGCAATAGCATATCTTAGACTGACTCTAACAGCCTGGAGTTAAAATATCACAAGTTTCAATAATCTTTTTAAATGATATTCAGAGCCTTGACAAAGGCTAAGGTGGCCCCATCAGCCATATTTTCCCACCAAAATACTTCCTTAAATATCATCATGCGGGTTTTGGCATGCACGCCATTTTATTACTACAATCCATATTATAGTTACAATCACAATAGATCTAATGAAACACCCTAGCTAAACCTAACTAAATGTACACTTCACACTATCTTTAAAAGGGAAACTAATATATTTTACAAAGGTAGAACGTTTGGGATAAGGCAATGCGCTATACAAGCAGTATGAGCTCTGTTCTTGGGGGGCAGCATGTTACTGCAGATCACAGTGTCAATGAGCATCTAACTCTAACGTCTGCAGGTGAATGGATCAACTTCCATGTGTGATTTTACCTACAGGTATTTACACCCCTCTAACTCTAACATCTGCAGGTGAGTGGATCAACTTCGAAGTGTGGTTTTACCTATTTACACCCCTCTAACTATACCCTTTGCAGGCGAGTGGATCAACTTCGAGAGCTCCATCTCGTCGATAGACCTGCGCTATTACATCGACAACTCCGAGTGGGAGCTGGTCGCCATCGCGTTCGAGAAGAACGAGCGGCGCTACGGCTCGAGCCCCGACCTGCACCCGGACCTCACCTACACGCTGCACATGCGCAGACGCACCTTCTACTACATCTTCAACATCATAGGTATATTCTGATGGAAGTTCTTCTTTTATCTTGGACTTGATAGACAAAGGTAATCATTGTAGTATCTAAACATGATAATATAAACTGTTTTTACACTAAGCTTTTGACAGGTAAAAATTGGTTGTATTACCCTAATTAAAAATTAAAATGATTACACTTTGTCTATCATATGTATAAGTATGATGTGTGTAATTGATTCTTTATTTCTTATTTGAAATGGTAAGCTAAAGGATATATCTAGGAGAGATATGGGATACATGCCACAGTCGTCAAATACCCAAGTCTAAGCGAAAGGTATCTTTCAAATCTCTATAATAAAAGTATACACTTGTTCAGTCAATGTTCCTGTAGATTACAATGGCCTAATTCACATCTACACATACAAATTCCACTTGGCTTCAATAAAATCAGATTATATATAGCTACACTCTGCCAGATGTATGAGGACGGGCATCCATAGTTGAATCCGGTCCTGCCATTCACAATGAATTGAAACATTGCATTTATCTTGACCCCACCAACAACAATCGCCTAGTACAAATGCACCCGCACGCTCTGCACTAGTCAATCATTACAGCAAAACCTCCAATTATCATGTGATTAAGACCACCTCTCTATTGAGACCTCCTCTATAACAAGACCACTATCCACAGTCCCAAACATTCAAAGCTACCGAAATTAACCTCCGTATAGCGACCACCTCTCCAATGAGACCACCTGAGAACACTAGTCCCAAATGTCAGTCTAATAGGGAGGTTCCCCTGTAACGGTGTGTGCTTCCGTGGTCGAGTGGATAGTGAGTTGGACTCGTGACCAGAAGGTCGTGGGTTCGATTCCCGGTCTGGTCTGGGGGTAAGTGTTGAGCAAACTTACCTCTAACAGGTTGCACACTGCTCCGTGGCACCTGCATGTTAAATAGGTACAGGTCAGAAGAGTGAATGCAATTGTGAGTGATTAGCACATCTGCGCCGCTACGGCAGCAATTGTGTTGTATACTCCCCGTGGAGTTGAGAAAGATATAGTGTGATAAGGATACCAATTGCCAAAGTCGTGAGAGCACGAGAATCATGACTATAAACCACCACATTTACATTTTCTGTTTCAGTTCCTTGCATCATGCTGTCGGTGCTGACGCTGCTCACGTTCTGGCTGCCAACCACGTCCGGGGAGAAGATCTCGCTGGGGTTGTCCGTCTTCCTCGCCTTCTCAATGTTCATGCTGCTCATCGCCGAGGAGGTGCCGGCCACGTCCGAGTCCGTGCCTCTCATAGGTGAGCAGCAGCATGGGCCTCAGCAACGTGGGTGGGTGGGGTAGAGGGTATATAATGGTGACTTGTCGTATATACTGTATACTGTATGGTATAATGCTTGTAAACCATAGTAGTAGTTCCAGAACCAAGCACCAAATTCGGCACAAATACTTCTTGGGGGTTATTAAACAAGTTCATTAGCTGTGTATTCGATACTATATATTTAATGAATTCATCTTAACAATAGCTGAATATTGGATATCCTTGGGGGCTACTCTGTCAATGCGGAACACCAGCCACCTCAAATTTCAACATGGCCGTCATTTTTCAAGATGGCCGCCATTCGAGTTATGAAAATGTCACTTTGAGGATAAGATCACAGAGACTTGTTTGCTTTGCATGATCTTAGTGTCTAATTATGTATTATTGAACTTGCAGAATCCACATTTTGACATCGCGAACTAATTTGAAGCTTATTTGTAGCTTATCTGAGGCATGGAATCATAGTAGTCTCTGTAATATGTATAGATAAGCATTTGCTTAGTGCCCAAACCCTCAGATATTCGATTCACACATTTCCTTTGTTATACCCTAAAAAGCATCACATACTCAGTTGGTTTGAATAGTCGTATGCTGCTTTGATCACGATCTAGTCTGTTTCATATAGTAAATTCATTCTGTTAAAAAAGGGATAAGCCAAATAGAAATGATTTTATTATCTTCAAAATAAGTTGATTTTGTATACATTATTACGAAAGCCCCACATAAGGTGGAATAGACCTACTGACTCTTAACCAACACCAATCGGGGTTTTAGTACCAGATATATAAATTCATGGTTCTGTTACTATATAGTAAAACACAAGGCTGTGAAAACATAGCTCATTATATATGCTCAACAACCTACGGCCCAGTGCGTATGATTACATCATAACTGATCTATGTAAATGTCAAATAGAACTGTCAAACATCAACACCAGCAGTGTCACACCCAGATGGACATATAGCGTGATGACATCACACACAGTAACCAATTAGAGAACAGGATTCCAAACACTCTCAGCCAATGATAATGCAAGATTTCTTAATGCCATCAATCTATCACCAGCTCTACTACTTAGTACTAAAAAAACACTGCCGTGCGGCGACCCGCGTTTGCTGCACAATTCACATCCAAGGTATCTGCAGCCTTTATAACACATACCCTCAGTCTGCCGCCATTGGCCAATGGACTATAGTCCGCTTTGATAATATTAGGGCTAGTAGATTGTGTCTTGTTTTGTCATCCTGTTATTTTCTATCCTACTTATCACCATCAAACCAGTGAATTAATAATGATCCATCAGAGCTAGGAGTTGACTTGTTGATGTTGGCCAGCAAGTGGTAGATGTAGATGTAAATAAGAGATGGCCGCAACAATACCCTTATATTGTGCAACATTCAATGTGCATTACGGAAATAACATGGGGTCGGCACTTCATACCAAGTTGATGTCCAAGCATATAAAAGCGTCAGCGGAGCCCACACCCACACCAGTGTGAAGGATACAAACAAACCATCGATATTCGCTAGTTTTACTATTGACGGTGATAGGAGGATATATGTCATATTGGAACATTATTGCGTTTATTTCACACAGCAGTTAGACTTGCATCAGGATTTACGTCTCAATGTACTTTTATAGTTAGCAAGTTAGGTTAATCTACTGTCCAAATTGTCAGACAACATCAACCGTGGATCAACCACTCAGGCTGGGGAAAAGTTTGACATGTGTTTCTGAGAGCTCACTAGTGGATGTTCAGCTCATAGGACTTAAGAGTGCTGACATATTTTGGAAAATTCTCCTGAAAACTGCTAAAAACTGCATAAATAAAATGTAAAAATAGTTTTGGTACAGACTATGTTTATATCAGTATCTTACACATACTTTGAGTAATTAAATGTAAATGGTAAAAAATCACTGAGCTTATGCCCTACTGCTGGCTGTAGTTAATGCAGGCATGCATAGGCAGGATTGTGTCTGCTTCATGTGGATCTATTTCCCAGAGCATCGTGTAAATCTCTACCCGTGGGTCGGACCAACATATTGTCAGGGCAGTTACTAGTTGGCTCACACTTATCAATCAAAATAGAATAAATCATTTTTGCATAATTGCCAGCTTTGGATTAGGACTGAAAACTACGAGCGCGCGTAGAAACGCTACCGTGCATATGAACAAGGAATGGATAACTAAAAAAGGAGATGGGAAACAACGTGGTGCTAGGATAATACCGCATAACGTTGTTCATTACGGGATTATTACCAGGACCCAATCCTTGACTTGACTGTGGCTTTATCCTTCAGACTTCGGCTATGAATCTTTTTTTATCAAGCAAGTGAATTTGTCTGTTAGCTTAAAATATGTATGTAATGATAGTAATTGAAAATAGATAAGACACCAGAAACGATCACGTAGAGTGCTGTGAAACGCCCATGCCCACGTAATTCTGCTCATGGAATAATGTGCTGTATGTAAAGTCTCCATTTTAAGTGACAACTTTATTGTGTGTACTGCTGTCAATTAAGTCAACCAAAGCTTATCTTTTACTCATCATACTGTATGCAAAAATAAGAGAGAAACGACCATAAACAGTATTCGCATACCAAACAGCAACATTCCATCATGGGACCCATCATGGGGCCCATTAATAATAGCTGTCCATATCTTGTAATTGTTCACCCTATCTTCCTTGGCATTGTCTGTATTTTTTGGCTTCATCGGCAATACACTTTCCATTGTGGTTTTTCAGCTTGATAAAAATCGACAGAAAGTCGCAACACTACTGCTACAGGTTTTGGCTGTGTGTGATAACATCCTTATTGTCACTACGTTCTTCTATGAAAATGATATAGATGTCCTAAGAATTGATTATGAAATTGCCATAGTTAATGCGGTATACGAAACATTCCACATGGACTCCGTGTGGCTGACAGTGCTTATCGCCTTCAACAGGTACATTGCAGTCTGCCACCCTTTCAAGTTGCAAAAATGGTGCTCAATGAAGAGGACATGTCTGCAACTTGTGATGCTCTTTGTATGTATCCTCATATGTAACATACCACATTACATTAACCTGTTTGTCAAGGTTAACTTTTCACAGGACTTCGCTGGTAAATATGCTGGATTGGTAAAGTGGCTATCTTCAGACATGTACTTTATAGGCTACGTTGTTATTTCGGGTAATATCTTTATATTCGTTGGGCCATTCTTAATTCTAGGCATCTTTAATGCTTGCATCTGCCGTGAATTGTGGAGAGCATCTCAAAACCGAGAGATCATGAACCCCAATCAATCTGGACAGTCACAGGATGACAAGAATGTCACCGTCATCATGGTCACCATCATGGTCATCTGCTGTCTTTGTCACTTTCCTTATGCGGTGTATATCACAATGGCATGGCTTGACCCTAATTACAATCTTCGTTCCTGCTCACCATATCTAATCTTTGTCCACGTCACTGACTTACTATTGGCTATAAATTCTGCAGTGAATTTCATTGTTTACTGTCTTGTAAGAAAGCGATTCCGGGCACGAATGTGGTCAAGTTTTGGATGCAACAGAAACCCGCTGTCTGATTAACAAATAACTTTCTACCCATTTAACCCAACAGCAAATTCTAAACATGTTGTTTGACTATTTATATAAAAATGATTATTTTTTAATGACCGTGTATTGAAATGGTGATCTAACATTTAGCATCCACCAACATACCTATACCTTGTTCTACATTTTGAGCTACCAAAGCATCAGAATGCCCCGGCTAATTATTTATGTGCTTGACACATGGATATAAAAATTTCAATGAATGATTAAGATAGTATGAAGCGCCCTGTTTATCCAGAATTGGTACAATCCTCTAACTGCTTTTTCAGTACATACAGTTGTGTGAATTTTTTTTATTACCATATTGAAAATGTTTTTGTGTGTGAAAAATGTACTTTAAAGGTGATCTTTTACTTGTGTAAATGATCTGCATCTCCGTACTTATCCTACTTATCCTGCAATGTGCACTATTTATCAATGTGTAATATATAAGTAAAGAGCAGCGGCCAGAATCAAATGAGCTTACTTCTTATTATCAATGTGTATCATGCATGATACAACATTACAATATTTTGTAACGTTGCCACTGCAACAAGACTAAAATTAAACCCTAATTAATGTTGCACACGTGTAAAAAGCATACATATGTATTACGTCTAAATGTTTTATAGTATTTGTAATATAGGTGATTGGGCTCAAATTGTTGCAAATTAACAATGTTACGTCAATCTATATCATACATATTTTACTATATATTGAATTGATATGACATAAATGTATACATGCATGCAATACAAAACGTATACAGGTGTTTTAAGTGGTAATGCTACTTGAAACCAAGTTAAAAAAAATATTATGTACCATGTATCGAATATGAAGTCTACAGTTATATGTTATTTGTAAGTATTTATGCTAATTGATCCCTCGTCAATGTTCAAATGTACAAATGTGAGAAACTAATATGTATATATAATATGCAAAATAAAATACGTACTTTCTATTAGGCCTATCTGTTACGTACATGCTTTCGCATACGCTGACACCATGAAATGTAACGTCCAGAATCACACTTAAAATGTAGTCAACAAGTTGATCATGATAGAATCCAGGCTTACTGGAGCCACTGCTTGAAACATTTCTAATGAACTTGTAAGACAAATGTTTCAAATGACTGTGACTGAGGTGTTGCCAATGCTTTAAGCAATAGTGATTTTTTTTTTTTCTTTTTTTTTCTTTTTTTTTTTGGAAATTGTGTTGACTTAAGGTGATCGAATGCCATTTAATATAAGCATTTTAACATTTTATACTTGAGACACATCCCTTTAACGGATAATGTATGTTCTTCCGTTTATCCCATTAGATCGAAAATAAACACTCACATACATGGTTCAAAAATGGTAATATGTCATTTGTGTCTTAACCAACCCAATCGGGGCTTGGGTATTATATGCATACTCAGTGTGTCGTTGACAACATGGGTGGGTGCGAGTATGTGGTCAGTGGGATTGGAAGTACTGAATGTGGATGGTGATATTTGTGTGCAACTCGAAGAAGGTGAGGGTGGTGAGGGATGGAGTCGTGAGAGTTGTGCGAGGACTGTGTGTGCTGGAAATTCGAGTGTAGTATGATTGATGTCGCGAGTGATTAGAGTATACACGTGAGTGATAGGGAGTCAGGGACTATTTATCAGAACATACGTATAATGGGTATTTCCATGCGCATACACATCGCTTCCCCTCTCCCCGACATTAGATCTTATCGTAAACATGCCACTATCATTCAATATTGTATGAAGTGAACGGATTCTATTTGGGCGGGTTTATAAGGAAATTGGATGTGGGGAAAAGGGCAAAAAAATTAGGGAAATAGGGAGGGCAAATAGAAATAAAGGGATATGGGATTTCATCGAAGTGGGATGTGGGAAAACGCCAAAACATTCGTGGGATATGGGGAAAATGCCCCAATAATTAGGCGTGTGGGATTTCGTGACCCCTTAATTATAACCTACCCACCCCTCCATTGATAGTTCTGAGCATTTTGAGAATTATTTGACAGGTATCTACCTAACGACCGTGATGACGATGACGTCCGTGTCTGTGATCATGGCTGTCATGGTGATCAACCTCTACAACCGTGGGTCAAAGGCTAACAGGGCGCCCAACCTGCTGAAGAAAATAGTACTGGTTTGGATTTGCAAATTATTGCGCATGTCCAATGACTTAGAAATACTTGCCAAAACTATCAAATTGGTAAGAATCTCTTCTCAGAACCTATATTCATCATATGCTATTCAGTGGTGCACAGCTGCTCTTGTCTATGATATAATATTCTAAAAAATATATATTGTTAACTTTAATTATAGCAATTGTATCCTGTTAAAATAGAAGTATTGTAACAGAAATATAATTATGCTCAAGTAACCCTTTTGCAAGTGTGGAAGTTAGGATACATTGCTATGCCTCTATTTGTTTGTTTTAATATTGTGAGCTTTTGTAATATGTTTCAGAGTTGTTTTAATGTATCACATAAATACCACACTGCACGTGACAGTACTGTTATATTTTATCCATGGTCATACCAAGATGTGCATTGTATTGGAATTTATTTTACTATATTAAGTTCTAGCAGCTGGATATTTGATTTCCCAAAACGTAATATCAACATATTTCATATTTAATACCAAAATCGTACTTTCGAATGTAGAGGACTTTCCATAGATGTAGAGTGAGTGGGTTATGTACCATAAGGTCGGGTAGGCCAGGATCCAGGCATTATTTTGTCAGCTTATAGTATGTTATTCTATTTGCAGAAACATATGTTGTTCTTAAAGGTTAGAGTCTTGTGTGAGCAAACATGGAAGTGAAAAATGCTTTTATAATGCTACTTATTGCTTCAATGAACGATTCAACTTTCTCTTCTTTTCTGGACTTTCAAAATTAGTATTTTTTGCACATCACACAGTTGATGAACACAGGAGCTAATGTACATGTGCATATGAGAATATTAATCTGAGCGTATTTAGCATAACCATAAGATCTCATTAAAAAGTCAATTGGTAAATTTCGCTTGGAGCTTATACAGAGTCACGAGTACGGCTTTACATTGATACAATCTTAGTTCATGCACACTTTCATATTACGTTCCTTTTCTATTTTGAATATTCATCCCGGGGTATTTACTCGTTTCATATATACATCTCAATATTATGATTACACTTTGGAAGTCATTTTTAAGCAATAATTGTCCATGTTCTGTGGTGATCAGGTGTGATTGAAAAACGTCATGATAGAGAACAAACCTCTTCATGTAGGCCTGCTTAAAAAATGGTTTCAAACTAAATAGTGTATTAGATTGACATACACGTAGGTCTATACCTTTCATTACCCAACCGGTTCTTCTAAAGTTATGTATGTGGCATTTCCTTCCAATTTGAATCAGCTTATCACATGAAATTTGCCCACAATTATTGTCAGACTGTACTATACTCTTGCACTTGCTTGCTTGCTTTGTTGTGGTTTATGACCTGATAATTGCAATTTGTCTCTCACTCTCCTCTCTTTGTTTCTCTCTAGATAAGGAATAAGGATCTGTTTGTAAGTGTTGCTTCATATGCATGTTCTTCTGTGTTATACGCATTTTGATTTGTTAGCATGTGTTAATGTATGAACATAATATGAGTGAATATTTCAGTAAAACAATTTTGAGCCTTAGTTGAAGTTTTTTCCAATCTGAGAACTTGTAAAAATCCCAACGAAAGACTTTGTTTCATCGTTTGGAACTATAGGGAATTGATTTTTTTACTTTTTAATAAGCAGGATCATTTACTCTCAATTTAGTGTATATATGTATATTTAACACTAGAGAAATTAGTAATTTTAACATGAATTAAAAACTAATATTTACATTGCACTAGATGTAGCATACTTTTAGAATAATATTTGCATTTTATCTTCATGTAATACACGTCCTTGTAAATAGGAATTTCGGAAAGTTAGACTTTTTATGTACATATTTGAATTATAGAATGCATCAGTTTTATTAATATTTCTAAAATTAGAGGAGTTCAAAACAGGTGTTTTCAAATAAACGAATATTTCAAATATATCATCATTTAACCAATAGTATAAAATATATCATTGTAATCTAATTTATAGAATGAATCTATGAGTAGTCTCATTAGTACGAAAATCTTTGTGACGGAATGAGAATATGTTTTGCTGTTTTCACACTTTTCCATGTTCTATCTTACCCCAATTATTGAAATTCAAAAATGTTTATCAGTAATGAGCCTTTACATAAAATTGTACAAAATACAAATCTAATCTCACACGTGCATATTTGAAAAAGTAAATGCATTTTCTACACGCCTGGTTTATCTATGCAAACAAACATTGATAAAAGAACTATATATAATAGATATTTTGAAAAAAAAATCATTTCAGGATGAGACAGAGGAGCAACGATACTACTGTCAAGTGCACAACCCCAAGCCCAAGTCTCGCCGCGGCTCCCGCAGCTGCCTGGCCACCCCGCGGACGTCCCTCACGCCCGAGACGGCGCCCGCCCCGCATCTGCTCGCCACCAGCCCGCTGCTCGCCGCTGCCGCCTCCAAGCTACGTGCCCATGCTGCTGCCGGCGGCAGCGGAGGTGATTCCAACTTCTTACAGCTTCCCAAAGTGGATAGTTACGGCAATGCCGTCGTCTCTCCCTCTGTCAGCTATGCTGCCGGCGGTGGTAGTTCTTCGTGTAAAGGACAGCTGCAGCAGCGTAATGGACAGTGCCAGAACGGGCAAGGTCACGTGACAGCAGCTGGAGCCTCGTTCTCGAATGCGCTGGATGTCGGGGACTGTACTGCTCTGGTGGGTGATGACTGCGATGTTCGCTTCATGTTGCCACCTGCCTCAGGGGAAGCTACAGCTACAAGTAGTGTGGATGACCTAGAGCTGCAGGGGACTACAGCGGTGGTGGAACAGAACGGTCGTGATTTGGACGGACCGTTCAGCTATAACGATGTCTGGTACGACAGGTCACACAAGAACAATAACAGCATTGAGAAATACCCAACACAAACTGTGAGAAACAGAGAGAACAATAACAGGTGTGTCGTCAATGCCGCCGTGCAAGGCATGCCCGTCACTGCGATTGGCCCGCCGCCGAGTCATGCCTCGCGACAGGAGGATGACGAGGACCCCGTGTGGCTCCGCCGAGAGTCCGTGCTGCAGCGGGAACAAGAGGCTCTTGTCGCCCAGAGCCGGGAAGAGGCAGCAGCCGAGAACAACGTGATCGAAGTTAAGAAGAAGAAGGACACACCGGCGCCGCCGCCAAAACAAAAGCGGTTCAGCTTTAAGACAAAGTCGAAAGAAAAGCACCCCAATAAGGATAAAATCACCACCAAGTTCCACGAGGATCTTCGCAAGTGTGCGCTCGCCGACCCGGGCCTGGAGTTCTTCTTGAACTGCGGCCGCCACGACATCCTGGCGGGTCTGGTGTCGGACGCCTGCCGCAAGGAGAAGGCCCTGGCCGAGAGACGGGCCATGATTGTCGAGTGGCAGACGATAGCCACCGTGATCGACAGACTGCTCTTCTGGATCTTTCTCATTGGCACACTCGCTGCGTACTTTGTTATTCTGTTTGCCATGCCATGGACCAAGCCGTCACCTCCGGATGACGTCACCCCATTTCACGTGCTCAAAAATGCAGTCAATAATAGATGATACAGTTATAGAGTAGTGACAATTAAGATGGATACACAGTATGGATGCTCGTGTGGTATGTGTGTGCGTGGTCCCGTTTACTTTAGCGTGTGCACAGTCATTTCTCTGAGAGCACATTTTCTCTGTCTGACGTATTACATTGAGTCACTCTTTGATCATAAAGAAAAAAGACATATTAGGCCAGTCTATCATAACCCAACAGCACAAGGTAGAGCTAGTATACACCATTCCTTTCTGGTTTCTGTATTATCTAATAACTTATATGTTTAATGTAGGTCGTTTATTCTTTTTATGTATAAATACATTGAAATTTCTGCAATATGAACATTAACATTTTAATAGGAACATTGTTCGACATATCAAGCGTGTTCATGAACATTAACACAATGCAAGTGTTGTTCTGCAAATTACCAGTGAGTAAAATATACACTATGCCCTTTGTTTTGTCTTAGTATTTCAGAATAAACCCACATGTAACATGGAAAGTCTTTGATTTAAAGCTTTCACTACAAATCTTCGTATATCGATGCATAACCTCACAATATTCATATTTGAACATTTGATTTGTTGATAATGAATTATAGACAGTTTCTCATGACTATTATAATCGATATACTGTAAAATTCATTAATTTTAATTACACAAAAACTTCATACATTCTCATATAGACAAAATATATATCCAACCTTCTTTCGCACACATCTTTTAAGCAAGCACATATGAAAAATATACTCATGAGCTACCACCAAATTACAGATAAATCCTGGCAAAGTAGGATTGTGATTTTACTTTATTTGGCGGTGCGTACATGTATGTTTACCAGGGCGCACACTACACTGTTGTATACACAATCCGTACGACCTATTGTACGCTTTACGTGGATTAACACATTTTATCACATATATTTTTGAGTGCATATGAAACAAATGTTCAACAACGTATCTATCGGTTACATTCTCGCGGCGGCGACCTCGTTTTAAAGTGCACTTTGAATGGCTGCGGTTGCATAACGTCCCCAAATTTCGGCGTCATGTCCAAGCTGTCATCAGCGGTGACGCTGCACTGTCGCATCAGCTCGACGAACGTCTGCGCCACCTGGCGCTTGCCGAGCACCTCGCCCAGACAGCGCCGCGAGCCGGCACTGAACGGCATGAACATCTCCACCTTGGCCCGGTCAATTTTCACAACGTCCTCGCCGACTCTCTTCAAGAAGCGCTCGGGTAGGAAGCGTTCCGGTTCGCCCCACACGGCGGGATCGCGGCACACCGACCACAGGTTGACGAACACGAGCGTGTCCTTGGCGATGCGGTGGCCGCGCAGCGTCGTGTCCCGCACCGTGCTGTGCGGCAGCGCGAACGGCACGATGGTGTTGAGCCGCATCACCTCCCAGATGACCGCCTCCGTGAAGGGCAGGCGGCCGAGCAGCGCCGCGTCGTGGCTTGCGGGCTGGAGGTTAGAGTCGATTTCTTTATGCACTAGCTTTTGTACTGACGGATACCGCGCCATATACAGTATGAGCCAGAGTAGAGTGGCTGACGATGTTTCAGTGCCGGCTGAAAGAAGCTCCACTGTGGTACTTGCAAAGTAGGCGTCGTAATCTGACTGGTCAGCAGCAGCTGCAGCAGCAGACGACTCTTGTCGAGCTGGACGTTTCAGAATGAGATTCATCACACATTTTTCTTGCAACTTCATTTCCAAATGCTCTTTATACTTCTCCTTGTTGACCAGAACCAGCTTTTCCATCCTCGAGGATTGCTGTTTCTGCAGCAGTATCTTTGACACGTATCTAATGCTCGGCAGTAGATCTGTTTGGTTTCCGAACGCGAACAGGTCCGTGCTGGGATTCGGGCTGGTTAGTAAGTCGACCAGCTCGGTGTTCTCTGCAAGAACTTGGCCCTTGCCGTAGCTGATGCTGTAGAGGATGCCCGCGATGGCCGCGTGGACTGACTTGGCCGGGTTCACGGCGCCTGTGGACTCACACAGTGTGGACACAAGGCGAGAAGCGTACTGCATGATCAGGTCATCAACATCGAAGTCTTTGTCACTCAACACTTCTTTCAAAGATCTAAAAGCCACGTATCTGTGTGCTCTATAACGTTCACCATAGTTCTGGAACGAGATGCTCTTGCCCTCTGCGTAGTCCTTGAAAGACGCGAAGTTCGGTCTTCCTGCAAAGTCGTCTCTCTTGAGACAAAGTGCTTCCTTGGTAGCGGAATATCCATTGATGATTACAGCATTCCACGAGCCAAGCGAAACTCCAAACACCGGTCCGAATAGTTTCCCCCATGCAGTTAATGTTAGATGTGGTTGTGATCCAAGTTGAAGCAGGTTTCCTATAAAAGGTAAACCTCGCGGTCTTGGTAGCGTGGATCTACAGTTCGTTAGGCGACGAGAAACGTACATATCCACCAGTTTTGAAAATGACATGGCACCGAAAAATCCCAAGCACAAAAAGAAAATCTCAGAGCAGTGATGGTTTATACTTATACTCCACTGTGGGATGTTTGCCAAAATCAAATCCATAATCGTCGCGCCTGCTAAAGCGATAAAATGTGTGTTTGCACTAAAAGTGCGGCGCGGTGAATGAGTACTATTAATGGCAGTGCAGTGTTCTATTATGGGGAGGACCCGTCATCCACAGCGTCACGTCTGCTGTGTAATTTGGCACTGGGCAGCACAATTATGTAATTGTGGTGATGATACATGAGGCCGCTATCATAACTACGTGCCATGGTAACAGTTTTTTATAGTGTAAACCAAATGGTGGACACCGAAAACCATGCGCCGCAAGGATGATATCAGTGGATTTACACCATACAGTGCACCTCACGAAAATGTCATTCATGTATTGAGCATTATGGTCATTTTCTTAGTGATATACATGAATACGCTTGCGTTTGTGATGATGAAAGTTGAAGAGTCAGTGTCATACTTGAAGCCGTTGACATAGAAGTGTTGTTGTTCTATAACATTACAATTTTCATTTAGCTATATTCTGTAGCTTTTAATCAGTGACCATGTTGTCAACATCATTCAATATAAATGCGTTTGAACTAAGCAGACCTGGAACTAAGTAGACCTGGGTCGACATGACCATCCAGTGGTCACTTGAGTATTCAATTGGCCACTCCAATATATGTATATACAGTAGGTTTAATGTCCAGAGAGTAAGTTGATGTGGGGTATCAGGATACGCGGCAGCAGGATGGTATCAGAACTTGCAGACTTGCAGTCAGAGTATTTCTTGAGATTCCAAAAAAAAAAAAATAGCTTGAAGTAGTGCCCTTGAACTAGAGGTTCTCGTCAAAATGCGTGCATCCCATAACCCAATTTCTCAGCGACCCAGTAAAATGAGAGCTATATGGATCAGGTCTTTTTTTAAGTTAGTGCTAAAAGCATGCACTAAATCAGCACTAAATGTGGTTAAATGCATCATGCCAAAACCTGCTAATACTCCAAACGTGATCGTCTCACAATGAGTTTGACATTGCCAGCCTGACGTTTGAGGCCATCCAGTGTCATTTTGCGATCTGTGTGTGTTTTTTATGGTACTTAATAACGGTAATAGCGTGTAACATGCTATTGGCAAACAAGAGCAGTTACAGAAAAACTTCCCTACGCTCCAACCGTAAACTAGTCTTGGTGTGGTGTTCCATTTAGTGCACGTGTTTCTGCTCTACTAATATATAACTGATTATGACGAACTCTTCTGAGTGGTTCAGTCTCAACACCAGCTGCACTATGATGGAGTTTACGCCACAAACGTGCTGGTTGATATCGGAATCAGAGTGTCCATGGACCAGTTGAGTCACCGCACTATTTATGCACCAATGGTCCAGTCCCGCTACGCCTTCTCCATACATGACCGTTTGTGTTTGGGGAGTCGCGTGTGTGCCCAGAAGACCGCATAAATCTGGTGGTGGACTTTTGGCAAGCACATCACTGATACGGTTGTGTCTGTGATGCATACATGCTACATACAGTTCAGACAATTGAAATATTTGTGCTTTTTTTTAGCACAGTGAGCTTCATGTGCTGTAAGGATAAGGCTACTGATGACCTGGTTCCTGTAGATTAAGACACGCTGCAGCAAGGGTTACCTGTCTAGACCAGCACTTTTACGCTTACGTTTAAAGGACACGTGGGCATTTCTGTCGCCTGTGACTCTGTCTCAAGTACACGCCAGTGCTGCAAGGTCACATCCACAACATACAGTATCTCAAAACTAGTCCATGTTCAAATTATTTGTCCAAATGACCATTCTAACAAATGACCTCTGGCCGAGTGTAACGTTTGCCCAGGCCTAACGGATAACACACATAGTTGACGGTGTACTGAAAATGACGTGCGCTATTTGAGTGGGGTGACACAGGGTAGTGGATCATGGAACATGGGGCCAAAATAACAGTGGAACATGGAACATGGGGTCAGAAAATAGTGGAACATGGAACATAGCGGTAAAAAAATTGTAGAACATGGAACATAGGAAGTCTTAGTGGAAAATGGAACGTGGCAATTCCCTAATTTTTTTTTCGCGCTTTTGTTGCAATTTTACGGTGTTTTGACTCAATTTTGTGCTACTTTTGTCAAATAGGAGAGGTTTCGAACGCACATTAAGGACCATGTTGTATTGCGGTGTTGGTCAATATGATATCTTACACTTCATAATCCTCCAGCCAATGTTTGGTTTCTACAGCATCTACCAAATGTGCTTCTTTGGCTGAGTGAATAGGCAGTTAGACTCGTGACCAGAAGGTCGTGCGTTCACTTGCCAGTCGGCTCTGTTTGTGGGTGTTGAGCAAACTCATACCTACATAGTTGCACACAGATCTGTGGCACCTATACTTTGATTAGGTACAGGTCATTGGGTTGAAAGAGTAAGTGAGTGATTGCGTGAGTAATTAGCATAAGTGGGCCAATGACCTGGTGTAAAATGTAAAGTTGTGAGAGCAAGACTTGGATCACAACTATGAACCACCACATTTGCATTTACATCTACCTGACTAAAACCTCTAATATAAAAGTTTGCAACAGTTAAAATTTTTTTGCAAACAGTTACACTCCAGTACTTTTCAGTAAGTGCTCGTAACGGTAATTTTTTACAACTGCTCCCAAACTTGTCAACTATAGTACAAAATACAGTAATCCAGTACTAAATGTTGAACACTCAAATATACACAGTTCATATTAAGAGCATAATATTCTACAGTAGACAGTTGCACCCCTACTCCAGAGCTTCAATAGGCCAATTTCAGAGTATCCACATTTATAATGGCTTTGCACAAGGATCTGCGCTGGGTGGTAGGATAAGGCTTTGAAGGTTCAGACCCATCCTCAATGTGTTTAAAGAGACTTATATGCTTGAAATTACAGACAGTTTTATATAAAAAATGATGCAGAAAATGGCTCAGATTGCAAATGTTAGCACACAAAATTTTAAAATTTCCCTGGGGGAGCATGCCCCCAGATCCCCCTAACATAGCACATTTATCACCATTCTTTGCTCTTCTTAACCCTCCCTTCACTAACAGCCTGCAGGGTTGGCCCCATAAATAGATATTGGCAAAATTCTTGGCAGATTTCAGTCTGCATACCCATAATATGGAACTGAACAGTGATTTACTAAGATCAATGTCAGTTCAAATGAAGAAAAATCCGCGTTTTTTTTTCGTTCCATGAGCTCTCCATAGGCTGAAAGCTATCTCCTCCTATATCATCACCCCACCCCCGCCCCTACCCTCCCACCCCAGTCGCTATATGCTTCCTCGCAAATGTGAACTCCTCCTTGGTTATGATAAAAGAAATCACGACAGTGTCATCAATACTGGTAAAGTCCTGTAAGGACCCGGTCATTTACAGTCTGATGGGATAGGAGGGTAGAAATGGGGGGGGGGGGGCCGTCATACTTTCAATATTGAAGTCATAGGGGTGGTGGTTCATACTTTCAAATTGAAGACCATTTAGGGAGGGGGGTTATGACAATAACTTGTAAATAGTAGTACTATTGTTAGTTTCCAACATAAGCAGATCCAGTTTTTCGGAAAAGGGGGGGGGCGCACTTAAGGAAAAGAGGGGGCGCATTTATGGGATTTCATGAAAAACCCTATGAAAATGAAGTATTTGGGGGGGCGCCCCCCGCGCGCCCCCCTGGATCTGCCTATGTCCAACACATATACAGATATAGAAATCTTACCATATTATGTTGTGTATGGGCAAACATTTCGATGGTTACATACACCGAAGTGTCTTGAAAATATTGCATTGATACACAAAATTACCTAGCTTTAAGTGAAATTTGGAAGAAAAAAAAACCCAGCGCATTTATAGGAAAAAATGAGCAACTATTTTGGATTAAAAATACAACATGTACCTATCTGTTACTTGAAATAGAAAATGAAACTAGTATTATGATGTTGAATGAAATTCACGTTTATGATTGGCTGCATGGCTACCCCTGGGAGATCTGCGTGACTCAATCTCTTAAGAGACAAAATATTGGCATTCAATTTCTTTAATTACTTACTCATATCAAATGTAATATATCATGCAATGATTCCGTGGCCGAGTGGATAGGGGGTTGGGCTCGTGATCCGAAGGTCGTGGGTTCGATTCCCGGTCGGGTATGGTGGTAAGTGTTGAGCAAACTTACCTCTAACAGGTTGCACACTGCTCTGTGGTACCTACACGTTAAATAGGTACAGGTCAGGCAAGTGAACGCAAATGTGAATGATTATCACGTCTGCAGTCCCCGGGGAGTTGAGAAAGATATAGTGTGATAAGGATGCCAACGGCCTGGTGTGAATGTAAAGGGCCTGGTGTGAATGTAAAGTCGTGAGAGCACAAGAATCATGACTATAAACCACCACATTTACAATTACATATCATTTGAACACCAGTCTCATCCTAAATATCAAGGGCTCACTTTATTGCTCAAAGCATAACCAGTCCAAGTCCCCAAAATAAGATCCCAACATGAGTGCTGCGTCCCTTCTTAGAAAATGTCTTTATACACTTTATACATCATATTTTAACAAGTATCCTCATATCATTATTATGAGAACCATATTGGGGGTTTGCTATTTTTTGTTTTCAATTTTTAAGGTAAACTTCAAATCTATCTGAGCGTCAAATATGTCCACAGGCATAGAGCAAAAAAGCCCGTAAAGGTTTTTAACACATGGATGGAGCATGTCAACGCTGGAATCTCTCTAAAGTTAATGCATCTGTTACCGTGAGGGATCTAGATTTCCCATGTTGTGTGGGCCATGCGTCAAATTGATGTATAGTTGTTATATATATATGAATAGACTAGGCATATTAGCCTTGAATTTGCCACTGTATGGTTTACACACGATTGAATATGGATCAAATTTACGGACATATTTCATTCTTATAAATTTGCTCATCTAGGCACAGCGCTACACAATGCAAACATTCAGTATCATAACGCTGACATGATATTAATAGAATGTCGGTTTTGCAGGATGCCTGTTCTGCACTGTGCGAAAGTGATCTATGTAACTCTGAAAATGACTACCGTAACTCAGCAATATAGTATAGATGGCCCCTCAACCTACCCACCATCTACAACATCCTGGACGCCAATGTCGTCACACCACGAGATTCTCGTGACGAATAGGCGGCAGACTGATGAAGATCCGAGAGGATTGAAACCTATCATAGGTATGCGTAAAACAAGCTCAAAAGTTGGTTGAAAAAAGTGTATATAAGTTTGGGCTTATGAAGGGTCGCAATGTGTGGTTTCTTTAGCAATCTAAATTATTTATTTGGTGGGGACTCAAGTGGGGGAGCATTTTCAATGTTTCCATTTTTTCCCCTACCAAGAGTCACAATTACATTTTCGGGGCTTTTGATAAATAGAGGGACACAATTATAATTCCCCTGGAATTATCCAGTGTATTAGATTTTTGGGGGGGAAAATCGAGGATGCCTAACAATCTCTGCAAGGGGTCATAAACAACGAATTAACAGCAATTTTTTTGGACATTTTATCTAAGATATGAAAATGGAAACAATAACAAATATCACAGAGCAGACTTTACAAAGCACTTAAAAATTCACCAATTTAAAAAGTATCCTAATCTATTATAGTTGTCACTCTATATAAATTAACTTGTTGATGAAACAAATAACATTACAGCCAACACATTGGGCAATTTAATCATTATACTGAATGTAAACATATAATAAGTATGAAAATAATCAAATTACATAATTAAATATTAATTATCATACAAGTTTTTTTTTACAGAACTACAGACATAACAACACAGCGTCTCTAAAAAGCTAGACAGCCAAACGAAAATCCGTGAATGAAAGTTAATTCCGATAATGTGGTTTTGAAGACTTTTATCATTCAAACGGAATCGAATTTTTTTACATAATGTAATGTATTTGACACCAACATCAATGTAGATGGTCAATATATCTTCAGTGTGTCAATGTGAAATGGTTAAAACCACATTATCGGAATAACGTTCATTCACAGTTTTCCATTCGTTTGTCTAGTGTCATATTTTCATCCACCGGGACACTTTCATGTACATCAAACTAATAAACTTCAAAATACATAGTATATTAATATGGATACATATTTATAAATGCCAATCATATCACAAATAAGCCTAAAATGTAAAAGCAATTACTAACTTGTAACTTATTATTATTCCATAAAAAATTGTGCACTTATAAAAAAGCGTTGTGTGTAAGCACAGGCTTAATTCAAGATCTCAATTAGTAGGTCTCTCCCATCACACAATCATCCTGATCAACTGCAAGTTTTAATGATTTATCAATTTACCAAGCATTCTCTATTTGAAGATGCCAATATAATAATATCAATCAGAAGTTTTACTTTAATTATATAAAGTGAAAAAAAACTGCATAAAATACTGTAAAACTAGAATATTTTGTGGCTTTTAAATTTTGCGATTTTCATCTATAAATTATTTTGTGACTGTTTGATTTTTTATTTTGGTCCATCCCGACCTACTTACATGGATTAATAAGCTTTTGCTTGACTATTCAAGTTTGCTTTTTTGCACCTACCCACGAAATTCGCAAATTAAATCGTGCGCAAACATTTCTTGTTTTACAGTAGATCAAAATGGTCATATGGACAAGCATGATTTTCCTTTGATTTGTGGCCCTGTTAAATAAAGTCACTTTATTCTTCTTTAATTTACCCGTCCATCTACCCAAAGAGCAATATTTTAATCCATTATGAGGTAAAATTCCCTATCATGTGACAAGCTTCTTCCAATCTGCACCATTGCGAACGCAAGGAATTTTTTTTCTTTCTCCCAGTTTTGAATGATATTCTTCTTGTAATAGAGTCTTTGAAAAAAACAAACAAACAATTGAATAACAATTATAACATAATTATAAGAAAGAACTGTAAGTATAGATTGCTAGTATGTTAATCTACTCCAGAACAGTCTTTGGGGTTTTGTGGTTAAGTAAGTAACATAGAATTTCAGGTAATTCAATTTCCAAAGGAATATGTGGTGATGACTATTCATTTATTTTGTTTAATATTTTTTCAATCAATCTTCAGCAAAATTAATACTTGCTCATCGCAAAACAATAATTAGTCCAAAATGTCTTACCTGATTGGATCTTGTTATATTTTCAAATGACATTGTTTGGTCCACATAACAATGAAACAAAGATGCACTTTTGCTGACTCCAAAGTTTAGCAAATGTACTTTTGTATCGTGGATCTTGATTTTGAAGATACCTGCTCTTTAAAGATTCAAACAGTAAACATAAAATAGGAGACACAAAAATATCACTTCAGAGAACATCACTATTTTCCATCTGCACCTGTTGTAAGTGCCTGTATGCATATACTAATTTTTCTATCAGTTTTGGAACATTTTCTTTATCTTCGTCTGTATCTTCTGATGGTTCTTTTTCTTGCACTGTTTGGATGAGTATTTTCATTATGTTTATCAATTCGGTTTTGTCCATATTATCCAATTGTTCTGATATTGTCGAAAAATCCAAAGTAGATGTACAATTCTCAGCCGCATTTTCAGAATTTTTATTACACTCATTATCTTTATTGTGTGCCTTTGTGTGAATGTTGTCATTACTAGTCTCGGTTGCTTTTCTTGCTTTTCTATTATGTCTTGCACTATTTGGACCATCAACCTCTTGATGATTTTCATTTTTAGAAATGCTATTTTGATGAACTTCACCTTTATCACTGCCCTCTTCACCACATGACTCGCTATCAGCATCATCTCCATTTTGAGCATACCTGACATTAGGATTCCAGAATGCTTGATGAATAAACTTTTCCTCTTCAAGAGTTTGTAAATCTTTGTTGCTTGTAATTTTCAACTCATCATAAGTATTTTCTTCTTTGTCAGAATCCATTGCACAATCATCGTAGTGCTCTGGAACTCTTTCAGTTCCGTTATTTGAATTGACTATCTTGCTATTACTTTTACTTTTTCCACATGAATATTGAGGGTAGGCAGTTTTTGGTCTTGCCCCTCCTGTTGGATGGGTAGAGATGTCACTATCTTGATTTTCTGTGTCAACGTTCCCGGCACTCAATGCTTTGTAAGTAACTCGTTTGTGATGGTCTTCAAAGGAGTTGCATGCATCTAAACTCTTTGTCCCAAGGTTATCATATTCCTGCGTGTTGTGTGGAGTGTCCCCGCAATCCAGCATAACAAAGCTTGAAGTGAGTGACCTACAAGACTCGAACGAATCGCTTGTGCTGGCGGTGGTAAGCAGGCTGGTATCATTATTGAGGTTTTCGGCTGATTCATCTTGCGAGTTGTCAAAGCAATGCACCAGAGAGGGGCTTACACACGTCTCAGAGTGTCCAATGTGCATCTCCCCTGTGGATTTACGGACTTTGTGGCGAAGTCCTGTGCTTGAAAGTTGGGATTCTAAACCACTCATTTCTTCAAAGACTTGTGAATCAAGTGAACATTCTGAAGGGTTAGTTGTCGATTGCTTTGATTTATTCATATCTGCATCACCTTTGCCAACTAAGCCATCACTTTGCTTCAGATCAGCTTCCATCAATAACGTCTTTTGTGCATCAGCTATTATCTTTGCAACTACATCATCAATGTACGCATCTTCCTCGGGGTCGGAATAGTCAGGCTTTACATCCATAATTGTTGCTCAACTAAGTATCATTAATAAAAATTCACTTGTTATGAAATTAGCAGCTTTCTACTTTTTAGTGTATACTGAATTCGTGGAAATCTCACGTCTAATATGCAACGTGTACTCTTAACGTTCTTAACAGAACGTCATTATACAGTTATTTACGTGAAACGTTATGGAGTATTTGTAGCACTTGCTAAGGGAGCGACCATCATTAATTGTACGGGGGTGTCATTTGGTTGGGAGCATTCAATTTTCTTTGGTCACAGAAGGGAGGGCGCTCAATTTTAATTCAAAGAGAAAGGGGGCATTATAAATTCTTAAACTGAAAAGGTTATTCAGATTTATATTTGCAACACCAGCACTCACGTTTTTAACAAACCCGACGCTACGGCTCCCTTCACGTGAGTCTAATTATATGACCTTCAAGAAAACAATATATTTTGTGCATTGACATCATATGGTTTATGTCATCGATTCTAGAACCACCAGAAAGTGGATTATTATAGATGAAGACAAAGCATCAGTGTTAACTATGCCTATTAGCACGTGCACATATATTTAACCAAGAAAATGAGTAGCACGAATAAATGGCACCAGAAATACGCATTGTTTCTTTTAGTGCCAATGATAGACTTTTAACCACATCATACAATTTTGGCGTAGTAATGAAAATATTACTGAAAATTACTGAATAAAACTATTGAATATCACTGAAAATATTAGGGACGGGTCATTTATGTAGCTAACAGTGTGTGGTTCCTTTGCTATTCAGCGTTCAATAAATTTTAATCAATGATCGTCCTTTCCAATGGTATGTATATTAATTAGAGTTATGAAAAATCATGCTCTGTTGAATGACACAGAATTCGCCCCGAACGAATTTCAAGTGGTGTTTTTCATGATCAAACACATTTTTGTAATAAAAAGGTTCTCGTAATGCATTGCCATCACACATGGTTTGAAAGTGGAGATTTTTGAGTCTATCATGAAAATCCAGGCCTCGTCCCATGCACTAACAGTTATTTATGTTTTATAAAGGGCAACTTGTTTACAAGTTTTCTGCCTTTTTAGCTGCAGATATTAATTTTTTATTAGAAGAACAACATAACGAGTTTCCAATAACACGTTGGTTTAAAATGTCATCAGGAAGCGGTGCAATATGATGCTCTGTATTTTCATATAAGGGACCATTCAGTATTTATGACAGGGTGGGGTAGGAGGATTTTAGGACGGGCCATGAACTTTTGTCACAATGTTTGGAGGGGGGGATATTAATTTTTTCACACACTTTTTTTTTAGGGGGGCTATCAATTTTTTCACATAAAATTAACCCCTATTTTTTTTAGATTCTGTACTAAAATTTACTGTTTTTTATATTATCGATATCCATCAAATAGGATTTTAGTTAACTGACAATGAATGCGTTAACTTTTGGGGGGCGGGGGGAGGGGTCATCAATTTTTGTCACATGAAATTGAGGGGGGTTACCAATTTTTTCACAGAGGTTTGAGGGGGCTATTAATTTTTTAACGGCAATTTTGGAAAATCCTCCTACCCCACCCTGCCACAAATACTGAATGGACCCTAAGAGGGAAACAATGACATGCCCATACATGTGCACATGAATCACATCACGTGTCATATATCTGCACTTTCTTGCATCATAACCATGATTCCAAATCCTTATCATTGGGTTTTGGTCGCATTTTTCACAAAAGTCTACAATACAGCTCTAACTAAACCCCATGTCAACCCCCCACCCCACCACCTAGATCACACATTTGCTTTCCCATAAACTTCAATATTTTCAGCACAAGGTATAGCGTAATACTTAAAATATGTAAGAGATCCCCGTAGACCAAAAATGTGTGAATGTAGCTAAAGCTTGAAAATGCGCCACACTGTGACATTTATCAATATTTCATAGAGATCGAGTTGTTTTTTTATAACTGAATTAAAATTTATTTTTTATTCATACAACATGCACAATGCACAAAAACAACCAAAAAATAATCACATAAGTATTTACAAAAGAATTTTGGAAGCAAATCTTTTGGATGGTAAAAAGTCCATAAAATCATATATGTTAACAAAAATGATGTCAAGTCTTCATTCAAAGAATGAATGGACTTGCAAAAAAATACATTTCAGCCAACAAGCAATTTTTTGCTTTATGGCAACAGTTTACAGTACTGAACTAAAATTTCCATACTCCCATTTTAAAGCTGGAATTACAAAGACTATTTACATATAACCCATTTTGTACATTTTTTG
>CM032667.1:18280967-18291267 GCA_019095985.1 Streblospio benedicti | reverse complement strand
GATGCTTAAAGAATTCCATGTTTATGTGGAAGATGCATGCTGATGTGAAAAAAATATTGGCTAGCAAAAAATTGAACTAACCATAAGCATCATAACAATGTGGGTCGCCCTTTTGACTAGTTAACTTGAAGTTTGAGTCACCAAGATAAAACGCAAGTCGCCTCTAACGACCACACGGCAAATTACTGTGTTGCCTGTAAAGCGGGGGCACATTCCACCGCAAGGTGGGTCTACAGCCAGTCTACGACCAAAAACGCACAGAAATCGTAACGATCCGTGAGTGCACAGTGCGGCAAACGTACGTTTTTTCAAGGCCGTACGGTGGCCGCAGAAGAAGTTTGGCTTGCCAAACTTCTTCTACGATTCACCATGCGTCATGGCCCCAACCGTACGGAGGCAGTGCGGTGACCTTACGTGAAACGCAGAGGATTTACTCGCACGTTGTTGGCACATACACAGTACTGGGGCCGTGCGTTCCCTGTACCATGAACGTGCGGATCCCGTACTTTTGTAATCACACGGTGCGTAGAGCGTAAGTTGGACGCGAGTACATCGCACGTTCTATGCAAGTTGATCTCACGGCCACCTCAATAAAAACCACTCTCTGTCCCGACGCATTCCTAACGCACGGGGCCCGTGCGTATGTGCCCACAACTGTACTTTTGTCAATGCATGCGGAAAACGCCGTAGACGCCGCAGACCTCAACACGCCTTGCGGCGACCACCGCCGCAAGGTGGAATGTGCCCCTCGCTTAATTAAGCGCTGTGGCTAAACATACATGCAATCATAATCAGGAAAGTGTATCCAAGGTTTGTACAGTGAATTTGATACACTCCACTAGTAGGATTCTAAGTCACAATCATCTTTCACAGAGTTTTCGTTCGACACGCACTTTGACGCCTCTTCGATGACAGAGGACTGTGTCAACATTTTGCTAAACAGGAAGGCCACACAGGACGAGATAACAGCATGTCTTTGATTTGAGTCGTATATGGCAAGTCAGAAACATAACTCCACCTATAGGGAATCGTGGTATTTTGTACATGAGCCTGATAAATATTTAGCTGATCCAATCTATATATAAAGTAATGATATTTAAGGGTATTGATTATAGCTATTCTGCACTTGAGGCACAGTGCGCACATGATCATCTTGGTTATTTTAGCACCTTACATTTTAACGTAAAATGTTTTTTGACAATATTTAACTAATATAAGTGTAAGATTCATTTTACAAGTCATATCAGCGGTGATAGAAATAACATAACCTGCAATAATTAGAATTGATTGCAATATCATACAAATGTATGGTGAATATTGAACCAGATTTATATGGGCACGAACTAAGACATATATCGTGCGTATTCTGCGTAACTAATTAAAAGTCCCTGACTGCTCTCTCTACGAGAGGTCGAGCTTTTTTAGATTCATTTGTGTGAATTCTACTTTGTATACATTGTATTCTATAATTTTTTGGTATTTGTGATTTAAAAATGTTATAATATAATGAAAATTTAAATGTTATTTATTTTTGTGAATCTTGCTTCTCAAATATGACACCGATGGAGCATAGAATACAAATACAGAAGAACCACTTCTTAAAGACAAGTACAGAAGAACCACTTTGTATAGAAAAATAGAAATAAATATATACATATAATAGTAAACAAAATGAGCCTACCGTAGAGAGTGCCCTAAATGTATTGCAACAAAATTTTGTAAATATTTCAGATGGAAAAATTGATGAATTTCCTGAAACAATCCGCTAATGCGACTGCCAGGTTTGAGTACAAGAGCAGCGCTTTTGTAATTTTTAAAGACTAACTTTGGAGTAGTACAATGTCTTCAATTTGGTGTAATTATGTGATATTTTTGGATGACTTAGTTTTGTTTTTACTCAACTATCTTCAAAAATATTTCTTTACTCTGGTCAAATCGACATTGTCTTCATCCCTGCAGGCATACGTAATCTCCTTTTCTTCATATACCATTCCTTATTCTACAAGACTACCTTTTAACACATTCTCAACATAATCAGGTCTAAGAAACCATAACATAATTCTTTCGTGCTGTTTCATGATTTTCTTGCAGAAAGGTGTTTGCTTACTTTATTTTAATCGTTTCGTGGGAGTCCTATTGCCGTAGTTATAGAGCCCTTTGGTCTGCCTCCCTTTTTTTATTATTGGAGGCAAGTGTACATTGCCAAGTTGTGCATGTATATCTGAATCGTCTATATTGTCATGAAGGATTTCGCTTCCAATTGGAATATTTTGCAAACTGTAATCATTTATATTTGGAGGACAACTTTCTACCATTATTGGTATATTGCTATCTTCTGCCATGGTTTCATCAATATCATGTGGAGGCACATCCATGTCATCTGATACAGGTGATTCTTGTTCAGTCACAACTTCTATATTAGAAATACAAATATCAACCACTGTTTGTATATTGCTATCTTCTACCATTTTTTTTACAACTGACACTTCTTGCAACACTTCACAAGTTCTCAGTAAACAACATGTACTCAGCAAACAATAAACCTCATTGGTTAACTGGCTAATACATTCACCTAACTGACCTCTCCATTCAATTAACTGGTATTAGCTATAGTGGTCAAAACAAAAATGCATGCGCAGTGCTTGAATTCAATTATACGAGTACTTCTAATGATATTAAGCACACTTTTATTGAGAGAAATTCATTAGGACTTCTCAAATTAGTTTCTACCATTTAGTATGAAATATGTAAATCAATGGTGCATACAAATATCATATGTGTATAAGAAGTTGTTGTCTATGTTGTAAACAAAACATTGAATGTAGGATAACAGGATAATACAGTCTTCATATATTTCTTATTAAAGTGGTAAGTTAATACACTCTACTATTATAGATATTTCCGTCGGCTCCCTAGCCAGTACCTAATAAAAGGTGTATTTAAAAGGTATGCTGTTCGTTATTGAAGAAATATGTCATGGTTTGGAGGTCACCATGTCTTGTGTTGTTCTTCATTTTTACAGTAATGTGAAGTTTCGCTCTTTATATAGTACATAAAAGAGCGTTTGGTAATGAAAGTTAATAAGTGTATGGGAAATTATGCATAATACCTGTCCGAGTTCATAATGAAATTAATGAAACCGTCACCGTTGCTGGGGAGGATGCGATGAATAATTACCGAATGCCGTGCATTCATGGAAAATAATTCACATTGTTCAACATTAATATTAATCATCACATATCTAACTTAACAATGGCACTGCGTTATGGCACTATTTACAAGGTGCTGAAACATTACAGTAGGAAATTTTGAAAGGGAAAACAGGGAAAGCGCTATTGCAAACAGCATGGGTGATGCAGGCAGTGTTTTTTTTTAGAAGCATATGATGATATGTTGAATATATGATGAACATATAGTTTTTGGAACCCCAAACTAATGCTGTAATGGCTCGTATACACTTGCACCCAGTATTCAGTACAATCAATTGGTCTTGTTATGTTGCATACATGCTAGTGTTAAATCCCATTTTTAAGCCCCATATCCATTCATGCAGCAGGAATAGTATTATAGACCGGTAATTATAGTGATATATTTAAATCTTTTTAAGCCCCATTTAAGTATTTTAAAATGTGATCATAAAATTCTATTTTAAGTAAAATCCTTCAATAATACATGGCCTGTGACCACCAGTATCTGGTACAATAAGTTCATGCTAGACTGGCTCATCAGTCTTACATTATTCTGATAAATGTTAAACGAAATATATTGAAAATGTGAAATTTACTTTAGAACGACTTTGTCAATACAAAGTACAATGAACCACTTTGCACATGTATCTAATGATACAAACATTACATCTTCTATAATGTGTAGAACAATAGTGTAACTAAATCCAATCATTTATGCAAAAAGGCTTTTGGTTTTTGGCTTGAACCTAGATAAAGGCAGGATTTTGCATGTATATGGTAAATCTAATTATATATATAATATTTTAACATGATTTGATTATAATGTTCTATCTTTCTTCTGCCTGTTCTTACCAAACACAAAATCAATGAAATACAAGAACACATGAAACACAATCAATTCAAATACATAACATTTCAAGATGATTTTATTATAATGTTCTATCTCTCTTCTGCCTGTTCTTACCAAACACAAAATCAATGAAACACAAGAACACATGAAACACAATCAATTCAAATACATAACATTTTCGAGAACTCCAATCTCCTTTCCAAAAGTGACTAAACCCACGTCCTACCCACATCGTACGTAACTGACAGCCGTCTCTTTTCCCCCTCCTGACTAAAAAACGGTCTTTTACTAACAGCGCCACCTCTCCCCCCTCTTTCACTTTCACTGTCCTAACTGACTAGCTAGGAAACCCCTCTTCACCCCAGCTGACTAACACCTCCATCTTTCCACCTACCTACTTGCTGATTAACATGCCCCTATTCCCCCCTCCTAGCTGACTAACAGCACCTTCATTCTCCGTCCTAGCTGACTAACAATCCCCTCTTTCCACCTACTAGCTGACTAACAGTCCCCTCTCTCTCATACCTAATAGTCAGCTAGAAGGGGGGAAGAGTGGGATGTTAGTCACCTAGGAGGAGGTAAGTGTGGCCTGTTAGTCAGCTAGGAGGAGGGGGAGAAGCGTCTGTTAGTCAGGTAAGAGGGGAGAGTGGGGCCTTTTGAAATTCAAAATTGTACTCTTGATATTACACATATATATAACACTTTAAGCTGTTAAAATGTGAATAGCAGATAGCCTATACAGAGTGTATGATATGTGTGTGCAATTACATGTAGTGCTAAAGAATATCTTACTACTTGGTTTGAAGAGAAAAACGTGTTCATCAACATTGTACAAAATTTGTAAACAACAATTTAAGTTCTCATGACACACAAAACCTAGGTATACGTATTTCTAAACCTATCAACATTCATTGCATTTTAGTATTGAATTTTCCTAATCATGCAGAATTCTGTCTGATACTTGTTACCAAGATTTGTTCAAAATAATTGAGGATATTTAGTGTCTTGTTTTTCAATTCAGTTCTGAAAACACTGACCTAGTGAAACACTATGCACTTCATTACCACAGTGAGTAGGAGGGTTGGGAATAGAATTCATGAACAATATTTTGTTTCACTGAAACAACCAGAAGGCTATGGATGAAGATTTTATGTGACAGATTTATTTCAAAGCTTGAGGTTAAGAACGTAAAAACAAATACATCAAATCTCACCTTATTCTTACAACTTACATCAAACAAAGTACGAACAGGTATAAGATATAATAAGATACAATACAGCAATGTCATAACAACTACATGCACCAAACGGATAGTTCTGTTCATGTATATGCATGCAGTTATTAGAATCCTAAAACACAATGAATATGTTCTTTGGATAATCATCTTTACTTGCTTTTCTTGCAATGTCATCTACTGCCCGAATGGGATGAATATTTTCGTTTGCAAAGGCAATATTAAGATAACAAGTGCGTTGAAACACACAATGTTGTAAGAAATATACGTAACGGGAGGCAAAGAACTTGATATCAAGTAATCCAATTTCTTTCCTTTTGCCATCTATTTTACCATATGTGATCTTAAATATCACAGTGTTTTATGATTATTGTAAATTGCCTGAATCATATCCCATTAATGTTTTTTACATATCACACAAAGAAATACTAAATAGCTACTAAATAGTTAAATAAATATTCATCTTATCACCCACATGAGATTTTCATGACATTGATACATTACACATTTTACATTGTACTGTTATACTAAAAAAAACTCTACTACATTTTGAAGGCCTTAAATGTTCGTTACTAGAAAAACAAGTAGATTGTGCAGGACAAAACATAAACAACTTTCTTCAGCTTGGCATACTTTTAGTGTATTTGCAAGTAATTTGAATACATGTCATAAGGGTGTGTCACAGATCGACTGATATGATATTTTCCTACTATTGGTCAATATGGAATAATCTATTCTCCTTTTTAAAAAGCTCAGGACTAGCATGTCTGAGGTGCAAGTATTCTGTAATATGATGCCCATTCGTTTTAGATATACATCACTTAAGAGAGTTTAAATGTCTATTGCCCCACCAGTGAGCAAATAGAGCCCAAATGTCTTACAAAATAGCCGAGCACGAGCCTTGCTCATTCCATTCCCGTAATCACTCTACATCCTGGTGGAGATGTATCCAGACTCGATGGATCCATTGCTGGGCTGTGGGTTCCATTCTCGCAACGGGTTGAAGTCGTCACCACCACCAGGGCTGCTGCTAGCCTTGCTGCTCTTGGTGCTCTGGGAGGAGCCCATCTTGCCTGCGCCTTTGGAAAAAGGATCAGGAGAGCAGGCGTCCTCTGTGGCCTGCTTGGGAGGCTGCGAGCCACCACTACCGCCAGGCTGAGATGATGACTGCTGGATCGTGCTCTTTAGCATCGTGTAGATGCGTCTGAAAACACATACACCAGACTATTGATTGTTTTCCAAGCTTGTTTGTTTAATATTCTAGGCTAATCGTTTCTAGCAGTTATGCAGCTAAACTTTGAAACGTGGACATTGAATACAAACACATACCTCTTGCAGATGAAGGTGACAAAGATGAAGACCCCCTGGCTGGCGTTGAGGACAATGAAGATGTACCACAGCGGCCACAGTGGCCCGATGTTGGCTAAGAAGCCACAGGCCCATGGCAGGCCCATTAGAGTGGTCAGCTGCAAGGGAGGACAGGAAAGGGAAATTTAAATCACCACTTTATAAACTTGTAATGTTGCAGGTTATTGTTTTAGCATAATTGTTCTTATTTTATTGCAACACACATTCTCTCAAAGACACGAGAAGAAAGTCTCAGATTAAGAGAACTGTCAGTTTTCATAACCAATCAACACATACCTATGATATTTATTTATACATGATTATTCATTCATAGTACCCTCAAGTTTCACACATTATGAAAGCAAAACACTGCAATCTTAAACCAATCAGAGCACTGCTTACTTTGAGAGCGATGGCAAGCGTATTTTTATTGGCCCCATTTTTGGTAAGGTTGACAGCCACCGCCGAGTCATTGGTCATGCGCCTGTAGATGATGAGGGTGATGAGCAGACAGATGAGGTTGATCAAGAGGATGCAGCCGAGAGGGACGCCCACAGTGTAGAGGATCCATGGTGATCCTGGCCGGATCCAGCACAGCTACAGTTAGATCACTAATGTAAATCTATATTAGAATGCTCATAAGGCTTATATTCGATGACGACATCTCAGAGTTTAACAATGGCACATGGGGCGAACATGACTCAACATGTGTCTATACCTTCACGACAAACAAGCATCAGTAATTTTATGAATTTTGACTGTGGCATAGATTAACAAATAGCACGGTAAACCCTCTACAAGTGGCACAAATTGTTGATTAGCACATTAAATTCTAAACCCAAGGTAACATAAATCCAGAAAGAGGAAAAAGAAAACCAGCCAGACTGATAGCTTTAGAAACGTTGAGGTACTTAACTCACTTCATCAGATGGGACAATTCATACTTCAACAGATATGGGAATATGAAATCAAAGAAAACTCATACTGAATCTTCAGCAAAGTGTTCTGTATTCAAACCTACTTCATTACTGCCGTAGATTATGGGGGATGAGTTGATACTCTTCAGCCAAGATCCAGCCAAGCGTGAAGAGGCAGTGCCCCCAGGAGTACAAGCCCATACAGCACCAGGCGCTTCTTCTCCCGCCTGGATGCTGCCTCCTGCCATAAACATTGATAACTCTACTTATTTGCTTTACCATAAACTTATAGTGCATAAACAACTCTACTTGTATACATGTACCTGAGTCAGAAATGAGGAGACTTTTCTCAAATACTATCAGTGACCCCTGTAGAGAGTTTTTATCTTTTTGGAATTTCTGTTCCCCTTCATCACTGCTATTGTTTTTGTTGTATATAAGTTACACCAGAGTAAAGTATAGCAATAGCAACACCATTTTCATACTTCTATCAGTGAAACATTTTACTAACATCATATACGTATAAATGCCTATGTGAGCTGTTTAGCTGTATGTCCTAAATTGTGATAATTTATGATACAGTACATTTATCCTTCATTGAAATGACAACAGGCCTCAATAACAATTTACGTCCTTAACCTTCATTTTGAGGAAATGAGTTGCAGATGTCAAGAGCAAAAGACGTTCATCCAGCAGAAGGCCGTGAGCCACGTGACATGCTGCAGCACGGCGAGTGCGCGACACGCCCGGCTGTACGCCACTAACAGCTTGTTGGTGAGGAACAGCAGCTGGCCGCACAGCAAGGCCATGCACACCACCAGGCCATAGTCTCCTTTACGACCAACAGTAGTAAAGAGGTACTCTCCCATTTTCCATGACACATTTGTACCGTCTATTTCCACTACAATTCCTTCAGTGTCCTCGCCAAACAGTGTGAATTGTTCCGGTGCTATCTCTACTTTGTCTACACAGTCAATAATGGGAATATGGCAATGGCCACTTTTCATGGAGGTACTCCACAAGATTTTAGTTTTCATATTGAACCATTTTCCTGTGTTCCTCTGCCCAATCTTGTCCAGATGAAGTGAGCTTGCCACTGATGCCATGCTGAATGAAACCTTTGTTTTTCTGTCGTGTACATATACAGAATCTGGGCTGGAGTCCTTCTTCAGATCTGTGCTTAGAACTGTTGGATCTTCCATCCAAATAATACGGCTACCATTCTTGCATTGCGGTCCCTCTAGCATATCATAGTTGGCAATGGTTATATTTGTCAGAGGCAATGATAATCTAACGATTGAATCATACACAATTTGCCAATATGACATGTCTATTAGGCGGTTCCATGGTATATTATTACTTTTCGACCTTCCTTGATAAATGACACATATATGGGATAATGAATCATTAGGACATAGTGCCCACTCAAAGAATATGAGATCAAGATTGAAAGCTTCATCGATTGCTGTGCGCACCGTGGAAATGGGGAATGTCTTATTAAACTCCTCAAGACCTACAAGGTCACTAAACTCAAATGTAATTGTCAAGATAGTGTAATTGGTAAGAAGAGGTGGGAGTTCTGCACACCCGTCATGGAATGGCACGTGGTTGTGGGGGCAGGCGTCAGCAACACACACGGCTGCAAACGTATCAATCACTGTGCTATTTTCACACAAAGGTTCATCTTCAAACTTGGCTTGAACAGAAGGTGCCGTCTGTCCATTGGTGAAGTCCAGCATGACACTGAACGATGGAAATGCCTTGTCAATAACGGGTCGGATTGGTGGACCCATGTCAAATTCTAAGCAAATCAGGTCTTCCGTCTGGACACCACTACATTGTGCACAGAACATATTACTAAATACTATCACCTTGTCTATATATGTGAACACGACTGATTGATATGATTGGCAAAGCGTCTCAAGAACTTCAAACTCAGTAGTGAGATTGGCGTTCAGGTTTTCGTTGCACCATTTCTGTACCCTGGCGCTCTCGCGGCATTCAGTACGGGTTGAATGAATGGTGATGACCTCGGTTGGAACTAGCATCCTGCAAAACTTGACCAGCATTGCGTTCAATGCTTCTGTGCCATTGGAAAGGAACGTGTCGATAAGGATATCATTGTACCCACTGCAGTCAAATTGTGGGTTTAGCACGGTTTGTGAGGTGGCATTGTGGCAAGACGCACAATACCAGTTCATGTAGATCATCTGCAGGAAAGATAATTTTGAGCCCAATTAGTTGTTCCTGGTTTTAGGATGAGAAGTCGTGATTGGAAGATTCAAATAAATCAATAATGACTGATAAGAAATATTTGTTTGCTTCATAATGAAAACGTGGAAGTTCTATAAAAGCTGAAGTTTGAGGTACAGCGTTATAATGAAAATTGTTAGTTCCTAAATGGAGATACATAAGCAAAGCACGACTCTACCTCAAAGTAACATGTCTATGACCGAGTATGAGCTGTGTGCCACAAAAATTATAGTTACAGTAGCCTTTTTATCTCAATATTACTTATCTCGATTTTTATCATGATACTGTGTAGTTGGCATTTATATTTTTGTTGTAATTCTTTTTAAGTAAAAACATATGTACCTTTATTTATTCAAATTGTTTTCCAGACGGGTCTCCTTTTTTAATGTAAATAGCGGGTGATTATTTATCTCAGTATTATATATATGTTTAATGGCGTAGACCAATTTAAAGTATTGTATAGAAAAGCTAATGGAACTGTAGGATACTTAGTTGTGACAATTTAATTACA